>JALBCR010001021.1:0-360000 GCA_030710515.1 Abscondita cerata
ACTTTAAAAAAAAATTATAAAGAAGAAGCCAATATTTTGTTGAAACAAAATCTTTTTTGTACTAATTGAATACCGACATTCAACAGTTTCGGGTTGTAATGTCATCTTTCATTTTGTTAAATAGTGGTTTTAGAAGAATATGGCCACCTTCGTGAAAAACGTTTTGAGAAAACAATGATTGAATTATTAAAAATTAATTAGTGATAATTAAACAATCTGATCAAACACATAAACACTAAAACCCAACAATAAAAATATTAAAATTAATTCTTCTTCACACATCCAAATCCAAATGTGTAAGGTTGAATAATTAGGATGGCTGCTATATTGATGATTCCTTCCAATAGAGCGACTTGGAAAAAACTTTTAGTCATGGTGAAACCAACTAAAATTTGCTGGTAAATCTGGTTCTTCTTTGTTTGGGTACAATTCTATAACTGCAACAAGAAGTTCGTCTTGCTAAAATTGCTGTTACGCCAGAAAAATAAAAAAAAGTCCTGTATTTTTAAGGATGTAACTTTTCCGTTTTAAAACGAAGCACCAATCTCTTGCTTACACCACCATCAGCCACAAAAACTCAAGTAGAAGTTTTTTGGGTTTCTTGTAATTGTACAAAGGCAATAATTCTGAAATCTGCATACGTTTTGTGGTGCAAGTAGGACGCTTACGCATGTGTGTTCCCAGTAGTGAAAACGGTGGTAAAAGAAAAACTACAAATTTCCATGTGGAATTGCTTAAGTACTTCCTACTCTTAAGAGTGGGTTGGTTTTAAGAGTAGAGAAAATCAACCGCTTTGAGTTAGATTAAGTAAAATAAAAATTGGCAAACGTTTGTACACAACCGTGTAAAGAAAATTTGTTTTTATCAAATCCCGAGGGCTGGAGACATGTGAGTATTGAAAATATAATGCAGCGGATTTACCCTTAAGAGAATGTAATGCAAATACAATACCAAAACAATTGGTGGGACGGACCTTTATGGTTAAAAAGAAATTGTGTGGTCAGTTTTGGACAACCAAAAAACGAAGATGAGGTTAAGAAGGAAAAGAAATGTGGACTAAATCATCATTACTCACGGGTCTAACCCAATCAAAATGTTGTCTCATGGTAGATGAAATTAAAAAAAAGATAACGACCATCCTCAAAATTGTTCAAAGTGACAATTTTGGTAACGGAAAATTAGACAGTGTAAGTTTTCTTGAAGTTTTCAAGAATGGTGATGGTATTCTCTGCGTGAAAACAAAAGTAACCTAATGAATGGATGAAAAGGATTTTGGTTACTCAATCCTACTACTTTTCAATTACGAGATAACAGAGGCTTTGTCAGGTATAAGCATAAGGGGCTATGTTATATTACAGTTCAAACCCTGCTGTCAACCCTTGGAGAGAGGTTCTGGATTTTGAATGGAAAGAAATTTATTTGTGGAATTTTATCAAAATGTGTCAAATGCAGGAGGTTTAAAGCAAAGAAAATCAAAACAAATCCTACCGGTAAACAATGTAAGAGACGTTCATTAGAGTAGACTTAGTTGGACCTCTGCATCTGAGGGATAGGAAGAAGTCATGGATCCTACTGTTTACATGTGCAGTTTATCGCGCTGTGCATTTGGAATTAGTTACTTCCTTCTCAACAAAAGCTTTTCTTCTAAGTCTTTATAATGATAATAGACGAAGCTTTGTTAAAACAGAAAATTTGTTTAAAAATTTGGTTTGGGAAAAAACACAAACAGAAGCAACAACATTGAGGATTAAATAGATCTTTAATTAGCTGCGTAGTGGAAATGGATTTTTGGATGCTTGAGCAGTTGCTGAGATCGGCACTACATTATGAAGAATTGACGACTATCCTTTGAGATATAGAAACAGTTATCAATTTGAGGCCTTTGAGATAAGTTTCAGAAAATACTGAAGAGCTAGTGCATATTATCTCGTCAATGCTTTTAAAAGATATTTGTAGGTTTGACAAGACGAATTGCCTATCGTCAGAGATTGAGAAGTGACATGAGAAAGCCTTTTAGTATTTGGGGCAACTTGTATCTTGTGATTCAACCCGGAATAATTTAAAAGTTGTTCTAGTTAAAAACCACAATAATAAAAGGTTGATTAGTCTTTGACATAGGTAATTGAAGTCTACCATTAAAAAGATGGAATAAGTATTACGTGTCAACACTTTTAAAGAAAAGTTTGTGAGACCAATTCAGCGCACTTATTTTTTGGAGATCAATGCACAGAGGAATGTCAAAATGGATCTAAAACACCAAATCAAAATCTATGAGCATAAAGTCAAAATAATTAAAGAATTCTCTGATAATCCCGAAGTTGAATCCTCTACTATGAATGAAGTTTGATGTGTACACCGAGAGTGTCTCTAATAGACTTTTCTACAGTTAAGTTTGATTTCGTTTTATAAAATATTAAATCAGAAGTAGGATCTGTGTAGAATCTGTGAAAATAATCAGAAATGTATGGGTAGACGGAAAAGTAGTACTTGTTATTGGGTAAAGTAGACATTTAGTTAGCAGTGTTTTGTCCTAATTTATGAAGATATTGTATATTGTAAATGTCAGTTTAGTGTCAGTCTAGGTTTATTTTATTGTAATTTTGGTATTAAAATAATAAAAATAATATCATTTGTTACTAATTTTGAAAAGTGATGGCAAATAATTTAAATAAAAAAAGTAATCACATATCATCAAAAATAAATACCAAAAAGTTTTGGAATTGGTATTTATAAATTGTCATAGACAACAATAACTGTAGCATAACCTTAAAATTCAAAAAAGTATATTTGACTGATGACTGCATTCATAACAGAACAGAAGCGTTCTGTAAACTAGCAATAGGCATACACTTACATGTCGAAAACGCTATGAGAAAACATTTATATATGGCAATTTTTAGGTTGTATTTATGTCACGTTTTAATACAGTTCCAAACCACCAAGCGTTATTTTGCTGTACTTTCCTAACACTGTAAGAACAATTAAATAAATTTGTTGCAACGTCTTGCACATTCCAGTTTTTACTTAAGCATACGTTAGCAAGAATAGAATTCTAACCTAATGGCAAAACCAATGTTTAAGTAGTGGTGTTTTAATCGGAGAAAGAAACAGCTTGTTACTTACGGTTATCAATTTGGGAACATACTAACCTTCGTTTATCAATGGACAAATTAAAAAATTGTTGTTTTATAAGATATTTAACAGAATTGAGATGATAAGCATCTGAATATGCTTAAGTTGACGTTGTTAACCGCCAATTTACCAAAGAAAAGCGTATTGCAAAGTGTGGTGTGGGTTAGAGTTGACGGATTGTCCACTACAATAGTAAAAAAAACACACATAGCTGAATTTTTGAAATGCAAAATATAACGTTTGTTCTTGCTGAAAGACATAGTTTTTAAATGCAGTAAAAGTTTTCGGAAGACAGCGATTTTGTGAGATTTTGGAATAACGTGAGGTGTGAGAGGGGGAAAACTGACTTTAATTGAGGGTTATCATAAGATTTCCATTGACCATATTTTTTTATGAAAAACTACTTTATCTGCTTATGTCATTAAGGAACTGGCTACCTACCATCGTTCATGAATTTTGTTCAATAGACACAACAATTTTTACTTTGCCACTGAGATGAGACAATTTTTAATCACGTTGTGTCTTTCCCTTGTGATCATTTTACTCGTCGTTGGTAATAGATCAAAATGTAGAGTAAATGAAATTGTTCTTAGCAAATCAAATATTACAAAACTAATGAGTTAAAAGGATGTTCAATAAGTTTTTGGGTAAAAATGGATGCCTAACAGCACTATAAAAAGTAAATACTATCCAATTTTCAGAAGTGGTAGATTGTAAAAAGCTTATTAAGCGATATTAGTACAATGCATGTTAAGTCTAATTGTCACATTTTGGTCTCGCGTTTCATCATGTTCCATTTTTAATAAAAACGGGTGTTTTGTATTGCGAATTTTAGTGCTAATTAATTGTAACGATTGTGGATGGTTTCATGCGTTTATGAGTGCAACATTTTAAATAAGCAAAAAATTTTGTTGCGGAATAGAAAAACTAGAATAAAATCAACATAATAAATGTGGAGATATTTTGGAAATATACTCGAATTTTTTATACTTGTAAATGCTAATTTTTCTTGTGGATTGGCAAAAGCATTATGGTTCTTGGTTTATAATATTTTATTATTTTATATTATACTATCGATAACCCGCGTGCATCCCTTCTTAAGATCATGCACGCACACCCCGTGTGAACTAAGGACCGTCCGATCGGCTATAAGTACGTCGAACGGAGAGAAACAAGACAAAGTGAAACCATCTCACCTATAAGTCGACTTGCTCTCAAGAAACAATCTGACTTATAGGTTACACGCGATCTCTAGATAACTTTAGAGGCATTGCATTAAAATACTGCATTCCGAGATGTTTGGAATCTCAACTAGAATTAGTTTTTTAAGTAAGTACGAGGCGGGTTCATAAACTAAGGGCCGTTTGCTCACAGAAAAAAATATGTTCATAAGAAACAAATTTTATTGTCATATTTAGTTATGTTACAAACCTACTTTACTTCTCTACATAATTGCCGTTCACTTCTAAGCATTTTTGTACCGCTGCACCAGCTTCTTTAACCCCTCAGCATAGAAGCTTGCCGCCTGAGAATTGAACCAGTTGACAACGGCATTTTTTGAGTTCCTTTTCGGTTGCAAAACGTTGTCCACCGAGCCACTGTTTAAAATGCAAAAGAGAGAAGTAGTCGCTAGGTGCAAGGTTGGGACTGTACGGTGGTGGTCAAAGTTCCCAACGAAAATCTTGAATTTTCTCCTTAGTTTTGGCAGCAGTGTGAGGACGCGCGTTATCGTGGAGGAGGATTATGCCAGATGACAGTTTCCCGCGGCGTTTGTTTTGGATCGCACGTCTCAATTTGTTGAGCGTTTTGCAGTTATACGTCAGCTGTAATTGTTGACCCATGTTCATGAAATCAACCGAAAGGACACCATCTTTGTCCCAAAAAACTGTAGCCATCAATTTTCGACTTGTGTATGGAGTTTGCTTAAACTTTTTCGGTTTTGGTAAAGTTGAATGTCGCCACTGCATCAATTGTTGTTTTGTTTCTGGTTTGCTGTAGGATACCCACGTTTCGACCCCGTAACAATGCTAGAAAACAAATCATCTCCATCTTGTTGATAACTTTCGTCCAGTAGACATTCTTTGCTCTTTGTGGTAGTCGGTGAGTATTTTGGTACCCACCTTGCACATTTTGTGGTATGCGAGGTTTTCTGTGACAATATTGTAAACAGTAGTGCGTCCAAGTTAAGGAAATTTTTCAGCGAGGCCACTAATCGTTAATCGACAATCAGATCGCAGTGTTTAGTCCACTTGTGAAACGATTTTATCGATCTGGATACTGAGCCTGGCACTCCGCTCTTCGTCATGGACATTTGTTCGGCTATTTTTAAAATCACGGCACCATTGTCTAACCTTACCTGATGAATTTCAGCAGCCGACAATTCTTTGACACATAAGAAACAAATCACAGAACGCACTTCACATTTGGCGGGATCAACGATTTTCGCGGCCATTGTTCTTTACTTTCACGTACAACAATATGACTTCAAAACCAAAACAAATGACAATGTAGCTTCGCAATGAGTCAGTAGATGGCGCTGCAGTAGTAAAACTGTGCTCCGAAGCGCCAATATTTAAATATAAGCAAACGACCCTTAGTTTATGAACTCGCCTCGTAGTAAGCTCTAACCTATGATTCTAATAGTGGTAAATCCAAAATATCAAACCATCAAGAAGGACAATTGCGACATCTTCTTTGAAAGACCGCGTACGTGACCAGCGGCCGTCCGGTCAACAAACAGCAATTCTCCTTCCAAAAGCCTACACGTTCAAACTACAAGTTCTTTGAAACAAGATTCTACGGATCGATGTAGACGATCCCATCTTAGGTTAGGTTAGAATAAATTATCAGCTAGTAGGATCAGAGATAAACAGACGGGAAAACACAAAAGTTAAAAAAGAATTATCTTATGAAAATTGAAGTAACGATAAATCATGTAAGACATTGATTTAAAACAGCTGTTATGGTCTGATTTCACCTGTTTGCGACCAATGCCGTAGACACCGCCGAACAAGCGTCGTCGCCAACTGTTCGAAGAAACTCCAACGCGAGATCTACCTACGACTTTTTACCTGCATATACTAAACACAAACCCGCTTGCGCGTTACCAGGAAATCACTCCCTCGCAGTATAACAGGATGATCTGAGACATTATTTATTTTTGGATAAAATTGTAGCTAAGGAGCGAATAAGACCTCTGGATCCCTTATGGAAAGTGCAATGAATGTGTTAACAAAGAAAATCTAGTTATGGTAAAGGCGACGTTTCGCACCACAGGTGGGTGGAATAGATCTAGGGGTCTTAATTCGCACCCTGGCAACAATTTTGATTTTGGGTTTTTGTGTATATAATCTAATAAACCTGCTAACTAAATAAACACAAATTGATTTTATGTAAAAATACGACGATCATCTCCATATATTGGTGACCCCGACGTAATATTGGAGAGCATCCCCTAAAGTAACAGTGCAGGTGCACTACTTGAAACAGTAAATCTATTTCGCATAGGTAATAACTCTTTTGGCCCAATGCCTATAGATCTATTTCGCTCAGGTAGAGAAACAATTTCTAGTAATAGGCATCGAAATGAAGTAGAACCACGTCGCGAGTTTAAAAGCGCGATACGCCAGAGATATTTGCTATGTACTAATCAGATCACATGCTAAGAAGAAATAGAAACGATTGAAGACGGAACTAGTTTAACGGCTTAGCGTTGGCCAAGAGCGCCCAACTGCTGGAAAGCACTTACAGATTGCAAACCATCTCAGTCTCCTTCGACACCCTGTTTGGCTCTCACCAAGTCTCATGAAACGTACACAAACCGAAATCCTCTAGATGAAGGGCCGGATCTCGCAGATTTCATGATGAATTCGGTATTACTATTCGGTAAAACTATGCGTTCACAACCGTGACGGCAATAGCACGACAAAAGAAAAAGAAAAGACACATTCTGGTATCATTATGTTTGGTAAAAATGACCGGTTTTTTCTATACTCTTATGGAGGTTAAAATTGTAATATTTTACTTGTAATCCTTCTATTTCTTAATATTTTTCATTCATTACCTAATATTTTTATGTAGTTCTATGTAAATCTTTCTCGATTTTTTAATCTTTATTTATCTATTTTTGTTTTATTATGGAATCTATAATTTTATAAAATAATTAATATTAATTTAATTTAATAAAAATATTTAGAATTATGATGATGGGTTTTATTATAAGTACGTAAGGGTTTGAAAAGTTAACTCAAATTCGGAAAATAAATGCATCAAAATGGATTATAATCCAGTATAAAAATAAACAATAATTTTATACACAGAAAATAACTTTTATAATAATTGATTTGTAGATTTGTAGAAAATAATGAGTTTTCGAAAATTAGCATTTAAAGAATTAATGGGAATAATTCTTCATTTCAGAATGTAAGCACGTTTCTAATATTTACAAAAGAAAACTCGATTTAAATTATCACCTATAAAAACGTGTATATTAATTTATGAATATTTACTTTTCGCGATATGAATCTTTGCAACAGAAATTGTTCATGGTAATAAAAATCTTTTTGAATACTTTATACGACATAAAATTTAAAAGTTAAATGATGCAACCTTAACATAAGAGTTGGGTAAACACGGAATTGCATTACATTGCAACATTTACTAAGATGTCGTTTTACTGTGACTACATTCTGTGCATATAATTAAATATTAATAAAACTACAGTTAAATCGAACACGCATGTTTTTCCATTGGCAGTATTCAATTTAATCCGTCAATTTTCAAATTCTTGTGTGTATTTGAGTATAATGATGAAAGATGCACTTCAAAATCTAAAGTTTTAACATTTTGTGAGGATATGATGATTTAATTGTGCTTTATCTTATATATTCAAATTCTATAACAATCTTACAAGTTTCGTTTCACATCATTTCAAAATGATAAATAACAATTATCTTAACATCATCAGATTACAATTTTATTGTACCGCAAATTACTTTGAGATTTAGTTAAACTTAAGCAATAGCAACAGATAAAACTTAGTTTCTAAAAAATAAAATTGAATTTTTAAAAAGCAAATTTGAAAACGCATTCTACCTATACATATACTCCAGGCAATAGAGAATATTACTTGGAAAAAATAGTAAGATATTGTTTATATAGGCTTACCTTACGATTTTTGTGTTGCTGATTCAGAATTTTTCACTTCCCACCAAAAATCTCACCGAAAATCCCAGAATTTAAAAAAAAATGGCGCCAAAAGAAAATATTTTGAAAGAATAAAATAAATTTGTTTAATAAAAAGCTATAATCAGTATAAATTTATTAAAGTGAGCCAGAAAAAATAAAAGCACTTAAAATTTTACAAAAAATTTAAAAGAAAGTCTCAAACCGCCTAAAACTAAGAAAATAATTAAAATATTCAAATTTTAAAGTTGCAATGTTGCAAAATTTTTCAATTAACCTAATTTTTCACAACACTTTTTGAGCTTGAATTACTCTTATTACCTTCTGAAACAAGAAGAAAAACTTTCAGTTACTTAATGAAAAAAATATACAATTTTTTTTTTCTTCAAGAGACAATAAAGTCAGCTTAGGACTACTAAGTGTTGTACACTTGGGGCAAGAGAGGGTGAGGACCGAAATATAGTGTGATGCATGGAGATAAAATAACAGGAGAATCAAAAGCTCACCTATGAAGTTTTCTGTATCTAATCTTTCTCCAGGGTAATCATCGTGGGGTTGCTCCAGTGAGTCTTACCTGTCCAACTAATCTAGAAATTCTAAATTTACTTCCTCATGAAGGTCATTTTCGTCATGCTCCAGATCCCCGATGTCTTCGTTTTTCAGGTTTTAACTCGTTCTCCTCTCAAAGTTGTACTTGATGGTATGTGCGATACAAATGCTGTTCTGCTGCGGCTTCGGTAGGAGACAAATTTGTGATGGTATGCGTAATATTATACGCCGTTCTAATACAAGTTTTATGGCTCAAGTCATTTAAAGTAGAATTTGCAGCACTGCTCAACGGATTTACCGCGGCGACGAGGGTTGCCGTCGCGCGTCTGCTTCGTTGCATCTCAGAGCGCAACTTTGACGACGCGCTAGCGCCTTTGTGCGTTTAGTCTTTTGAAAAAACATTTAATACATTTTTTTTATTGTATATTTTCAGAAGTTTAGGCCATTTAAAAAAGTATATAAAAAATCAGATATTTTATAAAGACACGCTATTTTAAAAAAAAGAGGACTTCCGGTGAGATTTTTGGTGGAAAATAAAAATTCTAAATCAGCGAAGCATAATTATAAAACAAAATTCGACCATTGTTTCCAGGTGAACCCTTTATTAAGTCTCTATTGCTTAGATCAATACTAAATTTCTATAGTTTTGTAACTGAAAAGCGTAAAAAATTTACAAAAATTTAAAAAACATAACTAGATACTGAGTTATTGTAAAAATTAAGAATATTTAAGCTTATAATTATTTTGCCTTTATATAATTAAAATACCTGGCGGATTTCATTATTATTTGCATGCACTTTTCAGAAAATTTTTCCATTACATGCCTACCTTTGAGCAGTTAAATAAATACAAATAAGCCATTGTCGCGTCAGCTCAAAAGTTTAATTGCTTTATTTACAAAAAAAAATAAGATATACATATAATTACGTCTTTAATTTCAACAAAATATCTTTGTAATGAAAAAGTTTTCATTGTATTAGTTACAATAAACGTAAATTATTTGGCTTTATGTTTTTTATTAATACAGACAAAACTTGACTGCATTTTTATAATAAAAAAATAGCAATGATGCTAGAGTAAAATTACATAAAGGATACATTCTTGTTAAATCTCTACATATTATTTTTAACAAAATCGTTAAAAATCATTTATGTGTTCAAAAAGGGAATTTTTCAGTAATAAAAAATTATAGACTTTTTAGTATTGCAAATAATTTTGCTAAGGTTTTGAAGCCGTACTTCATAAACAGATATATATTCAGTTAAACAAACTCCAACTGAACATGGATTTGCAGCTAAAGTTGTTTGCTGAAAGAGGTCAGGTTAATGTAATCTACACTGACTTATCTAAAGCGTTTGATTGTGTTTATCCTTCGTATTAGCAAATAAATCCTATTTAAATGATTTAGATTGGTTTTTAGGAAACCAACTTTGTCACCTATGTTTGGTGAAAATAGATTTTTTACGCTTAAATGATTTTGGTTTTATGGAAGTGTTCGATTTAAGTGAGTTGTATTGTATTTTTATTAGATTTCGTTCGTGTTGACAAAGCATATTTGTTTTCAAACCAAGTTTGCTAAAATATTTATTTCTTTGTTTGTATTTGATATTTTTTTAAATGAGTTGTGGTATTGTGAATTGCCTTATCTTCAATGTTCGTACAATAAAACTTTCAAGAAATGCTTATTTTGATAGGCACTATCGAGGTTTCCTTGGAATTATTAAACTCATATCGCCGTTTGGTTTTGCTGAATTAACAAAGTCTTTGTTTGTTTCAAGAAAAAGCTCAAATCATGTTGTTAAAGTAAAATTAAATATTTGGTTTTGACTAGCTCTACAGTACACTGATTACGAACCATGGTTAAATTCTAAATTTGCAGATTGATTATCTTTCTCAGAACGTATTTTTTTGTGAGTTTCTTTGTGTATGTAGAAATTAAAAAAGAAGAGGGATGCACGTCCCCAGTTTGTATTTTTAGTAATTTTAAGTTAGTCGATATTCGGACTTTAGATTACTAACATGTAGTACAAACAAAAACGTAACTTAGTGAAATAATGTTGTTGAAATTATACAATCTCCAAGTAATAAAATACGCAAAACGATGTCAGCGAACTATTGAGAAGTTATTTGTATATGTGTATTTTACTTACGTTGATAATAAGTAGAGTTATATTTGAAAGTTAAAGAACCTCCTCCTTTGTCAAGGAGGAGGTTCTTTAACCGGCAAATGGGTGACAGTTCCTCAAAGCAATTGTAGGCGGAGGTTCTGTCACCGGCAGATGGGTAAGCGTTCCTCAAGGCAATTGTAGGCGGAGGTTCTTCAACCGGCAAATGGTTGACAGTTCCTCAAAGCAATTGTCGGCAGAGGTTCTTTCGTACGCGTTGCAGGAGGCAATTGTATATGCATTATACGTGTTATCCTTGGTGGTAACGTATGCATCATACTGACCTGTATCATTTACCTGTACTGCATTCTATAGACATCGTATACATTTTAAACCAAACCATAATAATCGTTAAAAGAATTCTGATGCCTAAAATTTATTACTGTCTGGAAGTTGTTTTTATTAACGTATTCATTTCATTGACCTGTGTTTTGTATATGCATTGAAGTACGTGTTATCCTTGGTATAAATTATAAACCAGACAAAAATAATCGTTAAAAGAATTCTGATGTTTACAATTAATTACTGTCTGAAGGTATTCATTCTATTGACCTGTGTTGTTTGTTATATACATCGTTGTAAGAATTTTGACCCTTAATTACCGTCTCAAGGTTGTCGTTGTACTATATAAGAGGGAGGGTTTGAAGAAGGAGTTCAGTATTGTTTCTAGTTCAGTCGTAAGTTGAACATTAAGTCGTTAAAGATGGAATGTGAAAACTGTGCAAAAACGTTTACCCGACGCGATAATTTAAAAAGACATCAAATGTCATCGTGCATCGTTAAGAAACGTCGTGCCGACAATGAAGGTTGCTCTTCAAGTGACGTACTTTGTGAAATGTGTAACGTATATATTTCGAGCGTGTGTTACTCTGCACATTTGCGAAGTAACGCACATAAGAAAAACGCGTTCGTTATAATAGATGACGGAATCGAAAAAATTGCTGGCGCGTTTGGTAATAAAATAGTGAGTTATAGAGTTAGCGGTAATAAACATTACGTGGATATTAACGAGTTTGGGCATGATATTCGGGAAAAGTTTTAGCTCTTGTACAAAGCATCGTTGATTTGCACAAATCGATTAAAGTAAATTTGGAATGTTTTGGAGTGTATTTTTGTCGACTAAAATGGATAGTGAAATAAAATCGTTTAATACCAAAAATAAAATTATCAGTATGGCCTCCGACTTGTATGAAATATACGAAACATTTTTGGAAGAAATAAAACAAAAAATGTCGGAATTTCAAGAAAGAGATTCTGGATGGTCTTTAGTAAATATTATATATATTGAAATTAATGTGAATAAATATAATCCAATAAGTGCATCTTATGATGCATTATTATGAAAGGATTATCTCAAAGAACTTCGTCGTATCCCGATTATCGAACTGTCGGATTCAATTTTTCAAATATAAAATTTCCAGTACAATTAAGTGATGTACCGACGTTTGAACGTTTAAATAACATATCTGTAAATGTGTACGGCGTAAGTAGTAACTTTAATAGCGTTTTACAAAAATGACTCACACTATAATTACGTTGTACGTTTGTGAACAAAAACAATCTCGCCATGTAAATTTGCTGCTGGTGACCGACGATTCGGGAAATAGTCATTATTGTTGGATCAAAAACTTATCTCGTTTGATTTCATCGCAAAAGTCTCGTAACGAACATAAAAATATATATGTGAAGGATGTTTAGTACATTTTTCGATCGAAACAGATCTCATTCGACATCAAAATGACGATTGCAACAAAGTGAAAGTAAATTTACCAACTGTCGCGATGAAAATAAACAAATATGGAAAAGAGGTGAGAGAAAACTTGTTAGAGTTTGAAAATGTTGAAAAACAATTGAAACTTCCATTCGTAGTGTATGCAGATTTTGAAGCTATGCTAAAACCGATTGCTGAAGACGACAACCTTAACCGGAACCCCGACATGGAAAATTCATCGTATACGGTACGATGTTACGAACACGAACCGTATTCTTTCGCTTATTACATTAAATGTAGTTACGACGATGGTTTGTCAAAACTAAAAATGTTTCGTGGAAAAACGCCGCTCAAACATTTATGAATACGTTAGAAAATGACGTTGTACAAATTTATAAAAATATATAAGTGACGTGAAAGATATGATTCCTTTAGCAGATTTTCAAGAAGAATCTTTTCGTAACGCTAATTATTGTCACATATGTACAAAATTTATGGAAATTAATGATAAAGTGTACGACCACGATCATATGACCGGTTTATATCGCGGTCCCGCGCATTCGGTGTGCAATTTAAATTACAAAGTTCCTAAATTTATACCGATATTTTTCACAACCTATCTAATTACGACTGTCACATGTTCGTAAAAGAAATCGCTTTGAATAAGGAAGAAGTAGACGTGATTGCTCAAAATAAAGAAAAATACATTTCGTTTTCAAAAAAGTGTTGGTAGATGTTTTGACCGATTCTAAAGGAAAAAGCTATAAACAATTTATAAAGTTGCGATTCGTCGATTCGTTTAGATTTATGGCGTCGTCATTGGAAAAACTCGGATCGTATTTAGAAAATGACAAATGTTCAGAAATTAGAAAATACTACCCGGACGATGTAAAATTTGAATTAATACGTCAAAAAGGGGTTTTTCCTTATTCTTTTGTGGATTCTTTTGAGAAACTCGATGTTACGAAGTTACCTGATCGCATAGACTTTACGATGTTTTAAACGATGAACACGTTTCGGAAGAAAATTACGCGAGAGCCCTGCGAGTGTGGAACGTTTTTCAGTGTAATACTTTAGGCGATTACAGTGATGTATATTTAAAGTCGGACGTATTATTGTTGTCGGATATTTTTGAAAATTTTCGCACCATATGCATTGAATATTATAAATTAGATCCGTGTCATTATTTTACGGCGCCCGGATTCGGTTGGGACGCTTTATTAAAGATGACCGGCGTAAAACTCGATTTGTTGACCGATATCGATATGGTGCATTTTTTTAAAAGCGGTATACGCGGCGGCATCAGCATGTGTTCGAAACGTTTGGCTAAGGCGAACAATAAATTTACTCCCTATTATAACGAGTCGAAACCGTCATCTTACATCCTTTATTTGGATGCTACGAATTTATATGGCCACTCCATGCGACGTAAATTGCCTACGGGAGAATTTCGATGGTTAACGGAAACCGAAATTCAACAGTTATCGATTTGCGATCTCGATGAAGAATCAGACGTGGGATACGTATTTGAAGTAGATCTTCAGTATCCGAAAGAACTGCACGAATACCATAATTGTTTACCGTTTTGTCCCGAAGAAATGTTTCCTCCCAATGGAAAATTTAAGAAGTTAGTTCCAAATTTATACGACAAAAGGAAATATATAATACACTACGTTAATCTAAAGCAATGCCTCGACCACGGTTTAAAACTTTTACACGTTCATAGAGCGTTACAATTTAAACAGTCGAATTGGATGAAACAATATATAGATTTTAATACGAACAAACGCAACAACGCTAGTAACGAATTCGAAAAAATCATTACAAGTTGATGAACAACATGGTTTTCGGCAAAACAATGGAAAATGTCGAAAATAGGGTAGACATCAGATTGGTGACGCATTGGGAATCGTATTATAGAAGAGCCGGAGTGGAAGCACTTGTAGCGAAACCTAATTTTAAATCGAGTAAAATATTTTGCGATAATTTGGTGGCCGTAGAAATGGAAGTATTAGAAGTTCGATATAATAAGCCTTTGTTTGTAGGATTTGCAATTTTAGAATTGTCAAAAACCGTCATGTACGAATTTTTTATGATTATTTAAAGCGTAAATACTACAATAATGTCGAATTGCTATATACGGATACCGATTCGTTGATTTTAGAAATAAAATCGGAGAACGTGTACGAAGATATGAAAACGACATAGATAGATTCGATACATCTAATTATCATATCGATAATATTCATGACATTCCTCGCGGAACACCGATGTTGGGAAAAATGAAAGATGAATACGCCGGAAACGTGATTGCGTTGTTTTTAGGAACTGGAGCAAAAGCGTATTGTATACAATTATTGTCGGATTTAATAAAAAGGCCAAAGGTGTAAAGCAATACGTTATAAACAAACATTTAACTTTAAACGATTATAAACGAGTAGTGACGGAAGGAAAATCTGTATATAAAAAATGTATGTTTTTCGATCACATTTTCATACAATGTATACAGAATTAAAAAATAAGATTGCACTTTCTGCTCAAGACGACAAACGTTACATTATGGAAGACGGTTTTCACACGTTGGCTTGGGGACACAAAACGATTGACGACTTGGCAAAAGAATTTGAAATAAACGAACGTCTAGGCAATTTAATAAGCGTTTTTAACGATAATTAATTGTAGATTTGTTTATAATTAAATTGTTCATTTAAATTAATAATTTATGTTATGTATCGTTTGTATATATGTAATTAAATTGTATATATCCCGTATGTAAATAAAAATATATGTATTTATAATACGTTTGTTTTCGATATCCAACTGTTGTGTTTAGAATCGAGTCCCAACCATTTTACGTATACTCTGTTTCCTTTTCGTCGTAGAACTTTTTCTACTATTTTTACCCGTACTATCTTTTAGTATATACGTCCTGGGATTAGAATTTTGAATTTTCGAAATGCGAAAAATTTCGTTGGTCCAATTTGGAGTGTAATTTTTGTAAAAGCGTGTCTACTTTTGCTAATCCTAACGTAATCACCTTCTCGAAATTTAGCTACGGTAGGATCCGTAATTTTCATAAAATTATAAACCGTTTTAAAATATGCGGTGCGTTTCTTTTATTAACATCTTGTGGTTTCATACCGATCGTTTTGTGAACCGTACTATTGTATTTTCGGACCAATTTAGGTAACAACGCTAACCAGCGGTAATCACCTTGCATACTAAATTCCTTCCACATTAATCCTTTTAAGGTTCTATTGAAACGTTCGACGATTGCGGATTTTACATTTGAAAATGTACTATAATGATTAATTCCGTATTGTTTCATTAATTTTTGAAATTCCGAATTATAAAATTCCTTCCCGTTATCCGTTTGCAGGTTTTTAGGAACGTTATTCTTCTTGTCTAATAAAATTTGTTTCATGGCAGCCGTGACTTCTTTAGAAGATTTATTTTTGAGAGGTAACGCCCAAGCGTATTTAGAAAATGCGTTTATCGTCACCAATATGTATTTATATCCCTGGTTTTGTTTAGCATACGGTATCATTTCTACCAAATCGGCTTGAAACAAATCCATCAAACCTTTAATTATAGTTCGTCTTCGCGGAAATTTTTTCTTATCGGTGCGTGAAGTTCGTCAACGACTTCTCGTTTAATTGTTGACATGATCAACGGATATTATCAGAGCGTCTTTCCGGCGAGCACTAAAATCTTTTAAATTATTCGAACAAATTTATACTAATATTCATGCCAACCGTCATTCCTCAAATGTAGAAATAACGGGAACTTTAAGATAAAACGTTAGTTTTGGTAGTTCCGAACTTGGATTTTCGATTTGCACATAAATTTCGTCCGTCATTTTCAAATTTTTCCGACGATCGTTTTGTCATCGTACCTTCTATTATTTATATATATGTATACTTTGTAATCCCATCCAACTTGTAGATCGCCAACGGGTGGAGTTATTTCTAAAAACGTAATTATAGCGGATTGCATCATAAAAGTGTAACGATTTCGACCGCCTTTTAAAATCATAAATCCGTCAGTTAATCGTCTTTCTGTGCTTAAATACAGTATAGTTTCAGAGTATAAAGTGCTTGGTTTTTGTGGCTGTTTTAGTTGTACGATGTCTTCAAGGTTTTCTTGAACTTCCTGTTTAAGATTTTGAAAATCTTTTTTAACATTGTAACATGTTCGTTTATAGTTTGTTGTATATCATCTTCCCGTTTTCGAATATGTACGTCAACATATTTTTCTATGACATCTTTATTTAAGCGTTTTAAAATGAAGTTACTGTGAACGTCGTTCCCAAATTTATCTATAATCATTTTTCCGTGTACGTAATTAGAAAATTTATTTAGAGGCATGCCGACTACGACAGCAACTAAATCAAATTGAGCAAAAATTCTTTGAAACAAAGTATTTATAATATAAAAAACGAGTTTAATAGTAAAAGATAACTTATTTAACAATTCCGGCTTCACGCAATTCCTCCAAAATGGCAATGATTTCATTATCGTGACCCGTATGACCGGCGGCTTTAGACTAATAGTTGAAGTCTTTCTACCAATTCGTTGGGATCGTCCCAATATCGATAATCCGTGGCGGCGACGTTAGATAAAACTTGTTTAAACCTTGATTTTTCTTGTGGTCGTAGTAGTGATTCTAATCCGCCACCGCTTTTCCAACGTTTTGCCCACCATACGTTAGGTTTCTTTCCGTTCAAGATGGGTTTAATAATATTAACGTATTTATATCCTTTGCTGGCGGATATCTGCTTAAGAGGATCGTAATTAACTTTATAAGAATTGGTACGTCGCAAAATGTCTCGATATTGACGTGCGTCATTAATAGTAAATTGTCCCGGTTCTTTTTAAACAATAATTCGTACAATCCGGTCGTGCCTTTGTATTTTAAACCGTCGATGACTATATTTCGTCCGTCTATGCCAAATTCACTGTTTCCTATAAACAAATTTCCGTCATCTTCGCGAACTCCGTATTTAGTGTCAAAATTATTATCTATGTCGGCTTTCAATTCCGTCAAATAAGTTCTAGGCAAAACGTGAAACTGATTTAAGACCGATTGAACGGCGGGACTGGCTAATTCCTCTTCTATTTCTTGTCAAAACAACCTTATTTGATTTTTGCACCCTCGTATGCCATAGATATGTTGGAATCGGTGGTATCGTGTAATTCTTCGTTAGCTTCGTAAGCGGTAGGTGTATTTGTTGTTTTTCTTCCATATTATCTATCGTAGGATCGTAAAGAAACACTTCTTCGTCCGCTTTTTGTACGACCTAGGTTTCGGAGTAGACGTTAATATTTGAGAAGACATTGCGAACGAACGAGGAGATTTTACAATTTTTTCGGGAACGAACGTTTCTTTTTCTTTATTTGGGAACTTCGAATATGAGGATAAAATGAAGTCGAACGTCTTTTTTTATACGAAAAGATAAATCTGCAGGAAAAGTGTAATAATCGTCGGTTTGTATTTCGTCGTCGTCGTCGTCTTTTACTTTTATATCTATAGGTTCTACTTTAACGTCGGTCGAAGGTACGACAACATCCAGTTTTGTCGCTATTTGTTTAAGTGGTTCGGTAATAGGAGCGTATGCAGCGTCAAAATGTAATTTGCTTTTTTCGATGTCTCCTTTTAATGTCCGAATTTTTGTCGCAAAGCTTCGCGAGCGTTTATCAAGTCTTCGGCGAGTTTTTTATTCATGTTTACACGCGACCAATAACTACGTACTTGTTGTATCGAAAGCGCGAAAGATACTGAACAATGAATTATTGCCGACGTAAATTTAAAATTTTTAATAACGTATAAACGTATCTAAACCTTTTCTATATCGACCGTCGTTTTTCGAACAATCGAGATCTATCACCACCATGTCATAAGGAGCCTTCCAACAAAGGTTACAAAGCTTTTTAAACTCGTCAAACGTCATGTCGTTTGCGATGTGATCGTCGTAAATGTGTTTTAAATTTGTTAAATCTTGCTTAAACAAAATTAATAAGTTGCAATTGTCGCGTACTAATTGCTTAGGTACAGCACTATAACTTTGACACAAATAAAAACAATCAATGTTTTTATGTCTACCGTAAGAAAAATACTCCTTCATCACGTTGTGACCCGTGCAACATATGTCGTCAAACACGACAACAGAATATTCCGAAATGTTCGAAGGCGGTGTAAACGCCTCGATGTTGCAGCTTTCGGAATAATTGCATTCATCTACGGTTTCAATTAAACGTCTAAGAAAATCGTATTTCGTTTGATACAAAGAATTTGAACAAACATACAGATTTAAAAACGCAATCCGTTGGGCGATAGCAAAAGAGATAGCATAACGTTTGTTTTTCCACAACCGGAAGGTCCAATAATTAATGCTCTTTTACATACACCCCCAAATAGCGCACTATGCCGAGTAAACTTATTCTCGGCGGGGGGACAAAACCCCGTCACCACTCCCATCCCTACTCTTCCCTCTCTTCTTTATAGGCGTTCCATAGGCGGACCAGTAGGAGGGCCTTCTTCGTTACTATTCTATCCTTCTTCTCAATTTCAACTTCTTTCTTTTTTCTTTTTTATTTTTCTCTTTTTTTTTCTTTCTCTTTCTTTCTTTCTTCCTTTCTTTCTTCTCTTTTTCTTTTCTTCTTTCTTTCTTTCCCTTATTTCACTTACCAATTTTACATCTAACTTAACTTATTTTATGTTACATGTTTATGATTTCACTTAACTTATTTTAGGTTAAACTATTTCGATCTAACCTAACTTAATTTAGGTAACACCGAGCATACAACACATCAACATTTAATAATCGACCACAACATTTATTGTTATCGTTTAAACAATAAAATACATTAATATTTCTTTAATTTATTTTATAAAGTTTTACATATTGACTGCGATTTCACAAAACAACAACAATCATATAGTATTAACTATCATTTGAATTACGACATACGCCACATATATCCTTAGAAACAGGTGGTCCGTCCCAATGATCTCTGCTGGTGGATAAGTTATAATGTTCCAAACAAGGCAGTTTATTTTGCAACCGTTTATTTTTGCGATAGGCGTGAGGCAGTTTCCACCATATTTCTTTCAAAGTTAGGGGTCTTACGTTTTTCAAACAATAATCTAAAGGTAAATATTGCAATTCGTCGTCTTTGACGTTCTTAAACGACAAATCGGTTTCATATCTATCGATAACTTTCCATACTCGATTTATAATGTGACGTAATATCCCACACCACTGTAAACACCGCAAAAAACTTTCCATAATGCAGTTAAACTGTATACACGTGCGTTTCTAAATACGGCTAACTTTGCACTGGTCTTATACTTGCAAAACAATTTTTTATTTTTCTCCTACTTTAGTACCTACGAGTTTTTGTTACTGTCTTCGATATTAGTCGACTCTTCTTCATTAAAATTGATAAAGTCGGTTGTTGCGTTAGTTTGATTGTTATTTTCGTTGTTACTGCTAATAGTCGTCGACTCTTTGGTATTACATTCGTTCACCACTTGAGTTGTTGTGTTACTACTATAATCGGTAAAACCGTTTGCGTCGACATTTAGTTTCAAATCGTAATTAACAGTCAATTTTTCATACTCATCTTTTGCGAAACGAAATAGAACGCCGACGTTTGTCAATGCGCATACGCTTTTATCTTTCTTATGAAAAGTGCAATGGGGATAATCGCGTCGCACCCTACATACGTTTTCGTCCAATTCTGCAACCACGATAGGTGCTCTCAAAATATTACGAATAAACTTAGCTTTTTCTTTTCCTTTAACGTACACCACACTTACGGATCGGCAAATAGACGTAATGATAGTATCGAAATCTGTAGCGGGCACGTATCCCGTGTTCCAATCGATGCAGTGATAGTTAGACGTAACCCATTTAACCGTTGTGCGATATTTTCCCGTTAGAGATCCGTAACTTAGACTAGGTTTAAAAACGAAATGACTCATCCGATGTAATGAATCCATCGTAGCTAATTCTTTAGGCATAAATTCGTTATTTCTCACTTTAAAACCTTGAATATCGACCACGATAAAATTGGCTGGTGTATGCACGTTACAATATAAAGAACTTGCCATTTTGTCGTCTACTACACGCACTATTATTACAACAGCTTTATAAGATGATGTTACTTACGTTTCGATCCACCGATCGACTGATACGATTAAGTTTAAGATTCTTTCTTTTATAGTTTAAATTTGACGCGAGTACCCCGAATTGAAATAAAATTATTATTTAGACCAATTGTTTTACGATTTTTGTCAACGGAGAATATTGAAACGCTTTGTCGTGTAATATTAAACAGTATGCCGTCGTACCTTCCGGAATTTCTTTTTTCGTCATGTACTCGATCTTAATTTCGACACCGCTTTTATGTAAAACGTCGGTTTGATACGTACAATCGATTCCTATTAGTGGAGCGTGTCTTTTAAACTCCCCGGGCGTCAATATAGGTTCGGATGGTTGATAATAATATGCGGTCTGAAAACGTGTATACATATCGTACATTAATGCGTAACGATTACTATCGAAGTCGACGTTTAAATTATCATAAGGATACCTTTCTCCGTTCAAAAACACGGTGATATTAGTTACGTTCAAATTATCGAAAGTAGACATGTTGGATTTCATTTTTCCTTTTCGACCCGTTTGAAATCCGACGATAATAAACCTAGGTGTTTCCAATTCCGGAGCTGTTTTAACCGCCCAAGATTGTTTATTAGTTTTTGGAATCGATGGATATTCGTGTATTTCCCAACTTCTAAACGGCACGTTTATGTACGTATTTTTCTCCGATAATTTTGTTAAAGCCAATTGTTCTCTTAAACCGACTGTCACGTGAGGAATTCTCCAAATTATTTTGTTTATAGTTAATTTTAACTTTTCCTCTTTTGTTTCTTCTTTCGGTTGAACGATGACGTCGTTGTCGTCGTTATTACGAATTAATATCAATTCTTGTCTCATGTTCATTATAATTTTTTTATAATCTTCGGCGAAACCCAATAGAGTTTTGAGAGGTACGCTGTATGAAAAATTTCCATTTTCGTCCGTGGTATTCAAATAATATTGTTGCGTTTCCCAACCGGCATTTTTAACAGATAGCGTATATCGCTGAACATAAAAGCTACCGGATTACTGGTTAAATAACACGTTTGGCTAGCATTTTTCGTAACCGTTCCGTCTTCTCCGATTTTTCTCAAACTACCTTCCACGTATAGATAACTTTCGGACGGCAAGGTGTAATTATCAATTTCAGGTATGGATATTCGAACTTCGTCATTGTTACCATAGCTGGTCGATCCGAACGGTTGATGAGAATGATATTCGTATGACACTATCGAATTGTCGATTTTAAGTTTGTCCGTCACGTTTAAAATATCCATTAAGCTATGACTGTATAACCTAATTGCGTTAAAAACTTTCGATTTGAAGATGTTAAACGTTTCGAATCTCTTCGTTTACTGATTTTGCGATGACGTTTGCTATGAAATTTATACTTGTTTGTAAAATCTCTTTTACCCTTAACGTTTTTGATTTTGTGTAATCTTGACATTTTTTATGGTACAATATTACCATGATGATGACGATGTTAATGGTGACGATGCTAATGACAATAATGATAATTATTCCGATGCCTTCAATCTATCGATCTCAAATGAAGTCTGACCGTTACTTCTTCGCCTCTTACGTCGACTGGATTTCTATTTTGATCTAACAAACGTATCGTCAAATTACTGATAATTTTTGTAAACATGGGTAAATAAATCGGTTGTTGTGGCGATTCGATTATCTTAAATCCGGCTGGAACGTTTGGAAAAAAATGATATAATACGTGTACGGGTTCTCCGTTATAATAAGATCCGTTGATTAAGTTACAATATATTTGTAATGCGTTAATACGATTTATATTTACGATTTTATCCGAATGATGAACCTCGTAAGGTTGCAACGTACGTCTGTTGAAACCCAATAAAGAACCTATGCTATTATCTAAATCAAAATCTACGGTACAATTACTTAATATTGACACCTTTTGCGTATTATTATTTCCTTCGATTTTAATTGTACCGAATTTATTTGTTTGCTCGTTGAGTTTGTTTTCAATATATTTACATAAATCTTCTATGTCGTAGGAACCGGTTTCCACTTCGATTATTCCACTTTTAAATTCAATTAAATCATTTGCATTTTCTAATTTTAACTCGTCTTTCGAAACAGACAACTGCGTCACTTTGTTTATTGCCCATAGGTACGAAAACAAGTTATTACTTTTATCGACGTTCGGTATCGAATTAAAAGTTTCGAAATTTAGTAAAGCTAATTCGTAATTGCGATATTCCTCCAGATATAAAGGCGGATTAAAATCGCACGTTAGTTCTGTTTCGTTTCCGGATAAGGTAAACGTATTTGATATTGGTTGTTTTGATTTCTCCATCGAATTGCAGTTACACACTGAAGATTTTCGTTCGGATCTCCGCCTATTTATTATTATTATTTAATAAAAATTGTAAACACAACTGCCCACAATTTACGTCTTTAAATTTTTGATATCTTTCATAATTGTAATTGATTTTAACGTTCGTTTCTCTAGATCGAAAATATCGTACGATTTCTATGGGTGGTGTTAAATCTCCAAAACTATCGAAATATGTTATATTGTCCTCTTGTTTTTTATATGCTACCCAATGTGTGCCCGGTCCGTCGGCGTTATCTAAATTAATAATTCCGCACTCGTTTTTGTTAATTTTACTTGGAAGATCGTTTCGCATAAATACTCCTCGAAACTTTAAAATTCCGTATTTACGCGCATATTTTTCTAAAAACACGTTCGTTAACGCTCGACGAGGCAGTTTATTTAGTTTTTGAATATCCGTCTTTATATAATCCGCATCCGTTTTTATATGGTTTTAGGTAAAATCCGCTTCCTACTGTTTGCGCCTCCATTGCACGATTATGACGTTTATCTTCTTCCAATTTTTCTTTAGCGTTTTTTGCGTCGTTTACGGATTTTGCGATTGCGGCAGCCCCACCTCCCAATGAACCTAATGCACCCAAAGCAGCAAACAAAGGTATCAATGGTAAAAATCCGCCTTTAACGTTTCGCAACAAATCTTTAGTGCCGAAACGTGAAACGGCTTTTCGAGCTATTCTAACGGCTTTGGCAAAAGTTAATGAACCACCCCGACGTTTCGACGCTTTCTTCGTGCGTCTCATCTTAACACGGCGTTTACGTAGACCCATACCTGTACTGGTTTTTATTTTCATGAGTGTAGCTACTGTTGCGGCGGCGGCTTTTTGGCCTAAACTAGTCTCTTCACTACGTAACAATTCTTTTGCAGACTCGTACAATACTTTGTCCGCTTCGTGACGCTTACTTAAATCTTTGTGCAGATTATAGGCGATGTCGTGTCTTTTACAAGCTTCGTCTAATTTATTAACACCGGCGTCCCCGCGATCTAACCTTTTTGTAATTTCGTTCCGGGACCGCAATAATTATAACCAGGTATGTGCAATTCTATTGGTAACTTGTCGATTAACTTGTTTATTATTCCACGCCCGATAATCTGCTTCCTACTGCAGTTTTGCTTTAACGATCGTCGTTTTTAATACAGTCTTTCATGCGTGACTATAATCTTTTATACGCGTGTTCGTCACTATCACTCTCTACGAAATGAAAAGATGATACTAATTTAACGACATTTATATACCTATTTATAAACTAAAATACAAGTTAAATATTACAAATTAAAAATAAACTATTTACATCATAAGCGACTATTTACAATTTACAAATTATCATCTAGATCACAACGCTACTCTTCGACGTCTTCACGCCGATCATCCTCTAACACTCCATCCTCCGACTGCTCCTCGAACAAGTCGATATCTTGGTCCGTTTCCCAGGAAACGTCAGATATGTTATCTAAGAGGTTTCCTAGGTAAACGGTATCGACGTCGAAGATATCGTCGGAGTCTTCTTCCAGCCGTCTTCGCAACTCATCTAACTCCGGCACTCTCTCGTCGCGTACGTATACGCCTTGTATCGTGAAAGTGCCGTCGTCGTATTGAAAGCGTTGCCCGGTGAAACCGTCTACCAAATAAGCTTCAAACATCAATGTTAGAGGATGAAAGGGGCCCAGATAAAATTCGTATGTTAAATCGCCAATACGTAGGTTGCCCATCTCCAGACGTCGAAGTGCCATCTCGTCAGGTATTAATAGAATGCGGTTGAACACGTAATAAAAACTTGCTTCCATTTTTATTTTGAACTCCTCCGACTGATGATTTAAAACTATTACTTCACTCTTATATACTCAACTATTACCCTCACTACTATTATTACTCCCACTACCCACCGTTCGAATTAATTATAATGTTTACATTTACATTTACACTCTAACGAATTCGCGCAAATCCATATCTAACAATATCTTATCCATAGCAAACATTATTAATTCTTTGGTAATACAAGTGTATTCCGATAATCCAGTTTTATCTAAAATTGACAACATATTTTGCTTAACTTCTCCGTTCATAGTTGCTACCGCTTCGATTGCACTATTATAGAAACGTACGTAATCTAATTTTGTTAATAAATCTATACGATTTGTTACTAAATCTCCCAATTTCCATAGTTGGTGGACTGAATCGTACGCTAAATAAATAGATTCTTCACCTCTCTGCATCCTCAAAACCTTCCGAACTTTATCCATCCATTCGGTAGTTATTTTGATACCGCAAACTTCGAGATAGGATGGAGTACTACCGTTTCCGCAAAGCTATTTGTTATAACGGCTTTATAACAAATCAGCGTTTTCCATTCGTTTTCTGTTAAAGTAAGACATTGTCCCTTACCCATAAATTTAACGACGGGTTCGAATTGCAGTTCTCCGCTCAATCCCACTTTGATCCATTTGCTATGACTTTTGTTTAACGGATACATACATTCCGCATACAACCGAGCGTTACACCCTTTCATATTGTTTTCAATTTTATTAAACGATGGTGTGGGTGTGTTTTTGTCAAAACATTATCACTTACACTATTTATCCCACAATCTTGCGCCGTATACGGTATTTGGTCGTTATTTCCTAACATATTGTCCCATTCGACAGAAGGCAGCAAATTAATGGTGTCTTGAACGGCATCTTCCATTTCTTTTAACATTGTAATAGGGTTATTTATATTTAAACTTGATGAAGGATTATTTAAATTTAAACATGTCGCTTCTGTCATCGAACTTTTAGGTACCATTTCGATTTTAGTTTTCTTCGGCATTAATTTTTCACCTTTTCCGCTCATACTTCGCTTCGAAGATGATTTATATTGACCTTGAACTCTGCTTGTCACTATATATACAAAGTTACTATAAACATACGTTCTCACAAATAAACCTTACTTACTCGTTAAACTTTGACGATTCCACACCAATTTCAAGTTTTTCGCACAACAAACACAATTATAATAACACGTGCTGTAGAGTTCGTTACCTTTTATACCCAATTTAATAATAATTATTGTCTCGTTTATACTGACGTTTAACAGACGACTAAACCAGAATCAATACTGAATTCCTACTTCAAACCCATCCTCTTATACAATACAACGACAACCTTGAGACGGTATTTAAGGGTCAAAATTCTTGCAACTAAACTAAACTGGTTTAAAATGTATACGATGTCTATAGAATGCAGTACAGGTAAATGATACAGGTCAGTATGATGCATACGTTACGACTGTTAAGACCACCAAGGATAACACGTATAATGCATATACAATTGCCTCCTGCAACGCGTACGAAAGAACCTCTGCCGACAATTGCTTTGAGGAACTGTCAACCATTTGCCGGTTGAAGAACCTCCGCCTACAATTGCCTTGAGGAACGCTTACCCATCTGCCGGTGACAGAACCTCCGCCCACAATTGCTTTGAGGAACTGTCACCCATTTGCCGGTTAAAGAACCTCCTCCTTGACAAAGGAGGAGGTTCTTTAACCGGCAAATATACCCTACTATAGTAAAATTAAGGAACAAGCCAGTTCGCGAAACTAAAAAGATTTTTTGTTTGATATAAATAAGATCTTGAAACAAACGTTATCGGATTAGTTAGAAAACGTCCTTGCATATTTTTTTGTTTGTTTTTGTGTAGTAACGTTGTATTGTTCAAAATGAACGAACTGAGATGAAGTTTGTGAATTTCCAGTTTGATACAAAATTAGTTATTTGTTTTAAACAAAACCCACAGTCTCATTTCGATGATGATTTTCGTAAATCTGTAATTAGTTTTTTAAGCAAGTTTCAGTATAATCTGCGTTCACTAGTAAAAGCGAGCAGTAATACCATTATATTTTTATATTTTTGCGATTAGTTTTAAGTGAAGCGATTGCATTTAAGTAAAAAGAACCCAACCGTGGTGTAACCAATAATTGTAGATACTATTATATTTAAATAGAAAATCTTATGTCATTCGTGTTTCTTTTTAATGAAGCGCTTTCTTTCAAATGTTTACACTTTTTTTCAGATATATTAGTAAGCATTTGTTGAACATTTAAAAAAATCTGGGCGGCGCCTAACAAAAATCCCGATAGTGACTCGTGGTAAAGACTTTTAGTCTTCTGTATTGATACAGAAGCATTTCGTTAGACCTACCCCTCGCCAATTAGTTAGTTTGGCACTTGTTGCGTTTTGTTGTTTATTTTAGAATTTTAATAGCTAATAACTTTTATCTTACTTAATTGATTGGGAACAGTTTGTGAAATACAGTAATTTGTCAACAAAAGTATTAAGTTACCTCAGGAGTACCACAAGGATTGACATTGAGCCCTTTGCTATTTTTCTTATCAGCGCTTTTAGAAAGATTAAACTTTATTTAATTTATTCCACATCCTTTATAATAAAGTGGACTTCCCATCAAATAAAATGTGAATTGTAACAAAAGGGGAGCATTAAAAACTGCACAAAAAACTATACTCGGACACGTGTTTCAATAGCTAAGCTATCACCATCAGCAAACCTCGGTAGTATAGTTTTTGTTCAATTTTTTTGGTGTTTTCCTTTAGGTTACAAATAGACGCTGCAGTTTAGAGTTTTACTCCTTTGAAAACGTAAATTGTTTATTTCGAGCAAAATTTGTACCAAGAGACGTGACATTATTATTAAAGGTTTTAACCAAGCTTGCCTTTCCCTGAAACTACTGGATCTAGAGAGTTTCTCTTTCTTGAAGCCCCTGTTTTTGAGAGTGGAATTTTGTCTACTGTTCGTCATTGCTTGAGAATTCCGAAACTTACATATTGCGATAAAATAGTAGTTTAATAATAAAAATAATGCAATTTTACGCAAAAGCGGTTTTAATCATTAACGAAAGCTGATTTACATGTATTAATGTTGTTTGTTGTTACAAGTCGTGTTTATGTTTTATAAATTTTTATACATATTTACAAGTTTTTAAACATTTTCATATTAAAATTGACGTAATCATCCATTTTTGATGGTTATATTGTTAATTAAACTGACGTCCAACTCGTACTTGTGTAAGGTGAGTCTAATTGTTTTAAATTTTAGTTCTAAATTCAATAATTTAGTGTTTAATTATCTAGTCATCTAGTTATCTAATTTTTGGTCTTTTTTGTTTTTTTTAATGTGGTGAATTTTGTACTTAATTTGTTCTACTATGTTCAATATACATTTAAGCGGTACCGATTTCTTAATGTCGTTTATGTATTATTTAACTAATCATGTATTTTTCTAATTGTTTGTTGTTTTTCTTAATAAATTACAGACTTGAAAAAACCCTCACAATAAGGGACGAAACGCCAGCAATCACAGTTTTTTGAGTTGTTTGTCTTTCCTACCTCCACAAAGAAGAGGTCCCAAAAAGACCATTTTATTTTAAAAAATAATTTTGTTTGGAATACGGCCGGATTGCGCTCGACCGTTTTGCGCTCTTACCTGAACTCGACCAGTTTGCGCTCTGCAATTTAATTATAGAAGTTTGAACCTACCCTATTGTCTCCGATCGACCGATTTGCGCTCTCTTGTAATATAATAGTTATTTGTATACCGAGGCCGAGAAATACCTTAATTCCTTATAGAAAGTATTTTAACTAAAGACGGTTTTTCCCCGATCGCCGTTTCCTCCGATCGCACTGCCCCCTTGAACAATTTTTGTTTTTGTTTTAAAGAAAAAAACTGTACTAACTGTAACCTACCAACCAACACCGTTTACCCCCGATCACATGAAAACAACTTAAATCTCGATAATTTCAAAATGTTTATAGTACAAGAGAGCGCAAATCGGTCGATTGGAGATAATAGGGAAGGTTTAAATTTATATAATTAAATTGCAGAGCGCAAACTGGTCGAGTTTAGGTACGAGCGCAAAACGGTCGAGCGCAAACCGGCCGACACCTTGTTTGAATCGGAAAATAATTAAGATTTGTAATAAACGTGTTTGTTCAAATTAAAGATAAATTTATAAGTATAAAAGCAAATCTAATTTCCGAAAACCCGGCCTAAATTTATTCTAAAAAAATAATTAAAAAATTTCAGGTAAACGAAATTTCATATAGTTACAATAAAGAGTTTATTTGTATAAATTAAGATGAGGTGTAAAATAGAATTATTGTTTATGAATTCATTTTCGTTTAATAAAATAAATGT
The DNA here is from genome assembly GCA_030710515.1 of Abscondita cerata. NCBI lineage: Eukaryota > Metazoa > Arthropoda > Insecta > Coleoptera > Lampyridae > Abscondita > Abscondita cerata. The sequence continues at coordinate 29,436 of JALBCR010001021.1, forward strand.
AGAGACACAAAGTTGGCGTACGTGAACTAGCTTGATACGTCTTCAAGCGTGATAAAACGATACAAATTATCTACACGTGTGTGTGAGAAACATGAATAAACATGAGTAAAATGGCTTCCAGGTCTACACTACGGAACAGGTTCTTTAAGATTAAAAGTAAGATTTCTTTTGTAAGTTTTTGGTGGTTTTCTGTTGGATGAATAAACAAAAATTATGTAAAAGTGAACTTTGTAAACTGCAGCAGATTGCAATGGTAATTGTTATTCAAGTGCAGACGCACCGGCAAATTAAATGTGGGAGACTTACACTAAAATTGATGAGTCGCCGATAAAACTTAAAAAAAGTTATAATTAAAATTTAAAAAATAAAACAGCTTCGGTAGTATCAAAGTCGTTGGCTAAATTCGAAATACAACGATGTAATACAAAAATCAATTACAAAATTAAAAACTACAACCAAAACATAAACGTGTGTGTTTTTCAACAGAAAAAGGAGCAGTTAAAAATCGAATGTTAGTGTTTTGAAATGACAAATTATTATGAACATTTAATAAAACAAATTCCGTTATAAATAAATCGACTTCGTGATACCACCTAAAATTGTCATAATCAACAATATTTCAACAACAATTTAGGCGAACAAATTTTATCAATACTACGGCAAAATAAGGTTAGTCTGTAAAATGTTTTTCGCTTAATTTAAAATTATGAGACCTGGTTTTTTACAACGTATTTAGGTACAAAAACGGTATTAAAATTAGAATCTATTTGTTCACGTATTGAATTTGTTTGTTTATTTGATTAAATTTAATGCGTTCATAATTAATTGTTTTATTTAGAACAAAACTATCTTGACCCTGAGAGTTTTACCGAATTTTTCGTCGCTCGAATTTACAATTATTAGTAATTTTTTCCACTACTATATACGAAATTGACAGTTTCCGTACAATCAAGTAATCAAGAAAGACACATGATAACATGGTCGTTAAGCAATGTACTATAAGAATTAATTTATTTTACTCTAAATTAGGTTTTTACTTCAAGTTATAGTTGTGGGAAAAATAATGTACACGACTCGTATGGAAAGTATCGACTATCGCCTCGTGCCAAAATTTTCCCTTGCAAGGTATCATTCACTTTCCGTGCTGGTCATGTAAACAACTACTTTTTATTAAATATATTGCTAAACCATCGCAATATATTATACAGTGCAGTATGTTATGGCTTCGTCAGGACAATTTTAAAAATTGACTTGGCCATATAAACAACTCTCTCTTCAGCTTAATATTTAGTTTGATGACAGTACTTGTAAACAAGCTTCTTTTCTCTATACGCTTTGCTAGACTTAGTACATGTTTTTTGTGAGAGACATCCTTCCTATCTCAGCCTTTCTCTCTACCTATTTCGGATGCCAATCTTTAGTTGAACAAATCGGTAGATCAGACTACTTATACATTTGATACAAACAGTTTAATAAGGTTTAATATGCTTTTATATTCTTTATAGGGGAGGTTGGGGTAATTTATCCTATGCAGGGGCGAAAGGTTGCCCAATATTTTAACAGTGGTTTAATTACCCCCAACCTCTCTTATAAGGAAATGAGGTGAAAATACACATTCCAGTTTAACCACGTCTAGAAAAATGAATGGGAGGTTTTCGTCATAAAAAAAATGCTCCTTGTCGCTTTTAAAAGATGACGCTTTTAAACAAATACTCCGGTGCTTAGCTTATCACTATCCCATCTTTTCAATTAGTAACACTGCTAGACAGAAATATATTACGTGTTTCTTCAGCTTCACGTTCCGTTGGAAAGTCAAGGTTAAAGAAAACGATTTTTACAGTTTTTCTTGTTTCAAAAATGGTAAGCAAATTAGCAGACACAACAAACTAAACTAGATTATTTACAAAGCTTTTAATTCTGGTATATTTCCAATATTTTAAAACCATTACGAGTTTGATGGTTTGGTGCATTTTCTTTGGCCAAATAGTAAAACTATTTTCCAGGATGCAGCTCCACCCTATAAGACTAGTACTACTTTGTAGCCTTTGTTGTCGAAACTTTTGGTCCATTTAGCAATAGCGTTATTTGACCCTGGGAAACTACTAGTGAATACGACCCTTATGCCACTAATTATTTTTATTTTTCATGGAACTGTTTCTGAATAAGCTTCCATAGACGAGTTATTATATTATACACTTTCATGTATTGTTAAAGTATCGCATATAGGAATGTTTACAAAAAACTTTTGTCGTCGTAATTTTACCAAACTTCCGTCTCCCTATCTTTTGTCAGGTAAATACAAATTTTCTTGTCTCCACTAGCGTAGGTTTGACGGTAATTAATTTTGACTCTCTTTAAGAGCTTTATTGCAATAACTTAGAATAATTGGCAATTAAAAACATAGTTGCATTGGTTTAGGAGCTTTTTAATCGGTTACATACATAATACGTCATACACAAAAAAAATATATCGGTAGCAATAAGAATATCGTGCTCTCTCGGTGATATTTACACATATAATTATAAATTAATTAGAGACACATTAAACATGTAATAGACAAAACTCGATAGCCGTTGCTATTGAGTAAAACGGGTTTTTAACCTCTCAGGCGTTAAACTTATCCTGCTAGCTACGCACATAGAGCGTGTAGATTCAAATGTATCAATGAGTAATTAAATTAATCGTACTTTATCAAAGCAGTCAAGGTTACTTTGATAGTAATACAAACAAACAGGATAAGAAACCGTCAAGTACAAATAATTGGTTCAACGACCCACAATTCTTCGACATCTAATTATTATAATTTCCTTAAATCCTTTGTCTGTTTGTCAGTCTGTCTGTTTATCATATCCTCCAAAGTGTTTCAAAAAAAAAACTCAATACACCATTTAATAGAGGATTTTAAGGGGGCCTGGATGTAAGGGTTTTGAAACTCTAACTAACGCCCTGGGAGGCTGGCCACACCCACCCTCCCAAACTTCAATATTAAATAATGTTTTTATGACCAAATATGTTTGTCTTGAAAAGACAAACATCTTTTATATAAATCATTTTGACCTATGACCTTAAGCTCAAAAGTTATAGGTCAAAAAGTGCAACTTTCTTATTTGAAGGTCAAAATAGGTCATGTGTGGTACCATTCAATTTGTCTTAACAAGACGCACAACTTGATTACGATCACTTTTGATCTACGGCCTTAATGTCAAAAGTTAGGAAAATCAGCCGCAACCTCCATGGGAACACATTGGCACGTAGGTGAAGTGAGATTCCCCGCTTGATAGTTACCACCACCGCGTATACCGGGAATTTTGAAATGGCTTTTTAGTTTAAACCACAACACGCGTTTTTTAACTCTTCCTTTTATTTTTAATTTTATGTGTCCGTAGAACGCGCTTAAAGACTAGTTAACCTGGAGATAAGTTACTTAACTAAAATCACATACATGTATCGTTTATTAAAGCGTCCTTTTGGAGTGTTCAACATCAATAATTCTAGTTATAATTAAGAAATGGTTTGGTAGTGGTAATTGTATTGTTCAGATACACACGCTAAAATTGAAATAGCTGCAAAACAAAGCACTGATGGCGATTTACGTCGGCGGCACAGTATTAAAGGAAAGCCCTTTTGGTGTTAATACGAGACCCCGAAAACCGTTGATCTCCGTTATAAAAATTTTAATCGGCACCTTCTAACAGCATAGGTTTATTTCCGTATATCATTTTCTCAAGTGCAAGTAAGGGTCGAGAGGTTAATCCTTTTAATCACAACAGCATAATGTATGAACAGTTTTAGAAGACAACTCACAATTTCTGGACGTAATCAAATTTTAGCAGACATCAAGCAAAGTAATCCCAGAAAATACAAACAGACAAAGAAACTGTAATAATTAAAGAAACCGAATAAGGCAAACTATTCGACACGTGTAGAAATATAGGTCAGTAAGTTCACCTGCAAATTTTTATTTTAAACAACAATCCGATTTATTTTTCATTATATATCAGGTGTAATTTACGTTTCACAATAGGCGAATGGTTATAACAGCTTCAGATTAATCCATCACTTGTGTTTAGAATTGACTTTTGCAATACCATTTTTTACAATCCACGACTGTCCTCGTTGACAGTCAACACAAAAAAAGAACGTTGAAGTGAGCGCAATTAGATTTAGACGTTGACCTTGTCGTATCAATCTTGCGGTGAAAGTAGACAGGGCCGTAATAAGCAAAGTAACACGTACGCAAAAATACTAACGTTAGAAAAGTAAAAGCTAGTGAACGTGAATTTATATCATAACAACTTGACTTTTGCATAAATACACCCACTTCTTAAAAAAGATTTTATACTTTTTTCTTAAATTGCGAAATTATGATCGATACTGTACTCAAATAAAAGCTAATTTTTCTGGTTTTTTTCTGATAAGCGAGATTGCTATGGTAATTATTTTATTTTTCAATTTTGAAATTTTATTGACATCATTTTGGAATCTTAAATTATTATGATGCTTTTCTAATTTTCAGGCCACTGTCTTATTTTCACTTAATTTTAAATTTTGAGTTTTGAAAATCGATTCCTTGAGAAAATATTTAGTTCATAAAATGTTAATTGCCTTTTTCCAATTATAATTATTTTAATTTTATAGGTCAAGGTTTTCACGGTGCCCAGGTGTTTTAACGTCAGGATGTTTATGTATTCACTTCAAGGATGATTTATTATTGTTACATAAGGGTCACTCTATGGAACACACGGGGAAATTCATCTTCAGTAGGTCTTTTTACATAATTTATTTATTTTAGTACTACATTAAAATCTCAATAACCTGGCTTCCAGTTATTTTAGGGGAATTATAAGTGAAATTTACAACCTTTCCAAAATATTCTGCTATTTGCAATATGGGACCATCTCAATACATATTATAAAATTAAATTAAATTTATGGAGCAATTGGCTGGAAATTCAGGCTTAGTCCTGATGTAGTACTGATGGTTCTATTTTGTACCATATAGGCACAGGCAATTTTTAGATACATATCACAATCAAAAATGATCAAAAAGTCAATATTGTCAAATGGCACCCTCTGCTTTTTTAAAGTTATCCGAGAGGAATTGGGTATAGGAAATTTTCAATTTTCTTTCGAATGTAATAAAAAAAAAAAAAAGTACAAAGTGCCATTTAAAAAAATTGGCTTTGGTTCATTTTTGAAAATTGTCTATGCACATATAATTTAACTACTGATAGGACATCAGGAGTAAGCCTGGCTTTCCAGCCAACTGTTCCATAAATTTAATTTTATAATCAAATTTGCGAGATAGAATCGTTAACTACTACAAAAATGATATAGTCAAAAATCGTCAAGAATAAGACATCATAATTTAAGATATATAAACTCAGAATTATATGGAAAATTGACCCAAGTAGTAGGAATTATTGGTTTGTATTTAACATAAAAAAGTTGATAGCAATTTTTGGCTCACCCTTTATAGATGAAAGTCTAAAAATATATTAGGTAGAACAAACACTTTCAAGTTTTGGATTTATCTGCTAACTAATTTTTTTGAATGCACGCTTTACGCTGATCACTATGTATACAACATATACTCAGGCATACCATCAATGGTACTTAAAAAAATATACAAAAACGAATTGTTAAAATCACAGTTTATTAAAATAGGCGATAAAAGAAAAAAAATTAGAACTAAGGAACCATAGGCAGACAAAGAATGTCTAGATTCTTTAATATATATGTGGTTCAAAAATATCAACAACAGAACTATTTCGTGCTGAAGTGTCCAAAGTCAAACATAGATTATATTTTTATAAACAACCAAGATAAGGGAAAACTGCCATATAAAAAAAAAATTGTTGTTGAACTGATAATTAGAATAAAAACTCTTAAATATAATTGTAAATTAATCCTGATAAAATGAACCCAACACCCGACTACATAATATATTCAATTCTAAATCATATCATCCAAAAAATTGTATCTCAGATTAAATTACTGCTGAAGATAAAAATAATCTTATCAGATATTTTTCTCCAACTAGTATTGTATTGCAATTTATAGTTGTTGTATTTCTTTTCTTTATATAAAGCTTTTAGCAACGTTTTGTGATCTAAATAGTTACTTCTTTAGGCCTATTTTAAACAAAACTTCCGAAAACGAACATTACACTATAAATTAATATTTATTGTATTTCATGCCTCATGATGATGATTATGGCTTGTTAATGAATCAATTATTAAATCAAATTTAGCAGTTCTTAATAGTTTGAGTTTAGAAAATAGTGTCAGTTTTTGTACTTTAGTAAGATTAAACTTTATTATGTCGTTTTCTAAAACTGTTGTCATTATTATCACACACGTCCTTATATTTGGTATGACGCATAGATAAAGGAAGGAAATAGTACGTTTTGCAATTAGAATCCAAATAGAGTCTCAATGGACAGACATGTTAAAGTATCTCATTACGTTAAACAATACCATATTATTCGCGTGCATTTTATTGTATGATATTACTCATGAAAACGGATTTTGCAACACGATGTGCTGATTATAGTTTTAATTATTACAATGGGAACTTAAGTAAGTATAAAGCGATGTCCCACCGTATAGTGGAACCGTTAACACTACAATAAAAGAATAAACATAGCGGTATTTAATAGAACAATTAAACAATTGAGTTGCCATCTGTCATAATATTGTCTACCAATATTCATTTTATAATTGAGTAAGAATAGACAGCTTCAGTAATTGCTTATTAAGACGTAATACCTGACAAGTTTGATGAATAAAATTGTAAGATTCATTTGTTGGTTAAAATTGAGATTTATTGGGATGAAAATATATTTTCAATTTTGTTTTGCTACTCACGTTTTATTTTTACATGGCAAATAACAAAAATTTAACAAAGCAACAAATATTTTTGTTTTGAAAAATGAATTGTAAACAAAATGTTCGATCAAATTTTCTCTCAATTCAAATTACTTTCTGCAACATAAAAAACTGTAAGCATATACGTACTTTTTTTTATAAACTAAATGTAACATTACATAAGAAATAATAAAATTATTATAAATTTCGTTAATATGTAAGTATATAATAGTCTTCGCATTTAAAGTGTAAGTAAATCAAAACAATTTCAAAATTATTAGGGGTAAAAGCAATACTTTTAATGACGAGCCTGTAAGTTTACAAGTCAGACAAAGTGAATCTGGTAACTACAGACGAATTGTTGCTGAGCAATTTACTTTTTTCATTCGCTCAAAGCAGCAGTGAAAGTACTTGTAGTTCCGCTGCTAATAGCAACCGGTTGTGTACAAAATTTTTATAAATAAAAATAAAAATGTGTACTGAAAATCTCTCAAAAACACTTTTTCCGAATTTAAATATTCTTGCATAGATTCAATACAAAAGTTTCAACTAAGCTTCCTGAGAAGAAGGTACCTACATTTTCCAGCCATGGATTTAAAAACTTTAAAACCTATTTATTTTATAAGTTTTCGAGAAAGAAGAAAACTACGGTCGGTCTCAAAAAGCAAGACAACTGAGTTAAGAATGTTATAATTTTTTTATTTGGAGTTTAATTGTTTTGAAAGGCAGCAGGTATGTACTTTGTACATATCTACTAACGGTCAATAAATGTCAAATATGTAAGTAAACTTCTTCGGCAGTTATTCATAAATTAATCAAGAAACGGGCTCTTTTTGCACTTATTTTATATAAGGAAAGTTTGAAGTCGTGTTATTTGTTATTTGTTTATTTTATTATTTATTTTCTATTTATCTTTTATAGTGTTTACACACTTAATCTTTATTTGTACATATAAATACTAAGGTGTATGAGGGTTGCCATGTTTAGGTAACAGTGGTTTTTCTAAACCTTGAAACAAATGCTTTGCCCAGACGAACCAATCCGCAATTGGACACGGTTTTGTCACCACACTATACAGACTTATACTGATTTTTAGGGGCACCATCCATAACACCAACATCACAATACAATAATAAAAATGTACCATACGAATAAATAAATAAATAAATAATTATTTTTAACTTAAAATATATGAAATTTTAAACAATATTGCACCAATCCTAAATGAATAAATTAATAAACTTTTTAAAAATCCAACTTTTTCTGTTTCGAGTAAAACAAATTGTAGATATGAACTGACAGTAAATAATGTTTAACAAATTAAATTTATTAATTATATAACATCGTCCCAATGAATAAAATCAACGGGATTACTTAAGTGAAATGTGTGTCTAATGACATTTCGTGTAAAAAGGAACACGTATAAATAGTAACAAACTAAGTAATGCCAACGAATAACTATAAAGACAATTGAATGTTTAAATGCATATCGTTATCTAAGTTATAATTCAATAACATTCGTTTCAAAAAAGGATAGTATTTTTGTACAGTAGCATACACGCACCAAAAAACACCCGATGCGCATTTTGCTCTTATTATGAGCTCATCAGAGATGTATACTTAAGTGCGGTGTACAACTGTACAAGAAAAAAGTTGGTCTTTTAAACTCTCGTGGAGCAATCGACATAAGTGAAATGTGTGTCTAACGACATCTTGTGTAACAAAGGACACGTATAAATAGTAACAAATTAAGTAATACCAAAAGATAACTGTAATGACAATTAAATGTTTAAATGCAAATCGTCATCTTTATCGACATGAGTGTTATTGCATTCTAAGTTATCGCTAGATAACGACTTGCATTTGAACATTCAATTGTCGTTACAGTTATCTGTTGACACTACGGGATTACTTTAGCACTAACATTCCCTGTTATAAAAAGAAGTGGGATATTATTACATCACTGAGTTTTAAATTTTCCTGTAATGTAGTAATAAGAATACTACTTCGTGTAGTTTATATGACTGTATGTGTTAGAAATAACGCATGTGCAATATCACAAGTGTTTATTTATTATTAGACATAATGGAATTATTATGCTAATAAAAATTAGCAAAACGGCGCCAATGTAATTAAAAAATTAATTAAAAAATTTTTCGACCCAATTTCCTGTTTTTTATTACTTATATTTATTTACTAAATATTACCAAATATTCAAGGAAACAAATTGCATTTTAATGACTATAGGAACTCTATAGAATGTAATTTTCCAATTGTTCAAATTTACTATCAAAAATTAAACCATCAAATGTTTTTTGTTTTCTATTGTTGTTATTGTAAGTACATTATTTCAATTCATATCGTACTAGACATAAGTATGTTACATTTAATTTTTTATTAATTGTAATTATTTACCTTATTGGATTTAATTTATTTTAGTAATTAAATGACGACGTTCTTGGTGTTTCTCTGTCAGTTTTTTATATCACCTTTCAATTTTCTAATCTTTAGAAGCTACAATTTGTTCCTCTCGTATTTATTTTCTTCTATATTTTTTGCGCCGCATAAATATTCTCGCACAAATTTTTTACGTAGCCGCTATGGTTTATATATAAGCGTTCATTATGAAATTTTCGTTTCTTTTTAATTACATCCGCACTCATGACACGGTTTTTGTCTCCCAAACGACACTTTACTTATGTCTACGTATGATACATATTGCGACGAATCATTATTATACTTAAAAAAAAATAAATTAGCAATGAGACTCTTTAAATTATTTGAATAAATCTTACCCAATAAACTTCAAATACTATCTCAAGGTTTTAGGTTTGTTTTTAATCAAAATTAATAATTTAGTGTAACAACAAATTTATTTATCCATTACCTACATTTATTATTATTACATGCAAACACAAAGAGCACACATAATTTCGATGAAGTAGTTATTTGTATCACTAAGCCAGAAACTGACTATTTGCGAGTGCAAAGATGATTTACAAGCCAAGGCATTATAAATTGTTTATAACATTATAGTAACGACGCAAACAGGCAGATGACGCAGCAGCAACAAACGCAGACAATTTGAATTTTAATTCATGAGTTTATTCACAATTATTTTAGTAACTTATTAGAATTCTAACTTTTATGCGTTTTACACGTCCATTCGAAAATACATCCTTAATTTTAGATGTCGATTCCAATCGTACGATTTTAAATAATTTTTACATGTTCACATTTTGATGTTATCACCGTGTTTCTAATTTTTACTGTTCACTTCCCCCTTTCACCGTATCTTTCATTTGTTAAGTGCATTCGTACTTAAATTCATTGGGTTCATTTTATACGTGCACCCAAAATTTTATATTAAATTTAATTAAATAAAAATGCTTTATTTACAAATATGAAAACAATTATTTTTCTTAAATAAAATGTAGATTTGTTTTAAAAAATCGTACCCAAATTAAATTACTTTATTAATAGTTGCTCTGAATAAACATCCAAAATCTAACTACTAGTACCTAATCATTTACTCATGTAATGGTTGGATCGAGTTTCTGAACTATAACACATCTTTACAGTTGTTATAAGTTTGTCTGAACCTACATGATCAAATTGAAATTGTTTATATTGGTCCTAATAAACAATATCTAGAGTTTCAATTTAATAGAAATGGTTATAATTAACTTGGGAGAATATGACATCATAGTAATATAGAATACACATAGTGGAATAGTAATAGAACTAACAAAATTACTTTTACTAATAAGATTCTGGGATAAATAGTACCGTCTCGTGCTATTGCAGCACATCCGAAAGGTCATCTGCAAGAAACTTTGTCGACAGATGTGTAAACAGTAAAGTCGATCTTTTGATTATTATTGCCAACTAAGGGTTGCCATAAAAACAAATTCGAATAGTTTACTGTAAATTTATAATTGATTGCACAATTGAAGAAACACAAAGAATCACTCGACTGCTGTTTCGTCCTTATGAAACTCTTCAGGAATGGGAAAACTGTACCAACAATACTAACTACAGATTTCAACAAATTATTCTTAATTTCACCATTTTCTCGCAATAAAACAATTTTTAAAAATGATACTATGGAAATTTAATTGTACTTCTGAGATTATCTTAAGATATTGCGATAAGTTTTATTACATAGTTGTTAGATAATGACTGTTTTATATCAGTTTTTAAGTAATCCAAAATGTGACTTACATCCAATTCCTAACCATTTTTCCGTTAAAAGAATTCTTGTATTTACTCTTTTAAATAATACTGTACTGGTTATAATTTTGTTGTTCAGCCAAATTTTAGTGTAAGCTAAGACATGAAAGTAACATAATAAGTATTGAAAAGTGCTATATTTTATAACCTACAATGTACATACAATATCTTACGTTGTTTAAATACAAATGTCGCCATATAGTACAAAACGCAATGTCATTTTAGAAACGATTTAAAGAAATTGTTAGTCGCAATCAACAAATTTTGCATAATTTAGTCTAAAATTTATTAACACTTTTATGTCCTATAAAGAAAGTATATCAAATCTACCTAACACACCACTAATTGCTTTTAATAAATAATGACAAATTTGTTAATTTCTCGCTCGGTAATATTTTGCGCTCATAACCACGGTTCGAATCTGATTGCAGTATTTTTTCTTAATTTATTAATGATATTATAATACAATTTTTAAATTGAATTTAACGTTTTGAAAATAGATTAAACTCATTTTTAAAAAATCTGTATTAGTAATAACATTGACAATAACCTTATTAATAAAAAAAAGTTGCCGCCATCGAAATCAAACCCGGAGCTTTGACGTAAATTATTATAAAATGGTTACTGTTTTTTTTATTAAAATTTTCTTACACTACCACATACCTTTGTTCTCATTTATCTATCTAATAAAATATTGTGTTGAAATTGTGCCATTGAAAACGTGTCAACTTTTCCGTGGGACACACGGTATATTAAATGTCCATACCTTGACATCGGCTAACATAGAAACAAACCACGGCCTCGTGCTGTGCAAATTTTAGCTACACGCACAATTAAAAAAAATAGCCCTATGATCGTAGAAGAACTAAACATAACAGCTATTTGTGTAATCAGTGACGAAACGTATCATTTTTTGTAACGAATGTGAGAATTGCAGGACAAGCAAATTGCTGATAATTAAAAATGTTTTGTTAGTAGTTTTAAAAAGTTATTAACAAAACGTCCAACTTTATGTGGCCGTACCCCTTTGATCAATTTGAAATATTTATTACAATATAATTTTGTGCTATATTGCTGATAAATAAAAATGGGTACGACTATACCCACATGAAAAATTCATTATTTTATCACGGTATAATTTTATGCTAATTTTGTGCCATTTATTGCTAATAATTTAAAATTTTTTATGTTTATTTTTAATTTTTACTTTTCCCACTCGTTGAATAATATACTATTATTTGATAATATCAAATTATTTAAAGGAGAATTATAATAGCTGTACTAATACTTGGACTACTATTATCATAAAGAATCAAACAATATTTTAAATCTCCTGGTGACACCCAGACATTCCGGATATAAAATATTGATTGTGTTTTTATCAATTTAATATTTATATTTCTCACTTGTTTATTATAGTATATTCTACTATAAAGGGTGAAAATTTAGTTTTTTTTCTCGAACGAAGAAACCCGGGATATAATCTTGCTTTTTTTAATTTTCAGCAATAAATAACACAAAATTAGTACAAAAATGTCGAATAGATGAGGAGGGTACGACTGCGTGGCTACGTGAGGTCGGCTATATCCACTTGTTTCTGTTAATTACTTTTTAAGTACACTTAGATAAAATTTTTAATTTTTAGCAATCAATAACACAAAATTAGCACAAAATTACAGCGTGATAAAAGTGTCGAATAGATGAAAAGAGTACGGCCGCGTGGCTACGTGAGGTTAACCGTACCCATTTGTTTTTGTTAATATCTTTTTAAATACACCAACCCAAATTTTTAGTTATTAGTAATAAATAGCACAACATTAGAACAATACTATTCCGTGATAATAATGCCAAATTGATGAAGCTTTTGTTGTTGTTTATAACATTTTAAATAAAATAGAACAAAATTTTTAATTACCAGCAATAAATAACACATTATTTTTATATAAATTACGTACCGCCAACTTTAAGAACCTATATTTTATGACGATGAAGCCATATTAATAGCAAACAACAAAAATAACCTGACTACTCTATCAGTTCCACGTTACGAAAAAAATGTACGACATGCAAGTATCTAGAAACAAAACAAAGTCGAAGGTGATCTCCAAAACGCCAATGCACTGGAAGCTTGAAGCAGACGGATCAATGATAGAGGAAGTGATCCTAGGCACGAAAATCGCTAGCTCCAGAGACTACTGCACTACTTGAATAACGCTACTAGACCAATACACAAATATGACTATAAGAGAACGCTACTCAACACGTGGTAAAATGGTCAAAGGAAAGAAAAAGGTGTAGAAGACCAATAGTGCAAAAACCCCCAGTGTGTGTGTGTGTGTGTGTGTGTGTGTGTGTGTGTGTGTGTCTATTGTAAAAATAGACATTGAACTATCAGAAAACAATCAAGACATTTATAATGTCAAAACCATAGACAATAAACGTGTACTTTTGAACCTCCACGGAAAAATTCTGATATAGTGCAGTGTACAAGGTGCCAAAATTATGGACATACAAGAACATACTGCAATCGACCGTACGCTTGCGTTAAATGTGCTGAACCTCACGACCCAAAAACTTGCCCCAAACAAAGAAGTAATTGTCCTACATGTATTCTGTGTAGAAAAATCTCACCCAGCAATTTTAAGGGTTGCAATATATACCAAAAATTGCAAAAAAATACAATCCAAGCTGCCAATTGCCAACAAATAAACCTTTTCAAATAACATAACACAATTTCCCAATGTTACAAAATTAACAAACTAATCAGCACTTGCCTCATTAACCATCTGCCTCCCCAAGACCATCCTATGCGGACAACCTAAAACAACACCCCGTTCAAAATCAAGACCTAAGTCTTCAACAATTTCTGGATGAGTTTAAACACATATTCTACAATTACTGCAGCAAAACAGCACAATCCTAAACATGCTGACTACAGTTATTAACAAACTAATCTAATAATGGCCAACTTCCTGCTGATAGCTGAGTGGAACGTCAACGGCTTAATACATAGGAAATTAGAAATCGAAATGTTCCTAAAGCTTTATAACATAGACATCCTACTAGTGTCCGAATCACATTACACTGACAGATTATACATTAAAATTTCTCACAATATTATATATCATACTCAACATCCTCATGGTACTGCACACGGTCGATCAGCAATTATTATTCTAAATTCAATTGTACACTATGAACTTCCATCATATCAATCTGACTTTTTGCAAGCTACGATAATTCACCTCAAAAAACTTCCAACTCTAATTAATGTGGCAGCTATCTACTGCCCTCCTAGACACAATTTTACAAAACATATGCTACAGCCATTTTTTGACTCCCTAGGTCCAAAATTGGTAATCGGTATATATTTTAACGCCAAACATGTACACTGGAGCTCACGACTAACAACTCCAAAAAGGTAGAAAGCTGTATAGCTTATTAATAAATAATAACTACAACTTCCTATCTACGTGAAGTCCAACTTGTTGGCCTTCTAACAAAAACCAAATCCCGGATCTCCTAGACCTATTTATTACAAAAGGACTAACTACTTTAATATCACATCCAATAATGACGTAATGTCCGACCACTCACCAATAATAGCAACCATAAGCTCAACAGTCATTCACTCAGTAACAAAAAACTAACTGGGAGTTATTTCAACATCATACTGATCAGCATCTAGATCTAAATATAAGTTTAAAGACTACTGATGAAATCAAACTCGCTACAAATTATTTTATTTCTACTCTACAAGCTTCCGGATGGAATGCTACACCGCAAATCACTAACGTTAAAATAAATATTCTCAATATTCCACAGGAGATAATGGAAATAGCCAAAGAAAAAAGAAGGGCAATAACAAGATGGCAGCGTATACACAATATAGTAGATAAACATAAATTTAACCAACTAAATAAAAAGCTCAAAAAGCAATTAAAACAAACACGTAACTTAACTTTCAAAGAATACATAGAATCATTATCTACGCACGATAAATCCATCTGAAAAACCACAAAAGGAACCAAACTACCGAAAGGCCATATACCACCAGTTAGAGATTAAAGAGGAAACTGGTTAAGATCTGATAAGAAGAAACCTGATACATTCGCACCTGCTTTGTAATAAACCAAGAAATAAAAAATGAATTACAAACACCTATTCAGATGGCATTGCCAATACGAAAATTTACGATCTTAGAAATAGAAAGTAAAATAAAAATGCTAAAAAACAAAAAACCACCGGAAACAGACTTCATAACACCAATTATACTAAAGCATCTACCTAAGAAGGGCATTAAATTTTCGAGAATTTTTTTTAATGCCATTTTAAGGCTCACATACTTGCCATTCGCCCAGATACTCCTAATCCTTAAACCAGGAAACCCCCAATGATATTCATTTATATCGACCCATAAACCTCCTTTTAGTCAAAAGTTGCTGGAACAGTTACTCCTAAAGCGAATAAATGAAGATTTACCGCAAGGGGATTGGCTACCCAACCACCAGTTCGGTTTTAGACATAGTCGTACTACGATCCAACAATGCCATCAGATAACGAATACAATTCAAAATTCATTACAAGATAAACTATTCTGTTTTGCATTAATGTAAGATGTGCGACAAGCGTTCGATCGCGTTTGGCATAAAGGGTTGTTATTTAAAATAAAGAAAACTATGCCGCACGAATACTACTGCATATTTCATTTGTACCTCACTAATCAAAGCTTTCAAACTAAGATTGGTAACGATGTATCTCACATAGAGCAAATAAACGCTGGTGTATCTCAGGGTAGTGTCTTGGGTCCGATATTGTACCTACTATTTACCTTTGACCTACAAACCTCTGACAACTTTTGCTGATGATACCGCAATCATAACTTGCAATAAAGATCCAAACATAGCATCTGCGATGCTTTAAACTTATGTAAATCTAATTAAAAAATGGATGTATAAATGGAAAATAAAAGTCAACCAAGACAAATCTGCGCACATTACTTTTACAACAAATCGTCTAACATGTCTACCAGTCACTCTCAATAACATACATATACCTCAATCACAAGAAGTTAAATACCTGGGACTTCATCTTAATAGGCGCTTAACTTAGAAGACTTATATAAGCGAGAAACGTAATGACTATATAAAGTCATAATCCGCTCAATATAGACATATGTATGTCAGTTATGGGGATGCGCCAGAAACTCCAACCTTGACATAATACAACGCTTTCAATCAAAGACCCTACGAAATATGTCAAATGCACCATGGTATGTGTCAAACCGCACCATCTACACCAACCTAAATATCCCTTTTGTGAGAGATATGATTAGGCAATATGCTGTTAAACATAAAATAAAACTTAAAATCCACCCAAATGAAATCATAGAACTGCCGACAGCAGATCCCCACAACAGACGACTTTAGATAAAATGGCTGAATAAAGTCCTAAGTTAAAACAGTTAAGTACATATTATTAGCTCATAGAATGTACATATTCTGATTGCTAATAGAGAACAAAATAGAGGTAAAATAACAGGAACATTCCTAAAATAAAAAAAAGACGACGTATTGTTTCCAGGCTAACACGACCAAACCTTTCCATTAACAAATCCAGCAAGAAAAGAAAACGAAATTCAGAATTTGACATGATTCTAAAGAACCGGACTTCATTGCACATTATTAAACAATACTGATTAAAGATCAATGTAGCTTAGCAATCATACAAATGATTTTTGTGAAAAAGATTATAATAATCAGTTTTTTTCGTTTCCAAATACGTTTCACATAATTTTTAATAAAATATTAGGATGAAGAAATGTGACGTATACAATTTACATTAAAATATTTCAGAGACAAGCTAGTTATCAAGTTTAAAGTCATGTGAAGTCGGTTAGTCGAGCCATCACGATTATAGCTTATAGATAAACGTATCCTAGACAAATCATAAAAAGATAAAGTTTAAAGTTGATAGTTAGTTTTTAAATTTTTTAATAATTGTTAGAAATATGTAATAAAATATTAAACCGTATAAAAAAATGTTGCTAATTAAAAGATTTTATTTCCAACTCCGTTAGCAAATCTAAAAAGATAAGTAATCTACTTCCGGAAAAAAACGTTTATAATTTAGTAATATGTACTAGATGACTCATTCTTAATCAAGTTTCTTGGACCATGACGTTTTGAATTCATTCTTAAAACACATGCTAACACAAACGTGATTTTCACGTTTTGAGCAAACAAGATTGTTTTCAAGATGTTTCAATTCAGCGTTCAGCACGTGAATATTAAGTATATAATCTTATCAGATCAGGATCTGTGATATCAAAAATGCACTGTGCATTATACCTGTTTACCTCAGTTGGTAACAATTTCAGCGCAAAAATTATGGAATTTTTTTATATTTCAGTAATTTTTTTAAACAAATAATAAATCTGATATATTATCTGCGTACAAGTTAGGAAAATAGATAAGAAATAAAATGTATATAAGTAGCTAATTAAATGTAGAATCTTAGTTGGCAAATGAATAGCTTGACAAGTGTGGTTAGGCTACTAGCAGTGTTAGCAGTGATTAATTTTGCATCAATCGTTATATTGATCATTCTGAAATTTAATGAGTGGGACATAGCAGCTACAGTAGTAACATGTAAGACATTTTACTCGATTTTTTATTGCAAAAACATATTTTTGGAAATGTTTCAAACTGGCACGTATTCATGTTACGCATATTTTAAAATTGTTAGTATAGGTAGTCAAGGAATTGACGTATCCGATAAGATACGGAAAGGCCAGTTTCAATACGCATAACCTAATTAATACATATGGAGACAAAATATTTACCAAAATTCAAACAAAGTATATACGTCTATACCAAGTGTAAATATTTATCAAAAAGCAAAATTCAAAGTCTACCATAACAACAAATAAAATACGATCATATTATATTATAAATCAATTAATACTAATGTAGTAATAATTCTTTGCTTCCAGGTACATTCAGTGTGGCCATTATTGGAACAGAATTGTCAAAGCTGAGGGGGATACAATTTACTGCTATGGTTTCGCTGTCTTTTTAGCTGCCGGAATAATAATAGGTGGAATATCGGGATTTTTCTGGTTTTTCCATTTGATACACAAATTGGGGCACTACCAAGGTGACCTTGAAGGTATATATTTTAATTAAATAAATAATTAAAATTAATAGGAACTGTTACAGATACACTATGGACGTCAGTAACGATAATATTGACATTTATCGTTTCGATACATCTCGTAGTGACTTGTTACAAGACATCCACTTACGTTTTAATTAAACCACAAGAAGATATTGATATTGATGCAATGAAACCTCCATCGATCACGGAATGGGCCCAACAGTATATCCACAAAAAACAAACAAAGAAGGTGCCAGAAGAGAAGGTCTTCCACGTATGACTGTTCGTGTTGTTCGAATTTTATAAGTTGCATATTTTCGTATGTGTCATATCTCGCATTCTAAGAATGTTCGCTGAAGTTTTCATATTTATTTTGATAAAGTATTGTTTTATTGTCTTATTTAAATTTTATTAAATATTTACAAGCCACTTATCTACGTGAATAAAATTAAGAATAAAGATAATAGCACGAGAGCTTGAACTTGAGAAACAGACAATTTTCCGGTACATTTATTCGTTCACTTATATCTAATCTGCAAGGCTAAATTTTGTACTTTTACCTTGACGAATTTTATGATTAGATTCGTTAAGACGTGTGACAATAATTGATTCACTTTTTTTAATGGTTTTTACTGATTAAAATTTTTGGCAACATTTTTAAATTTTTGTATAATTTTTTTTTGTATTTTTCTACGACCTTGTAAGAAAACATCATTCTTCTCTATTTGTAAAGGAAGAAATGTAGCCATTTTCCTCCCTAGACAGGTAAACATTTTACCTCTCCCGTTCTTTGATCACAATTTATTTATGAAAATTCAAAATTTACATAAAAATATTAACGTTCAAATTAGTAATGTTATTTAAACTGAAACCATGTAGCAGCGATAATGAAGATTTACTAACAATTATTACATTAACGCTTTTCCATTCGGAGTAGGTATCTGTTGGGGGATTGTCATCAAGTGAAGATGACATGACATCAGCCATAACCTGTTTGCAATTGTAACATTTTTTACAATGGGTTCCTTAATGTATCTATTTGCCATTTACGTACTGTGCCATCATCCGTGTCTTTTTAAGGTTAAAATATCTCCTCCTGCTTTTTCTAGCAATGATGCTGAAATACAACAAAAGTTAGGTTCTGTGAATGTCGCTGGTTTTCTTAACTGCAGGTATTTGGCTATTTTGCAAGGTATCTGGACTATTTTGTTTGTAATTTGTAAAAAAATCTGTTATGATTAGTCTTACTCGGTCGTAAAGCTTTATATTCTTTATACATCTCAATTACACTAACGCCTTCCACAATGTGATCTAGTGTACGTTGCTTGGGGGTTTTTGAATTGGAGATTTTAGTATTAAAACATTTTCTTCAATGTCATCAACTGCTATTTTTATTAGCACGTCGCAACAAAACAGAACGCCCCCATCACTCCAAAAATTAAAGCCACCTATAATACCTAGCATTGACAAAATCAACTGATTATTACTTACTTACACTGCCTCGCTGATAAATTTTATTATATCTTTTCTGTTAAAAGTGATTGCTTTTCTTGATCTATATCCAACGGTTTCTCAGTTTAAAAATGCAATTACTTTAGGCTATTTAATCTGGATATTTTGTTTGAGATCTTGAGACCAAAGAGACGGTGATTTCAGGGTCTTTGATTACGTAGAATACTAAATCAAAATTACATCTTCACTTACTTTTTTAATTATATTTTAGACATCCATCTTATGAATAGGATATATTCTTTTCCATATCTCCCTCTTGATCTTAGTGGAAGTAAGTAACTATACTTCATTGGGTTTATTATTATTATTATTATATTAATATATATATATTATTATTAATATCCTTTAAATAGTCAGTGCATGCCCACTTCTTACATTTAACACACCACCGACGTGTTGTTTTGTCATGTACACGCCTGCATTCATGACATCGTCCACGTGAGGAACCTCTGTGCAGCTTCTGCAGCACCGGTTCTGGAACATTTACCAGCAATGTTGCGCGACTTTCAATTTCGCATTGTTCAATTTGAGGTTTGAAGTTCCCAGCTAATTTTTTGTAAAAAATTAACTCTTTTAATTTTTATTCCTGAGCCCACAGAATGATACTTGTAGATGCATAACAAATTTATAGCTGCAATATTCAAAATGTCGTAGAAGAATATCATAAACCATCTTCTGGTATTACGTGTTGTATTATTTTTTTTGCATAACTGGTCGACAAGATCGATGCCTACTTTAATGGTATTATAGAAAGTTATGATCTTCGGTTTTTGATCATCTTGTGTTGACAGATCAATAGCTAGCGTCGTCAAAATGCATCGTCGTAACACCAACCCAACGTTTGACGTCTTGGGGCAGTAGGTAACTAAACCAAACATGTAGGTTTTAGGATTCCGTTGTATATTTGGTAAAAAGTCTTTTGTCTGTTTTTTGAATTGTTCCAACATAGATGATCTTTTTTTCCTTCAACTTCTTAGCTAAAGACAAACTTGTAAACCAATTTTTGCCGGTAATATTTCTGAATTTCTACTGGTGTTACTACGCAAAACAACATCCTCTGCTGAATTGCTTATAAAGTAGGGTCCCTTAGGCTGTTTTCCAACATAAGGTTTAAGATTGAGCGTGTATGCTGTTTTTGAATTTAGTGAAGTCAATGAAGAATTTAGCTTTGAAAAAATTTAAGAAATCTTTGACTCCTTTAACTAGTGTTCTTTGATGTGCTCGTAAACTATCTATCAACGTTTGGAAGGCTAGAATTACATGATAATTTTGTTATTTAACAAATTAAATTCAAAAAATGGGTTTTTTGGGAATAACTTTGTATGTGTGTCTATTTTTGCAAATTTGACTACGTCAATCAAAAGAAGAAAAAATTTTACAAAAAAAAACAGTATCAAGGATGTCTTAATGTTTAAACAATCGCAGGCAGTTAATCTTTTAACAAAACGCTGAGCAACAGTACCATCATAACGCAGAGGACAAGGAAAGTATACACGCGGTTGAGCACGCTTTGGAGTAAATGCGTGATACATGGATTCACAGGCTGTGACACAACATCAGCATTTTTTTGGAAAAGTAAGGTAACCTCTCTAAACAATATAAATGTAATGCATCAATAAAAGAAGCAGCACAAAACTTTTGCAAAGAAAATCAGCATGTGCATAATTTACTAGAAACTGCTATTAAATGTATATTTGTTTCATATGGTGCTTTAAAAAGTGTAACTAGCATCAAGGTATACTTCGTTTATGAAAAATAAGACTTGTAGACATTGCAATGGTCTAGATTGCAATAATTGCACACCAGAGATTATCACTGAAAATAAAGAAGCCATAGTTCCCAAGCCGTCTATAAATAAAGTTTCTGACGAGACGAGTGATAATGAAGAAATATGAATAATTTTATTCATTTATCGATGAATATTGTAAATGGTAGATTGTAAATAGTATGCATATAATAAAAATTTATTATTTTAAAGGGATATACTGCCGAAACAAACACCTACGAAAAAACCAACAATTGCTCATCTACCGTCAGATATTTAGTAGGATTATAGTATTTTTAGCAATTGTTGTTGAAACTCTCCAATACTTCTCTAATAGGGGCCAATTTGTCAATTATTCTTCTCTCTTCTTTGTCATTATGGTATCAAATCTAATACATCTTAGCAAAAACCTGAAGCGTTTTTCACTCATACATAAATAGCACGACTCCAGGCCGTTTCCCTTTGAGTTGTCTTATAAGTCAGTTAGATTATTCCTTTAAACAGCTCAACAAACCGATTAGAAAAAGCATCTTAATAAAAGCTTTTTTTTCTAAAATATTAGTGCTTCTCTTTCATGATTAAAATTTTGTTGATGTACGTATTTGTGCAAATAGTTATTATCTTAAAAATACTGTTTTACTTTTTGTTTCACGTGCTTTATTCTTTGGTCCATGTAAATCAGTAATAATGTTGCAAGATCTGGTTCTTATATTCAGGAGGATGGATTTTTCAGCCAGTTAGCAACACCGTTTTTGCTACAAAACAAAGTTCTTTTGTTTTCCACTACAGTATTATTTGTTACGGCAGAAGAAGCACCTTTCTCTTCCACAATTTGAGCGCCCGCCTCCTGCGCTCCTTTTTTAGTATTCGTTTTATCAATTTCCTCGTCGTGTTGATTTTCTTCTACTTGATTTTCCTCATCATAATCACTTTCTTCAACGTTGACAGATTCATTGTCAGTCTCATCGCTGACTGAGTTGAACCATTCCATCCACTTCACTGGATTGCTACTGTACTCCATTTTTTTTTTGGTATAAACATTTTGGTAGATTTAGGCCAAAATTGCCCTGCTATTTTATTCAAAACTAAGTGAAAAATTACAACAAAATATAAAAAATAAATAATCATACCAGGATTCAAAAACAAACACAGGTAGGCGCGCGGTTGACCAGTGTCAACCAGTGCTGCTTAGGCTGTCAAAGTTTACACGCAATGACTGATTTGCAGCAACTAAATTGTAGAATGGAATTCTCAAGCTATTTTAGGAAGGTACTAGAGAGGAGGTGTCCCAACTGTGCACAAATCAAATAAGGTATACAGAAATTGTGGCCTGGCTGACCACTGTCACCCGCGCGCCTAAGGGAGGGTTAAATAACTCTGATTGGTACCTAACAGGTTTGATTCAATTAGAGAGTCATTTATACAATCAGTGCTAAATGGATAAATTATTACATAAGTACTCCAATTTTTTCGGGAATTCTAAGTACTCAGGTAACTTAATGCCCTCGGCAAATCTCAGACATCAAACATTACCTGCGGGAAGAAACTAGTCACTTTCCACCCTTGCAATACACATAGCTATTAGATACTTTCTCAAAATTTTCTTGTAAGTATTGAACAAACTGAAATAAGGTTGTTACGATAAAAATTCACGTTTATTAGAAATTACTTTTCTAATGGTAAATTTTTCCTGAATGCGTGTTGAAATCCTGATGCCGGCTCTGTTTACTTTTGGCGTGAATTTAATAGGACATGGTCAACTTCTAAATCAAATTGCAAACGTTCACATTCTTACTTTTTGTGATTGACTTTAAACTTGGACAGATCGCTTAATAAAGAAGAAGCTGCAAATAGAATTTTACAAGTCGTTAAGATGGAGTAAGCTGAAATGTTTTTAATCAACCGTTTAATGGCAATAGAAAGTCAATTAGAAAATCATTATAAATTAAGTTGAATCGTGTCTTGCTAATACGTTTTGCAGGTGTGCATTCTAACCTATATTTGCCTCATCGCAACAACTGCCTACATTTGGGCTTCTCTAATTACAGTTTTTTTGTACCTTTTTTTTGTGCTACTGTAATTCTCTACCCTTTGTGTGTACTAGTTCGTTTCTACGTCCATCAATTATTTGATGTCTTTTGAAATCGTTTATGTCACATCATGTCGCAATTGGGATGGTTAATACATCGACACTTACTGTGCATGAGTGTCTGTATTTGAAGAACCAAGACTGGTATAAATTTATTAAAGCCGTTGGACCACCGCAACCTTATCGCCTTTGTGGATGTGCCACGGCATGTTAAACTCCTGCCGCAAACTCCTACAGTTTAACTACGTTGGAGTCGTCTCGTCTTGACGCTGGAAGAAACGTTCAATTGGAATTCTCTGCAGACCTCAACTCTAGCTTCTGTGTCCAAATTATCTAAAGTACCAGTACTAGTACCTTTCATTAACTATAAAACTTGGAACTATTGATAATGATACACGTATGTTATCTTAGTTTAAGTAACTTATCACAAGGTAATTAATTATATCCTTAATTGTGAAGAACTTTATGTCACAAGACAAATTTACTATTACTCGACGAAGTCTTACCCATTTTTGTTTGTGTTGTTATTAAAGTAACCTTAACTACTTTAACGAATCAGTTTATAAGTTAAGGTGGCGTTTACAAAAATATACAGGGTGGTTCCTAACTATTGGGACATAGGCTAAGGGCAGGATATTTAAGCTAAAATATGACCATAAGACCTAATATTTCTTAATAAAATATTACTGTGGAAAAAGGTACAGAATGTTAAATTAAATGTTTTTTTCTCATTTTTTGTTAATAATTTTACTGTAAATTTATCAATTCTTATAAACATTGGCATAGAGGCATAACTGTAGATCAAGAATATTATTTTATGTACTATTTCACAATTTGTTGTAGGGGCGCCACGTGAACTATTCCTGATTATGAAATCGACTGGTAACTTTTGAGAAAACTTCTTAGTGATTTTAATTAGAGAATATGACGTAAACATCATTTCTACACAATATTGGTACTCTTGTTTAAATACGATAATTTCATCTGTTTCCGAGAAAAACGCAGTTGAACAATTCGTAGTGTCAGAAGGGGATTTCAAATATTACTTCATATATTAAGGGTACGTTTTAAACTGTCAGATAATTATGCTTTTTTGTAGATTTTGATAAGAAATGATAAATTTACAGTAAAATTATTGACAAAAAATGAAGAAAAAACATTTTTTATCTAACGCCTTGTATCTTTTTCCACATAAATATTTTATTAAGACATATTGTGTCTTATGGTCATATTTTGGTCTAAATAACCCGCCCTTAACCTATGTCCCAATAATTATAAATCACCCTATATACACTCGTTGCTACATACTCACACGCTCTGTGTTCTTAATAAGCTAGTTTAGTTAAGATCGCTATTCAAGAAGAGATAAGAAGTAGTCTCGCTCAGTAGCAAAGGCTATCTATGTTTCGTTATCCATTTATTTTGTGTGTCGCTGAGATATCTATATTTGTATATGTAAATCATAATGACAGAGCACGATATCCTGAATTGCTACTTTGTTATATTTATGTTTCAATTTTTGTAACAAGGTTTTATTTATTTATGTATCATACACGTTATAAATCTTTATTAAATATATAGCAAAATATGTGAATGTATTGTTAATTTGCATGGTTACATTACGTTTCAGTAATTTATTGTGCACCAAATAAAAGTGTTTGGTATTAGTTGTCTTGCAAAAGAAATGATTTAACATACCAACCTTAACCCACCCAAACGTACTATACTAAAAAAATTAAAACAAAGTGTAACATTACTATTATTACAGTCATGACAATAACAAAAGAAAAATAAAATAGTAAACATAATAATGGAGAAACTGATAAGTAGGACATGGGATAAAAGTTATTATTGTACTTCAGATATTTTTTATGTTAAAAAATCTACCTTCAAACTTGGTTAATGGACAATTTTGAACAATATGCTCAATACCCTACGCTTTATTTCTACAACCACAATGTTTATTAGAAATGGCGTGACGTTTAAACTGCATATAGTTTTACTTGACAGGGTGTGTTTTATAAGATTAACTTTTTTGATATAAAAATCTTGTTCGATTTTTAATCAGGTGAAAACGTCAATTCCAGACAATACTTTTTTTTTTATTCATCAGAGAAATCCTTATTGAGGCATTCTTCTAAGCAGGACTTTGAGGTTTGTGTTTTCTAGATGGAGGGTACAGGTATCAATGTGAGCGTAATTACAACACCTAACGTGAGACCACTTACTATTAACTTTTAAATTTTAGTAACACTATACACCTTTAACAAATTCATTACAAAGCAGTCGTCTCCTATCGTACATGAGATTTCTAACTTAATCTCAGTAACAACAATGCACTTTTCTGGATCTATTAACTAAAATGCGACTTGAGCGTCCAAACAATAAAAAGATGGCTATTAAAGTACAAACAAGAAGCTCATCGACACAAGCAATTATCAGCTTTATAACTCAATTTTTAAACATTGGTTGGCGAAAGATTTTATTAAAGACGCAAAAAACAATATACGTGTGTTTAATCTGAGGACACAGTTAAAGCTTTCCAATGTTCTATCAGCAGAAGCAAAGCTGAACCTTCGCTTTTAGACGTCAAATGCTAACCATGTTATAGACCTAAGCTGCATCATTACATCCGTTCTAGGTGTAAAGTGACACCGGAGGATAGACAATTTGTTTATCAATATTGGAGGTTGTAAAATACCAGAAATGATTTTAAAAAATACCCAAAATTTGATTTTATTGAAATTCTATTTCTAGCTTTAGAACCTGCTAAAGTCTATATTAATAAGATAAAGAGGAACAAGGAGTTGCTAAAAGATTACAGGGAAAAAATTAAAAATTAGCTTACAAACGATCAGAATTCCGTAATTGGCGATAGTAGGAATCGTTGACAAAAAGAAGCAGAGTCATCATACATTTGCATATGCGTGTCAAACTTCATTTGTAACTGTGACGTTTTTAAAAATTAAAGCATAAAATTCTAAAATACCAATTCAACTGATGGCGCAAAAGCTCGTTTAGCACCTGTAGCAAATGACTATATCTCGATTAGAGATACAAGGTTGCTTAATTGGAAATCGTTTAACCAGTTCAAGGAAAAAACCTTGAAATTTGAATATGTGCAGACATTTTATTAGACGAACTCGTCTGCAGTTCTTGCATAAATTAACGAAGAGAGCCTTGGGCAACTTTTGTGGGAAATCGAGTCGTCTTTACTAATGTTGATAATTGAAAACATATTCCAAGGGTATCCAATCTGGTTGATGTGCCCTCCAGAGGATGTTCGCCTACCCTACTGTTGGAGTTAAGGTGGTGGATTGGACCAGTTTGGATAAAGTAAACCAAAAATATGTGACTATCTCAACCGGTTCAGTTTAACGAACAAGCCGTGGAAATTGAACGTAAAAAAACTTTTATTAAAACAGCATTCACAATTACGGAAAATGTAAAGGAAGAGTTCACTTTATCTCAATTGGTCCAAATTTTGAGATAAATACTGCAATTTTTTAGTAATTTACAAAGCAATCGGAGTTTAAGAAAATCCTTGAAGAAATTTACAAAACAAAGATCAGCGAGAATCGTTTAATGTCACCAGGTTACTAATTCACAGAATTGACACAATCTTAAATGCAGCAGACGTTATTTAAGTCAAGCCAACAATTTTATTTAAGAAGTATTTCACGCAGTTTAAATTACCTTATTTTACTTCCGAAAAACATGAATTTGTCACTAAACTTATTATAAAGACTCATAATTGTTTTACTGGAGTCAAATTTCTATTATGTAGACTGAGAGAACGATATTAGGTCATCCAGAGCAAAAGAGCCGTAAATCAATACTCAGTAAATGTTATTGTTGAGAACATGTTCCTGCTAACTCACTTATTGCAGAATTAGCACTCTTTCCTCTTCGCCAAATTCAAAATGCAGATGTATTAGAGGTGGCCCGTGGTCCACTAATTTAGGAAAATGGTACAAAAGCATAAATCGTAATTTGGATTTGTGCTACCCACCTTCATTTAATTTTATTGTTAAGTACTGGAGGTTTTGTCGCTGCGCTGAAAAATTTGTTTTGAAGTTTGGTCATTCTTGCATTATCCAAAAACACACTTTGTAGGTGCCCATAAAAACTTTAGGACATTGAATAGAGACCAGATCTAGAAGGAAGGCCAAATATCAGCCATGGAGTTCTAACATAATTGTCCGCTGTAGGGTTACTGGGAAAGGCCAAAAGCTTGTGTCAAAAACATACCGAAAAGGATGTTAGAGATATCAAGGATGTCATAAACGAACAGTCTTAACGTATGCTTTGGATGTTGTTAGTATAATATAGATCAGATGTATCCAACTGCAGAAATTTGCCCAAAAGAATATCAATTGAAGAAATAATTGGGAACAAAATAACCACTTTGTTCTGAATAATGTAGACATTTCAGAACCAACTTGACGATAGACCTAAAATTAATTGCAGTCATGGTATTAAAGTAGTAATTACTTTACCATAGGCGGGTTCGATTTCCTAAGCCCAAACAAACCAGTGCAACCTGTGCTGCTCCACAAACCAAAAAGATTTTTGATTTCATAATTGTTAAATCTACGTTTGAATTGATGCTAATAAATATAAATCTACGTTATGCATAATTTAGTTTAAAACTTTGTGGTTGAACTACTTAATGCAGGTATGTATTTTCATTTTTTCATGCACCTCGTGTTGATGCTGGCAAGATTTTTTTTTAATTTTGTAAACTTGGCAGAACCCTTCAAATAATAAGGAAATTTTTATTAATTACTAAAAGGAGAAGCAGTTAACGGCTGGCTCCCATGGCGTCGACTATCTATCATTTTATTATGTGGAACGTCGCAAATAACAATTTTAAAACCCAACATGATAGAATGATATTGTGATACTGCGCTACTTTATCATAATACTTGTGCTAAATGATTGCGTAATAATGTTAACTGTTATTTGTTAATTGTTGACTGTTGTGCTGACAAACTTGCTTATCTGGGAGAAGTTTGTTGCTTCGACTTTACGCGAGGTTGTTGTGCGTCCTAGTATTGCTGCATATTAAGAAAAGTGGAAAAAACTTCAAATTATTTCATTTAATTTATGAGAAAATTTTAGGGTCGCTACATCAGTAAGCTAGTGTTTTTTTATATTTTAACAAATGATCCGATCTACTCAAAAACTATTTTTAAAAAACCACTTTCATTTGCCATTATTATGTTTTCTAGTCAAATAAAAAAATATAATTGTTTATTAACATGTCATTACGCACCACTGTTATTTCTACTGTAATAAATTGTTACCATATTTGAACAATCCTTTAATGAATAATATTGTGCTGAAACGGTAAATAAAATTTTAATCACTTTTCTTAAAACCTACTGACAACATAACATTTGAACCATTTTGTTTAGTGTATCTTAAGGTCAATTGAATAACTATAAAACGCGCACGCTTAGGTGTGACTTTGGTCATTTCACGTACCTCTTGCTGACGCTAATTTTTTATAGTATTTTGACTTTCAATCAATATTATAAACTTCGTACGACGGTATATCTAATTAAATACAGAATACTCATGTCAAGGCGTTTGGTTCCAAGTATTATTAACGATTAATATAGAGAAACTATATCATTCAATCTTGATTTTTCTACAGATTGTCAATTATAATTTTTCGGTTGGTTATTCCTTTGTCATGCTAATATTGCAAAGTTTTATTGTATTTTAAACAACAGATTAAAACGAAAATTACAAAACCAGCGACATCAGTAATGGATTACATTGAATTAAAAATAAAAAATGTTACGTATGTAATTATATCTTACTTTAAGTTGCTTCTCGTTTTGTGAATGACATTAACACGGTTGAGATAATTTGCCATTTTTTTGTTTGCCCGGCATCAATCGTATCTTTCATCTACGGGTGGTTAATTTCAGTTTACTTCTACATTTAATTATTTTAGTGGTTGAACCGATACGCTCGCCATGGGTCTGAGTTATTTCTGTCTGTCTATTTCAAAAGTAAAAATATTATTATTTATTATTATTAAAATTATTTTATTGGTCGAACCGACACGCTCGCCATGGGTCTGAGCTATTTCTGTCCGTCTACCTCAAAAGTGAAAATAAAAGTAAGTTACCACTAATATAAACATTAATTGATTGATTATTAAGCATATTATTTCCAATTGTTAGAAAACGTAAATTTTTATATTGTTGAAGTAAACTTTATATCAAGGTGAGTAAATACAATTGACAATAAACAGAAAAAAAAACGGTAAATTTTTATCAACAAAATAAATTGTCTCTGTACGTTACATATCATTTAATACAAGTTGCAAAACATGAACATTCAAATTCAACTAATTCCGAACGAGGCCTTGAGGAATTAAAACTTTTCAACCACAACTAGTTACGTTAAAATTAATATTGTAATTAATTCGTAAGCGAGACCAAAATGTTTATTATATTGTAACATAACCTTTTTAATTTAAAATTAGATAACATTTTTAATAACTTTGTTTTCGGGTTGTTGTTTATGTTTATATGTAATTAAATAGACTTGAGGTAATTTTACACCTAATTAAATATGTATGTCGTGCGAATAAGTGCGAAAAAAGCCTTTAATATTTCCAATATTTTGATGGTCTGAGCTATTTTACTCAGTTTCACTCGCCTATTGTCCAACACGATATCACTCAGTTTTTAAATAGTTGCCAGAGTAGGTGCGGTGTTTGCCGTCCTTCACGTAGGTCATCTTCGAGTGATATGCGCCACGTTTAAATGCAGTGGCATATTTTTAACATTTAATTCCTGTTAACATTTGTAAAGTTTGGATTCTTAAGGATTAATCCAATCCAATTGTTCAAGTTTATTCATTTTAACAAAAAAACACCCAAAATGTCTACCGAAAGAAATCGTGTAAACCAACTAGTTGAGTGAACAAGTTGAAACTTGTCATACAAATTAATAAAACATGCACCCATGCAGGAAAACTAATTGTTTGACGATTGCAGCACCATCACTGTGTCAGGTCGAGAACTTTCACCTTATTCTCTATAGCAACTAACTTTATGCATTCAGAAGAAGTAAAAATATAGGTAGATCGCTAGAGAAAGACCTTAAAGATAAAAAGAAAGGTAGAAAAAAGAAGTACATGAGAGGCAAGAAGAAGACGAAATACGAGATTTATGCACTGAAGATGCTAACAGAAATTAAGTTAATAAAAATAAACCAAGAAAGAATGAACAGGAAAATAAAGGAATTAAGAGCGGAAATGAAAACAATGAATGAGACATAGGAAAGTAAGTGCAAGAAATTAGAGAAAAAGGTGGAAAACTTAGAAAGAAAAGTGGAAAATATGAAAAAAAGAAGAGAAAAATTTAGTCGGGAAAAGGGTTAGAAGTAAACGGAAACAACCAAGAAATTAGGATTCAAAATATGTTAAGAAATAAATGAGATTAGAAGAAAAAGTGGAAGAAGCTAGAGATAAAAAATGGAATAGTATTAATAAAGGTAGAAAGTTTAGAAGAAAAATTAGAGACATTACAAAATAAGAAGTTACAAAGTACGAGAATCTATATTGACGAGGACATGACGAAAAGAAAAAGAGATATACAAACAAAAATAAGGTTAGAAGCAAAAAATATGAAAAGAGAAGAAAAAAAGTAAAAATAGGATTCCTAAAAATGTGGGTGGAAGGAGAGGAAAGAAGATGGATTGAGAAGAAAGAAAAAATGAGAAAATAAACAGCAAAAAACTAGAAAATAGAGAGAGGAAAAGAAAAAAAAGAAGGAGAACAAAAAATGGAAGAAAGTAAAAAGGGTCATAGAAAAAACAAGATATTATTTTGGAATGTGGCAGGAATAAAAAACAAAAGAAGGAAATTTTGGAGTTATATTAGGGATTTTAAAATGATGAGGCTGGTGAAAACTAAGATGGTAGAAAAAGATTGGGAAGATTGGAAAGACGAGATGCCTAAAGAATTTATATCGGACATACAGTTTGCAAAAAAACAGGGGAAGATGGGAAGAGCAAAGGTAGGAATAATAACAGGAAAAGGAAAAGAATAGAATAAAGAAAAGAGGAGAGAGACAGGAAAGGATAATGGGGATAATAAAAACAAATATAGAAACAGAAAAAGAAGAAAGGTATGAAATAATAACAATTTAAGGAAAAGAAATAATAACGACTAAGAAAAAATAGATAAAATAATAAAAGAAAGATGAAAAACTAATACTCAGGAGGCAATTTCAATGCAAAGATAAAAAGAAAAAAGAGGTATGATAGTAAATGAAAGGGTAAAAAAGAGTATCAATAGATAAAATAATAAATGGGAAAAAAAAAATTTTGTGTGGAAAAAGATGGACAATATTAAACGGAAACATAGAGGATAGAGAGAAAGAGAAATACACGTTTATTGGAGGAAGAAGAGAATTGAAAATACAAATACAGAAGTATGGAAGACATAGTAAAATTCAAAATTGGTGTAAGTGAAGATTCTGATCATCAACCTTTAGAAGTGACCTTGATGGGATTAGAAAATGAGACAGAAGAAAAAAGAGAGAAGTAGAGAGATGTGCAGGTATGGACGGAAAAAATATAGAAGTATACAAAGAAAAAATGGAGGAAGGACAAAGTTAAAAAGGAGAAATGGAGGAAGTAGATAAACAAGATAATAAAAGAAATGGAGGAAGCAACAGAAAAAAGAAAAATGAAGTAAAACAGGAAATTTAAGGAGAATAAATGAATGGTGGAATGCAAAGTGCTAGAAAGCAAAGAAGGAAATGTTAATAGAGAAATGGGGAAGATAAGAGAAAAAATGTTTGCAATGTTTTTTAGATTTAAGGTTAGCTTTTGATAAGATGTAAATTTTGATTGATTTTGAATTTGAAAGAGGCTCAAGAATTAACAGATGCAATAGAAGAAACATACAAAGAAACAATATGCAGAACGAGAGTAAGGGAAAAGCTGAGAAGAGAAATTGGGATAGGAAAAGGTTTGTGGCAGGGAGGTCCACTGAGCCCTGGTTTATTTTCATTGTATGTAAGACACTTGAAAGAAGAAATTAAAGGACAGCAGGTAGGAGAGATAGTAATGAAAAGAAGAAAAGTATGGGTTCTAGCCTACGCAGATGATATAATGGTCTTGGCAAAACAGAGAAGGAAATGATAAAAAGTGATAACTAAATATTTGGAAAAAAAGAAATTAGAATAAACTATAAAAAAACAAAAATTATGGAGTTTAAGAAAAAAAAGGTAGAATAAAAGAAAGAAAATGAAAGTGGGGGAGAGGAAAGATAGAGATGGTAGACAAGTATAAATACCTAAGGTAAAGACCAGATTAAAGAACTAAAAAAAAAGGAAATAAAATAATAAGGAAGGTATGGGGTATAGGCAAAAAACATTTAAGATACAGGAAAGGTATTGGAAGTGGACACTAAGTTTGGAGAAGGAAACCCCAGATTATATTGTCAAAGAAGAATGTAGAAAGATGGAAAGCAAAAAAAATATTCCATGAATGTTGAAAGGAAGTAGAGGAGCAAAAGTAAAATATGGTGAAGATGCTAGAAAAATATAATGAAAGAGGAGGATATGCAAGGAAAGAAATAAAAAAGATAAGAGATGGGGGAAGTATGAAAGAAGAAATAGTACAGAAAGATAGAGACACACAGGCACAAGAAAAAAGATCAAAATTAGAAAAGGAAAATACAACACAAAGTATGAAGAATTAATAACAGATGGAAACCAGATTACATAACCGGAAGAATGGCATTGAAAAATAAAAGACTAATTGCAAGATTTAGAGTAGAAAGCAAAGAAAATAAAAATAAGTACTGGTGGGAGGACGAAGATAGGAAGTGTAGAATGTGTAGAGAGGGATGGAAAAATCTACAGCATTTAAAACTAAAGTGTAGTGAAGTAAGAGCGGAGAAAGAGTGAGAAAAGTGTTGTTGGGAGAGAGAGGTGAAGAAATTGTGTGGATGAGGAAGGTGGTAAAAAAGAAAGTAGATGAAAGAAAAAAAGTAATAAGAATAGAATGAAGAGAAGAGCCAAAGAAAAAAATTTTTTTGTTGTTGATTTGATTGTATGTTAGGAAAATACCGAATCGTTTGTTAATGTAAATAATCAAATAAATTGAAATTGAATTAAATATTATACACAAGCATATTCAAGATTATTTATTGCATATTTATGGCGCCCAACGTGGAGGGAATCTCTGTGTCAGGTTGCGAACTATTCACCATACATTCTATAGCAATTAACGTAAGGCATTTTTAGATTTCCAACAAAATTATTCATGGCATATTTATATCGTACAAATATGGGGCACATTCTAAGAATATTCATTGCAGATTTGTGCTTGCAACGTAGAGCATTTTTATTTTTTTGTTTTCATAGATTACTTGATTTTCAAATCTAACGGTTTTAAAAAAAGGTATCAAGTATTTTGCTCTACTACACAAATATGTAAAAAAATATGAACAGTTCTATTTTAATTTTTTCAAAAATTTGCTAACATAGCGCCCTCTACCGTTGTTTGAAAATACTAGATTTGTTAGAAGGCTAGGTATGTATGTAATTTAAGAACATACCTACACAAAAGAAAGATTATTGTTATAATAAAAATATTATGTACCTACAACATAAAATATGCACCTGAAATACGTCGAGATTTTAATGATAAAACGTTAAAAAATTTTCGAGCATTTAATGAAATCTGTTTGTGTGTGCTTGCTTCATTCAAATTGAAATGGATTGAGTACTTTGCAGTCATTAAGCGACTATCGCAGTTGTCCCAAATTTAAAACATTAAAAGTTGAGTGAAGACATGTGAAAAGTACATTTTTCTGCCTTTGATAGTATAATTGCTCGCTAGTGAGTATAAAATATGCCCTTATTCTTTTATTCATGTACCTTGATTTTATAAAAATTAAATCTTTATATCTACTAAACGAAAAAAGTAAAATTTCTAACTTCGATATAGTAAAATATATATTTAAAAAGTACAACCAGTAAAAGAAATCCTCATAAAAAATAATTCATTCCTGTAATTTAAACACAAATTAATGTATCGAAATGTTTGTGTACAACTTTTTGTTTTCACAAATTGTACACTTTAAACACTTGGCTTGAATTTATCCAAGGGTAATGAAATGAAATATTTGATTATTTTTTAAATTCTGGTAAAGCTTGAAAACCGTAATCCCACATATCTATAAAACTGAAATAATTGCACCACTTATTAATTTCTGATAAATTTTCGTTCCGCTTAAACTGCTTGTTTAAAATACGCAAAAAAAATACAGTTTTCTTTAGAATATTAAAAAGTTTGCACTTAACAAAACAATTCCTACTTATCCATAAATCTTATTGTGGTTATGACTTTAAAAACAAACTTTAAGGGTTGATTTAGTATAGGAATAAGTTTTTTCTCTGAAACTTATAGCAATTTACGAAGAATTGTACTTGGTCGAACGTTTAAGTTTTTTAGTTTATGATAACATCAAAGTCAACAGCAATTTTATTTTATCCGATCCAAACATATATTTTTTTTAATATAATACGGTAATAATTTAAATGTTTGAAACAAATACTACAATATACAGGGTGTAACCAAATAAGTGCAAGAAAATGTAAGTGGTAATTCTTTGTCACAAAATAATGTGAGTCTTTCATATAAAAAAATTATATGAGCAAACCTATGCTTAGTAACATCCCTTAAAGATTGTGCAAAAAAACAGTATTTAATGTTTCTTCTTCAAAACAAAAGAAATACAAAATTTAAAATCAGCGAACATTTTTGATTGTCAAAAAATTTTGTAGTATATTCGTATAGTTTCTAGAGGGAGAAAGCCATCCTAATAATAGTTTGTTTTTGAACTTTTTCCTGTTTCGTTTTTTAGTAGGTATTTTAAAATTTATTTTAAACAACCTAATTCTTTTTAAACAAATAAGATCTCTTGTATTTTTTGTAGAATCAACGATCTTTGAGAAAAATAATGATTTATCAAGAACATCGTATAAATCATGTAGGTTAGGAGTACAGTCGAGCGGCTGTCATGGTAATATTTTCATTGGAAACGATATTTAACTAAACATGAATTATAAATTATTAAATAAATTAAATTAATAATAATAAAAATAATTATAATAATAATAATAATAATAGTTCTAGCACAACGTGAATGCACTAACAGGCGCATAAACGTTCCAAAAAATAATTCGTATGGAAATAAGCAATAAACTCGGTCTTTCGAATAAAGAACACTATATTACCGATATATTCCAGACAGCTTGCTAGAGAATACCAAACACCTAGTCTACTGGGACATACAACTAATCACCAGTGAAGCAGTACAGCATAATAGACCCGATATTGTTGAATACAACAAACGGGAGAGTCGGATCATTCTGATAGACATAGCAATACCAACTCCAGCCAATATACAGAAAAAAACATAAAGAAAACTTCATAAATACCTACCACTAGCTGATGACCTCAGGAAAACTTGGAAAGCAAAGAATATAAGTATTGTTCCAATGGTGATTGGAGCTACAGGAAAGATACCCAAAGACCTAAAGAAACACCTTGCATCTCTAAACATACATTTTGGCATTCATATGGAGATGCAAAAAACGGTGGTCCTATCGACTTGCAACATAGTCAGAAAAGTATTGAACCTTTCTGCTACCACTCAATAGTAAGATCACATACGCTTTGCGACTCCAAACTTGTCAGCATATGTGGAAATTACCACTAAAGCGCGATGAAAAAAAAATAAAATAATAATAACAATAATAATAATAATAATAATATTAATATAATAATAAAAATAATAATAACACCTACTCGTTTGGATTCTTAAATAGACACAAACAGACCTCAACAATATTAACCGAAAGACAAGAACACTATTGACAAAAAACAACATACTACACACATTCCTGCGTAGAAAGAACATCTCTATCCAGAGTAGATAGAGGCAGAGGACTTTTTCGACATTTACCAGCTAACGACACTCAAGTGTCAAACTTGAAAAATACTTTCATAGCAAACAGACTAAAGCCGCCTCCACCTTGCAGCAACAGTTAATGCTGATACAAAAAATACACACAGATGGACTTTTAGAACACCAGAACACACCTTAAAAGACTAAACAATTACACATGCCGAAAAAAATACGCACATGAGCAAGCAAAGAGTTGCACGAGAGATACTACAACTAAACTAAAAAACAAAGACGCGGACAAAGCGCTATCAGACAAATGGCTAAAAGTAGGTAATTTATTTCCTGAAACCAAAGGCTCATGCAAAGCCATACAAGACAAAGTCATAAAATCTAAAGCAGAAGGTACCACTCTCCAGGAAAACAATAGAACATATAACCAATGGATGCAACAATCTTGTCCTAAACAAATATCTAGACAGACAAAATTCTGCAGCCAAAATATTTATCAAGAAATCGCACTAAAAGTACTCTTTACTAGGTAAGCACACACCTTATTACCAATACACTTCTTGCAGTGTCGTTGAAAATGAGAACTATAAAATATACTGGCCCAAACAATTCAATCTGACAAGACTTTAGCATGTAACAGGCCGGATATCACCTTCACTGACAAAAGAATAAGCACTTATACCTTATAGATATTTCAATTCCTGCTGACCACAACCTCACCGCAAAATACTCAAAAAAAAATATATATATATCCCTCTCTCAATAGAACTCGAAAGAATTTGGAAACAGAACACGGTCACCATAATCCCTCTCATCATATCTTCCGCTAGCAAACACACAGAACATTCAGCAAACAGCTTACTGACCTACAGTTAATGAAAATACTTATATACAATTACAAAAAGCGGTAATCCTCCACACATGCAATATTGTTCGCACAATAGACTTCCTTATACTTAGTTCGCCCGTATAAGAAAGTAAACCAGAAAAACCTTGTGATTATGTAAAAATAATAATAATAATAATTATCATAATAATAATAAGAAATATTGAGAAAATAATTGAGAATATAAGATCAGATTTAAACAGAATGACCAAAAAACGAGAAAAGATCCAGAAGACTAAACGATCATGTAAACCAAATCAGACTTAAATACAAAATTCATACAAAACATGAAGTACACAACAACGCCATACCAGAAGTGATCAATACAATCAAACAAAAGTTGTCATCATTGAACAAACCCTTAAAAAATTCAAGGAAACAACAACAACAAAACAGCACAATAATCAATTCACTAACAACCAAAAACGGTTTTATGACAACAACAAAAAACAAGTTTAATGAAAGCAATGGTGTACCAAATAAAAATGAAATTGAAAGGTAATGGAAAGCGTTATGGTCAAAAGAAGAGAAACATAATGCCACAGCAAGTTGGATTAGAGAAGAAGAGGACAACGTAGTCAATATAACAACAAAAGATCAAGGAAGCACCACACACATAGAAATTGAAGCAGCCGCAAAAAAAAACACATAACTGGAAAGCTACTGGAAATGATAACATCTACAATTTCTATCTCAAATACTTTACTTGCACACACAATTACCTAGCAGCAGCATTTAATAAATTCATCAAACACCCTAACACAATACCATCATACATGACAACTGGCATAACATACCTAAAGCTTAAAGACAACGACACTAAATGATGCCTTAAAATACAGACCCATAACCTGTTTACCAACACTTTATAAATGCTTTACATCCATCATTGCCAACAGAATTTACGAACATTGTACAGATAACCAAATTCTAAGAGATGAACCAAAAGGTGTATTAAACAATCAAGAGGGTGCAAAGAACAACTAATCACAGACATGGTAGTAACTGAACAAAACATAAACCAAAAAGAATTTGTACCGAGTGACCCAATAAGACTGTTCCTCGGTTATATCTCGAACCGTTTGTCGTATGACTTTGGTGTAAAAAATATTAGGTAAATCGGCCATGAAGAATCGCAGGAAAATTATTTCAAATTTAAAAATGACTACCAAGAGCGTAACTGCCATCTTTACTTTTTGAATTGCATTTTCTATAAATTTCGCATAATAAACAAAAAATGTTTTTTCACATTTGTAAAGAGAACCAGTTTATCTATTATTTTTGTAAAAACAAAAGTTTAGTTATTTCAAAAACAAAGATGGCGGGGTGTGTTCAATTGTTTTTGCAATAACCTGCTTTAACGGTTTGACCGATTTTAACAAATTTGGTATCGTTGAAAAGAGCATTCTTTAAGCAATAACAATCAACCAAAGAATAGTTAATTTAGTTAAATCCTTCTCCGCCAGGATGCTAGTTTTGACACCATGACACAAATTTAAAAAAATTAAAAAAATCAAATGGAATGATATGACTTTTCTTTATGATAAAGTAGCTAAATAACATCCAAATAGGCCAGTAAAAACTATTTTTCAAAATCTCGTTCCTAACTTCAAATATTGAGAAAATGAGAATAATGGATGTTTGAAGATCGAGGACAGCGCGGTAAATTTTCTAAAACTATTAAAAATTTAGCACAAAATAAATAAGATGTTAAAGAGACAATTGTGAGTCTAAATAGAATTCATCTAAGTATTATTTTTAAAAAATATATATTATCAGAACATTCATGTTGCTCCAAAGGGACTAAACGAATTTTGAACTTATTGTCAGTGTAATATTACTCTCCTAATTCTAACCTTT
This sequence comes from Abscondita cerata, assembly GCA_030710515.1. Classification (NCBI taxonomy): domain Eukaryota; kingdom Metazoa; phylum Arthropoda; class Insecta; order Coleoptera; family Lampyridae; genus Abscondita; species Abscondita cerata. Next base: position 68,773 of record JALBCR010001021.1, read on the forward strand.
AATTTAAAAAGTAAGCCTAAAAGCCTAAATAGGTATACTATATACGAATTCGAATATGTTAGACCATATATTTTGGAGCCATTTACAAAGATATTAGTAAGTATAATATAGTTACTTTACTGAATTCTTTTTATGAAATGGTCTGTGGTTCTAAAAAGAACCGGTTTTTAATAAAACCCATAAAAGGAAAAAAAAAGGATCTAATGGCGACCCAGGTGTTCAAAATGGCCTCCGTTATTTTTGATGCACATCTGAAGACGCTGATGTGTTGAAAGAACAGCATTCTCAATTTCAGCTCTTGGGATGTTCAAGATGGTATTCCTGATTCTTGCAATCATATCCTTACGGGAAATTGGCCTTGTTACTAAGACAATATTCTTAATTCTTCCCCAGAGATAAAAATCTACTTTATCATAAACAAAAAGTCATATCATTCCATTTGATAGATAAACTCGTTCTCTTTACAAATGTGAAAAAATTTGTTTGTTTATTATGCAAAATTTATAGAAAATGCAATTTAAAAATTTGAAATAGCAGTTATGCTGTCTGGTGGTTATTTTTAAAACTTGAAAACATTTTCCTGCAATTCTTCATGGCCAATTTACCTAATATTTTTTTACACCAAAGTCATACGACGAACGGTTACCGAGATATGGCCGAGGAACAGTCTTATTGGGTCACCCGGTACACAACATACATTGACTATAGAAAAGCATATGACTCCTACCTCATAGCTGACTAGCAAATTTATTAGATATCTATAAGATAGACCCTAAGATAAAATACGCACTAAAAAAATTACTCACTAAATGGAAAACAAAATTGGTCACCAACAAAAACAATAAAACAGTAGAAACAGACTACATTGATATTAAACGTTGAGCCCGTTGTGGTTTTGTCTAGCAATCAATCCTCTATCAAACATCTTAAAAAGAACAACATTATAAGCATAGATAATACACCAGAAGGAAGTTAAATACACTCTATCACACCTTCTGGATATGGATGATATTAAACTTTGTGCAAGAAATGAGAGAGACCTGACTCATCTTCTAGAACTAACTCACACATTCTCCAAAGACAGAAATAGAATTTAAACTAAATAAATGTAAAACACAAATCTATACAGAAAGGCATCCAACAAACAAGCAGAGTATAAAGTAACAATATACCACCAATAGAACTTATGGATAAAAATGATGTATACAAATATTTAGGAGTGTTACAAAAGAAAAATATCGATCACAAATCAATAAAAAAGAACATAAAGGAAAAATACGTAAGTAGAATAAAGGAAATACTAAAAACCAAGCTGAATGCTAAAAATCTCACAAAAAGAATTAACACTTATGCCATGCCCCTGTAAACATGCACATTTGGAATCCTTAAGTGGTCACAAACAGAACTTCAAACAGAAACAAATGTACTAATGACAAAATATCGAAACCACCATCCTAAGTCTGCCATAGAACGATTAACACTAAAGAGAAAGGATGGAGGAAGGGTTATAATAGACATTGTCAACTTACACAATAGGAGCGTCACAAACCTGAGACAATATTTCTATCAGAAAAAAGAACAATCGGCATACTATAAAGCAATCACAGAGGCAGATAAATACACAACACTACAATTAAGTAACACCAAAAAGAGGAAATAATCTACACAGATGAACAGAAAATCACAAAATGGAAACAAAAAGCCCTACATGGAAGGTACCCCTATAAGGTAAGCCAACAATATGTAGACAAAATAGCGTCTTACAACTGGTTAATTCATGGAGATCTGTATCCGGAAACGGAAGGTTTTATGTTAGCCATACAAGATTAAGTGATTAAAACAAATAACTATAGGAAATATATTCTAAAAGAGAACATCGTGACAGACCTCTGTAGAAAATGTAAAAAAGCTAGTGAGACAATCCATCATGTAATAAGAGGCTGTCAGACAATAGTACAAAAAGAATATCAACGTAGGCATGACGATGTGGGTAAGATTCTTCCCCAAGAATTGGCTCTCAAATACAACCTGACAAAAGAGAAGAAAAGATACTTCCAATATGAACCCAACAACATCCTTGAAAGTGATGATTATGAAATATACTGATTTCCAAAAAAATTGCAACACCTAGAAGTTTTTGAACGATTTTAATGAAATTTTCAGGAAACGTCTATTTTCATTAAACAAAGTGATGATTAAAATTTAAAAACAAAAGAACAAAAGTTTTTTAATAATGAGTTGCTCCGCCACTATTTGTAATGCACTCATCTAGACGGCTTGGCATGCTATCAATCAAGTGATCTATAGCTGCTTAGGTATATCATCCTAAGCTTCTTGAATTATCTGGAGAGTGTGGTAAATTACCCAGTCGCCTACCAATCATAACCCATACATGTTCAATTGGCAACAAATTAGGCGACCGAGCAGGCTTTGGGAGAACGGTAATGTTAGATTCTTTCAAAAACCGTGTTGTAGCCCTTGCCGTATGAGGGCGCGCATTATCCTGCTGGAAAATGGAATTTTGCAGCCCCTGAAGATATGGAAGGCTAAGTGGTTGTAGCACATTAGCAATGTAACCAGCTGCGTTAAGGTTGCCGTCAATAAAGACCAAGGGTGATTTGCTACCATAACATATTGCACCCCATATCATAAATCCTTGAGGGCTGTGTTGCGTTCCACAAAAAATGTTGGATTTTTACGTTCCCCACGCATCCGTCTGACTCTTCTACGACCATCGTAGGATCCACAAGCAAAATCGGGACTTACTAAACACAATTTGATGCCATTCTTGCGCCCAATTAATCCTTTCGTTGCTCTACTATAGTCTGCGTAGACGGTGAAGTGGTGAAAAGGAAGACATAAAATGGACGATATGAACGCAACCCATAAGATCTTATCCGGCGATAAACAGATGACATTGACATCCTAAGTCCTGTACCTCTCATCCAATCATTTGCAATTGATCAAATTGTTGAAAATCTATCTCTTGTGGCCAAAACTCTTAAGCGACGTTCTTCGCGATCTGTAGTCCTTCGAGGACGTCCAGATCCACGGCGACGATGTTGAACGCCTTTCTCGGACCATTTGGACCAACATTTCAATACCGATGAAACATTTCGGTTTACACGACGAGCAATTCTCTTAGCGAAGGTCCGGCCTCTCTCATACCAATAATACGGCCACTTTCAAAATCACTTAATTAGACAAAATGTTGATGTTGACGTACTCTTGGCATTGTTTTCAAGTTCAGAATGAAATTGTGAAGAAACAACAACAATTTGCAAACTTGACAGTTACTAAATGGTCTAATACTTCAAATTTATTGTTACTATGTGCTATGGAAACAACTGAAAAAAAACAAAACTTCTAGCTAGATTTTATTCAAATTTTAATCATCACTTTATTTGATGAAAATAGACGTTTCCTGAAAATTTCATTAAAATCGTTCGACAACTTCTAGGTGTTGCAATTTTCTGGAAGTCAGTATATATTGGGACATAAGCATAATAACTGATAAGAACATTACACACAACCGACCTGACATTACCCTTTGGAAGAAAAAAGAGAAAGAAGTAATACTGATAAATATAGCAGTGACAAACGATACCAATTTGGAAAAATCATATAATGAAAGGATTAGTAAATATATATATCTAAGCTTTGAAGTCAAAGATCAATGGGTAATTGAAAAAGTTAGAATCATCCCCATTATAATATCCAACATGGGAACAATCCTCAAATCTCTATTTAGATCACTAAAAGAAGTAGAGGTGAAGCTTTACATTTTTCAAACAATGCAAAAGACAGTAATTCTTAACACCTGTCATATAGTACGTAGATTCTGAATAATCTCGTTCCCTAGAAAAAGAGATGAACATTTGGTTACGACAGTTTTTATACTCTCCAACCAAATTATACCGGCTTAGCCGTACATACCTGAAAATAATATCAAAGGAAAGGAACACCAACTGAAGCGTCTATTTAACCAACAGAAAAACACCAAAAATTGCACCAAAAACTTGACTCGACAGTTTTTTGGTGTTTTTCTGTTGCTGAAAATAATAATAATAATTTATTAACGGATTCTCCATTTTACAAAAAAAAATACAAAGAGAACTAAATTACATTTTGAATAAAAATCGACAAAAAAAACCAAAAAATTCCTCAAAGCGTATACAATTATTTTATACCTCTAAACAAATAATATAATAGTAGTAATACTTAAAGATACTCTAATAATCGTGCTCTAAAACCCTCAGGCGAAGAACCAAATAAATTAAACCAAGTATATTTATTAAAGTTATTTGATGTCATCATTATATGATAAATTGGTGCATTTAATGCAAAATGTGCATTGCTAATAATAATAAAAATAAAAATGATAAATAATGCATTTTATATTGTTGCATCACTATGCCCTAAATTATTTTTTATAACATACAACATTCATAGGAATTAATAATTACAAAAAGTTTGTTTTCATTTCAATTTTAAAAACCATTTTAATTTAATTTGAAACTGTTAGGGTTTGACTGCTTTTTATGGCTTTTGAAAGTGAATTCTACCATTTGGGACCTAAAATGAAAAAGAATTTCTGTCTCATGGCAGTATTGCATTTTGGAGTGGTAACTGTGTTATTACATTTACGACGCGACGTGTACTATACTACTGAAAATTACAATTTTTTATATTGTTATACTTCTTAATTAATACTGATTTTTTAATTAATAATTTTAGTGGAAGGACATCAAATATTTAGGAAAAGGAGAACTGTCTTGGCACATAAAGGGCTATCTTTATCATGTTTTTCTGAGCTTTATAAATTGATGTAGGTATATTTCTGAAACACAACCGTAAAAAAAAGGTTGTAATTTAAAATTAATTCAAAAAGCGCAAAATATATTAATTTAAGGGATTTTAAGTCACAAAATTGCCGAAGTGTAATAAATTTAAACATTAATTTTCTAATTATAATTATTAAGTTATTAATGTGTTTATCCCATTTTAAGAATCTGTCTAGGTACCTATATGCCTAAATATTTTATGCTATTAACTCTTTCTATTTTTGTTATACATTTACATGTTTTTTTTTTTAATTTTGTTTGTATCTGCAGTTGCAATTAGGAATTACTATATTAAGTTTATCACTTGATTGTCCTCTGGTATCAAGGTTATATATTTAGTTTTATCTGAGCTTAATGTATGTAAGACTCCTGCTTTGCTCCTGTTACTCCTAGAGATGGTTTTTTGTAGATACTATTTCAGTTCGTACCTCTAAAATACAAAATTGTATCATCAGCAAAAATATCATATCGTCTGCTATTTGATTTTTAATAAAAAATCAATCAAATATACAAGAATTAATAACGAGCCTAGTATTGCACCTTGAGGAACTCCTAGTGTTAAATTTAAAGGCGCACTAAATTTGTGTTTAATTTAACCCTTTGAGACATATTTGTTAAATAACGTTTAAACCATTTAAGCGCTACTACTCAACACTTACCAGATGAAGCTTTTTTAAAAGAATTCCATGATCTATAGTATCGAAAACCTTCTTCAAGTCTAAGAAAATAGCAAGGCACTTGCACTTTGAATCAAGGTCTGATATTATATTATTAACAGTTAGTAGTAGCATCAATGGCATTTTTCCCTCGGTAAAGCAGAATTGATTTTTTGACATAATATTGTATTTATTAAATAAACGTATTAGTCTAGATTTTATACATTTTTCAAATATTTTTTTTAACTGACTCTGAGACTTCATATGACACTTTTTCATTCTATTAGTACAAACAGTTCCTGCCATAAAAATGCCACTTTCTAATAGATTAGCAGCAATAAAAGGGATGTGAAGTAATTGTCGCAATATAGTTTGTGCCCTTGATGTTTAAAAATTTTGCTTGATAAGAGTGTTACCAACCCGTTAGTTGCTGAATATTTTTCTTGTATGTCTATAGGGAGAGTCTTAAAGCCTTGATAAATAACTGAGCAATAAATAGTACTAGAAGCACCACAAGGCATGTACACATTTATCACCCATGGATTCGGCTTCCCTTTCAGGTACTTCACTGCTAATTGTCCCTTGAATGGAATTATCGATTCATCTATATCAATATTTTCTTCTATTTGAAGTTCCATACATCGCTTTTCGAACAACTAGATGTACTTTCCAAAGTTTATCGTTATTATCAGAGTCTCCATTGATATCAACAATATGTAGATTATTCCTGAGAGATTCGAATCTGTTTCGGTATATTTGAATATTAACTATAAACTAAATGCTTGTAGCAGGTGTTTGGTACATTCTAAATATAGAAAAGCAAACTACACCCATAAGAATATGAAAAGCTACAAGTTTTCAAATTTCACTAGTATTGATAATTTTACCGCTTTTATGCATCAAATACATATTGATTTTCTCTGCTAGATCAAAAAATATTTCATTAGGAAAGTACATGGTAAAATACATTGATAGAGTCTGATTTTGGTTAACATCTTTATCCTTATGTTCTACTAATACCGACAACGGAATGTTATATTTATTGTCTGAATCTTCATTGTCTTGGTCATCATCAGCTTCTTCATTTTCTTGTTCAGCATCTAATTCAATTTCATCAACATCTGTCTGATTTGGTTCAGTGTCATTTTCCACATCCGAATCAGGTAGAGCTGATACTGCAGCCTTTGCATCTCTCAGGGTCAGTTTCTTTGCCACCTTGTTTAGTTTTACGTAAACATTCATGGAAGGTATACCATCATCACCTGAAAAAACAAATATATAAATGCAACATACGACAAGTATGTTCCGATTAAATTCATATTATAGAATTTTATGTAACAGGTGGCCCAAAAGAAATAACCCTATTGGAAGATGCTCTAATTTTTGGAAATGGCCGCCAATGTCCAATCTGTTTTGACATTTGTGGACTAGACAGATTTAGAATACAAGTAAACAAGCCATAGAGCGATACAAGTCCCAAGAACGCGGAATAATCGTGTCTACTTTTTTGCGTAACAATTCGTCTGTGGTGTTGGCGCAACGCGAATTCCGTCGCCGATTCCCCGGCCGTCCGACACCGACTGCGCAAACACTGCGTCGTTTAACCACCAACCTTTAAAAGTATGGGACCACACAAGACGTTGTCAAGAGTGCATGGCCCCGAAGCGCTCGTTCTGCCAAGAATATCGCCGCTGTTGTTGAGGATGTCGAGCTGTCCCTAAGGCAAATTTTGGTTAAAGACTTGCGCATGTTCCCGTACAAAATTCAGTCCGCGCATCAGCTACTGCTTGCCGATTTCCAAACGCGGGTAACCTACGCCAGAGACATCCTCAATCTAGAGGAAAAAGTGGACGATTTTTTTACCAAAATCATAATAAGCAATGAGGCTCATTTCCACCTCAACAGGTACGTGAACAAGCAAAACTATCGCTTCTGGAGCACCAAAAATCTATGAGTGATGCACTAAGAGTTATTACACACGCTCAAAGTGACTGCATGGTGCGCTGTTTACGCTGGAGGAGTCATCGGACCATTTTTTTTCCGAAAACGCCGCTGGCCAAACGACAACAGTAAACAGTGCCCGCTATAGGGTCATGTTGACCGAGTTTTTTCTGCCGCAATTGGACGAATTAGGACTGGAGGATATGTAGTTCCAATAGGACGAAGCAACGGCACACACTGCGCGAGCCACAACCAATATTCTGAAATTGGCGTTCCCGGATCGCCTCATCTCTTTAACCGTTCTAGACTTTTTTTTGTGGGGTTTTTTGAGACTCCGAGACTCTAGAAGTTTTCAAGAACAACATTCGACACGAGTACGAGAATCTGTTTCCCAAAGTTCTCCCGAAGTGATAAAAAATGCCATAAAACGAACTCATATGGCAATCAATTGTGACGGCACCTATTTGACCGATATCAACTTCTTGACTTGACCAATAAAATTCTAAATATTCAAATAAACATAATCAAAAAACCAAATTGAAGTTTTTCATTTAGAAAAAAAAAGAGAGCCAAACAACATCGGATGACTTCTTTTGACCCACCTTGTACCTACCATACACACATTTTAGGTTACCTAAATCCATGCCGGCACCGTTATAACAGCAGCTACATTCTGACATAAATTACTTTTGAAACTTCAACGATATTGTCATCAAAATACCTTAAAGTAGTGACATCTGGTAGTGAGCAGCATCTGGTAGTAAACGCTCTAACTAGAAATCAGAACTCTGTCAAGGTGATAGTAGCAAACGCCATCGTCAGGGCCGAAAGGATTAATCTATTAAGGGTATTTTTATGTTTTATTTTTTAAATCTTCATCGCAAGTGTTTTCTCTGTTTCTTAATGACTTTAAAATACCATATGTTATCCAGGATTTTAAGCGTTTAGTTTTACATGTAATGTTTTGCTTCAAGTAAATTGTAGTCTAAAATCTTCTTGATGGTGTTTTTAGTATTTGTGTGATAGTATACACATTATTAGTAATATAATTTAAAGTTTCAGACCGACAATGAAAATTAAGTACTCTATGTAGACTTAGATACCAGAGAATAAAAAAACCTTAGGACATATTTTTAGCTAAACTTTATAGTTTTCGAGAAAATTTGGAAGAAAATTTAATTACATTGCCAATGACACTAATTTCATAAAAATGGGTTAAAGAGTTTCCGAAATGCTGCAGTTTCTAGTTTGGGGAAAGGCGCCGTCTTGTAACGTCATTTCCCGGATAACCTGGGGGGTGGAGGGAAAACACCTAAATTTTTCATGTCATCTAGATCGTATACTTTGAGAATCTACATAGAAACTCTCTATACGCGGTGTTTGCTATAGAAGTATAGTGCAGGGCTATTACACCCTGTATAAATATTAGTATTTATGAAAACTTATCTCTATCTCAAGGAAACTTCCTTGCATAATATTAAAGGTGCATCTGATTTAATTACGCATTAGTCGGACTAAAGAAATGCACACATAATAAAATTATTTACGTTGTAACATGAGAAACCGAGAACGCATTTAGTAAAATAAACATTCTTCATGACCACACTGAAGTATCCACAATCAAAAAGGATTTAACGGACCAATAATCATCTTTGCCTAAGTCTCTTAAAATCTGCTTAGGTTTCAATCTCTTTACGTAATAATTTTAATAGTATTTTATAATCTAATCAAAATAATTTCGAGTTTGAAACTAGTCTTCCTTAAAGAGTAAATATAAACATAGTGTAAAAGCTTTACTTAATTATGCAAATTCAAATAATATCTTTTGAAGCAACTAAAATAACCTACCTAAATGTACGTGCTTATCTACGTATACAAATGGAAATTTTGTGGTGTTACTTAATATTTTTATTGTATGTACTAATATATGTATATCCATGTATCATGTAACAAAATTAACAAAGTAAATATTGCACAAGGAATATTAGGTAACTAGAAGGTATGCCTACGTTTATGTTTGTTAAATAATCTATGGCGCAATTAAAGCAAATGGATAAGTTGTAATAAACGTTGTTAATTTACAACTACAGTTGTTAAAATACCGCATAATATGCCATCATTTGGGATAGAAACTAACAAGAACACAGGTGGAATTTTCAGCAAGATTGTTCAAGCAATCTCGCTTCAGATAAACGCATGTTTAAATAGAAAAGTTTTTGTATACCTTTATTTGAACTATTTTTTCTCAAATACTATATACTGTAACACGTTTAGAATACGACATATTCGGCACGAGTAGGCGGGTGTGACGGTTTCACGATTGCGCAGTAGCCTTTCCAAACGTGTTGCCGACTATACTTTTTTTACGACGGTGAAAGTGTGTGGACCAGCATAGTGTAACACAATTAACACAAGTTGTGGTTTTGTTCTCTATTTGAAGTTGTGATTTCTTTCTTGTTGTTTAGTTGCGTTAGCTTTTAAGTTTTATTTTATTACCAATTTTATTAAATTTACTAGTAGAAGAAGCTTTTGGTAATCCATACTCTTCTTATGCTTAATGTAAAGGGTAAGGTGTAAATTATTGAATGTTATTGAAATTAATAGATGATGTGTGTGATGCTTATTACTTTTTGTTAAATTTTTAGTTATACAGGGTAGCCAAGAGAAACACAAAATTTTGAAAAAATTATAATAAACCAATGAATTGTACAAAAATTTTTAATGCTCAAAATGTGTTGGTCAAGAGTGAAAAAATACACGAGAAATGTTGGAAATAAGAATAAAGTTAAAAATCACTTTTTAAAAATCACATCAGTTAAGTGCTGTCCATTGCGCCTAACACATTCATGCAATCGATTTTGAAGACTTGTGCGACGCAATGTATCATCTGAAATGTTGGCGACGTGTTCTTCAATCTGAGTTTTGAGGTCAATAAGATTTCTTGGTTTAGTCTGGTACACAAAGACTCGCACTGCATCAATGTTTTGTAGGGTTCAAACACTCACTGCACGCCCAGGAGGTTACTTCTTTAAGACCAAACCAGTCTCTTTAAAATTCCAAACTCATGTTGATATTGCATGTAAAGAAGGAACTTGACAGCGGGAAGAAATATCATAATGGCGTTGGAACACTTGTTGTGCAGCTGTTGCACTGTCGCCATATTTGTAGTACGATCTCACGGCAACTGCAAGCTCTGCACCACTCCACTGCTCCATCTCAACTAAATGTCCGTTAGTACTTGGCGTCATGACGACCGTCTCCCACTTCTACGAGACTTACAAGTATACCAACAACAACTTCAAAAATTCCCGTTTCTCTGCGCCACTCTGTATAATAAAATTAGTTACTTGCACTACTTTAACATATTTTTAGTTGCAAGTTCATGTGATTAACAGCTGCTGGTCGAGAGGATGTAATATTGAAAACACTTATGCAACTTTGTAATAATTTTCAAATTTGTCGATTGCACTTTCAAGATAGTGAAATTTCGAATAACTAATAAACCAACACTTAATTTGTTACAATAAAAATTTACTTTTACTTTTCTACGTTAATTTTTTTCTGCATACGTGCTATTTTGCTTATTACGGACCTGTCTACTTTCACTGCAAGTTTAATAAGACAAGGTCAACGTCTAAATTTAATTGAGCTTGTTTTACGTTTTTTCCTTTTGGGTTGGACTGGCAACAAGGACAGTCGTGTTTTGCAATAAAAGAAACTGCAAAAGAAAATTCTAAACACAAATGATGGATTAATCCGAAGTTGTTATAACCATCCACCTGTTGTAAAACGTAAGTTACACTGGATATGTAATGATAAATTAAGCGGAATAGTTGTTTAGAATGAACGTTTGCAAGTGAGCTTACTGACCTATATTTTACCACGTGGCGAATGTTCGCTTCATTGGGTTTCTTTAATTATAACAGTTTTTTGTCCGTTTGTATTTTCATGGATTACTTTGCTTGATGTCTGCTGAGATTTGATTACGTCCAGAAATTGTGGGTTGTCTTCTAGAACCGTTCTGCTTTATGCTGTTGTAATTGAAAGGAATAACCTTTCGACCTTTACTTGTACTTAAGGAAGTGATATGCAAAAATAAAGCTATGCTGTTAATAGGTACCGAGTAGAGTTCTGTCAGGCAAGATAGCGGGACCAGCGTCTTTGGGATGTCTCGCCTTAACACCGGAAGGGCTTTCTTTAAATACTGTGCCGCTGACCTAACTAGCCATTAGTGGTTTGCTTTGCAGCTATTTTAATTTTAGAGTTTGCATCCAAACACTCCAATTACCAGTACCAAACCATTTCATAATTATAACCAGAACTATTGATGTTGAACGCTCCAAAAGGACGCCTTAATAAACGATACACGTATGTGATTTTAGTTAAGTAACTTATCTCTGGGTTTAATGTCAAAGAACTTTGTGTCGCTAGACAAATTACTTGTACTCGACGGTTTTTTATCCTGTTTGTTTGTATTACTATCAAAGTAACCTTGACTGCTTTGATGAAGTACGTTTTAAGTCAAGGTGGTGCTCATAATTGATTTACTTATTGTTACATTTGAATCCACACGCTCTGTGTGCGTAGCTAGCGGGATAAGTTTGACGTATTATGTGTGTAACCGATTAAAATGCTCTTAAATCGATCCAACTATTTTAATTGCCCATTAACCAAAGTTTCTGTTACAAATTGGATCAAGTATGCCTGAGAGAGAGAGAGAGATGTACATTAATAATCCTAATAAATATAACAATGATGTTGTACAAATTACATCAGGTGTGTTTAATTAACAATATACGTTTTCATTCATGAAGGGCACCTAAGTGAAATCAAAATCCTTAATTAATTTCTACATTGCTTCGAATTCACAATAATTAAGCTATGTGTTAGTAATTTTGTGATTATTATAAAAACTTGGTGAAATTTTGTTTAACAATTTTAATTTGACATATTTAATATTTCAGAAGATTTACAATTCCCGATAGTACAAGGAAATCTTCCTGCTTGTTCTAGTTTTTTTGTCTAAGGATTTGACGATATCCCTGGTACATCAACTGTTGAAGTACCTTTAAACGGGGGTAAAGTGAATCAAAAATGATTTTTTTTTAGCATATCTGTAAATCCATCTAGTGAAAAAATTTGTAAAAGTTAACCAAATTTGTTTAAGTCCTTGACAAATATAAGGTCTATTTATCGACATTGTACCACCAAGAACTATCAATTTTTTAGTCTAAGTGTGATTCACTTTACCCACCTTTATGGGGTAAAATGAATCGGGTTTAAAATGCATTATTTATTCACTTTTATGGCACTAAGGATAAAGTGAATCATTGCTAATGTTTTACAAATATAGACATCGTAACAAATACCAAAACTACAGCAAGAAATTAAAAACATACACAAAATAAAAGACAATTATTCCTAAAAATACAAAATTTGGTATTCTATTAAAAATATTCTTTCAAAATCTTTGGAAATGGTAAATAATAAAAAATATTAGAAAAATGAATCCTATTCCAGTTTTTGAAACTTATCTGATTAAAAACATATTTTCCCGTTTCACTAACTTGAGGGGCACTTTTCGGGAAAATCGAGTCTTGGTTATCACGGATAAATTGGGAATGTACAAAATATCCTTTTTATAATCACTTTTTCCGGAGAGAATTTATGGTAATCTTGTCTCCCCAAAGAATCAACTTTTTCAAGAAAATGGCGTTTTTTCTTAGCGGTTGAAAACTTCGTAAATATAAAATCTCCAACCTTTAGCTCCTTAATATTTGTGATTACGGGAATGATCTTAATGGTTTCGTATTTTCTTCGAAAGGAGATGATCCCGGTAATTCTGGGTTTTCTTCGGATGATTTTGATGGTCCAGGACATTCTTTTTTCCTGTGGAATATTCTTAATTTTAATCCAAGTCGGCGACTTCTTGCTCATCATCGCTGGGTAAAATATGTTCAATTTTTTCTTTTTTTTTGACGACTTTTTGGTTTAGCATTATTAAGGGAATTTATGATTAGATCAGCTCGGCGATGCTTCTTCCTGAAGATATGTTTATTTTTTTGCTTTTTTGCAGGAATTTGCCTCAGCGTCTGTTTTGAACTGCTCAAGATAGTCAATGAGTCCAAGCTTGCTCTGAGAATTTTTTGAAGGACCCTATTGAGATTGATTGGAATCATTCCACATGCTTCAAAACCAACACAACAACTCTTTGCTGATCTAATTCCAATAAGTTTAATAGTTTTTTGACCTGCTCCGGAAATACGGTTATTTAGGAAGAACCTCCAAAATTTTTTTGTTTTATTATAGTTGAAGATATTTTTAGGAGGAATGCCTTGCAATGTTTTTTTTAAACTTTGGAAATATTCTTCAATTACTTCATAGCTTAATCACGCCCTTACTCGTTTAGTGTTCTCGGCGAATTTGATAGATAATGTAGGATTTTTCTTCAAGAAATACTTATACCAGTCATCTCCCGGTCGGTTATCTGTAAACCTAGTAGTTCGACCCTGTGCGTTTAAATACTGTTGAACAATGATTTTGATGTTGGTGAACTTCAAAACAGCGGTTTACCGATTAATCGGCAAACCGGTTTATAAAATCTATTTATTGAACCGTTTTAAAATTATGTTTGTTAAACCGGTTTAAGAATTGTTTCGTTGAACCGGTTTGAAAAACCGTATAATTGAACTGCTTTAAAAACCGCTGTTTGTTGAACCGTGTTAAACTTATGTGGTTTTTGAATTTAAAAAACGGTGATTTTTAAACCGGTTTGGAAACCGCGGTTTGGTAAAACCGGTTTATTAACCATGTTTTTCAAACGGTTTAAAACTGCGGTTTGATGAGCCTGTTTCAAAACACGATATATTAAGGCGGTTTAAAAGCCGAGGTTTGTTGAACCGGTTTATCGATAAACCGTCTTTTGTAAAACCGGTTAGGCGGTTTTCTTTTTCGGCGGTTTCTGCCACCACTAGTAATTACCCTATATTTAGTTTTCATTCAAATTGATTAATTTTACTCTTTAAACATGTATTGAAATAAGAAAAACAATATAAATAAAAGTTATATAAATTTTTCTAATTTTCGTTTCGAAATGTCGTTCCTCAATAGTCAAACAAACTATAATACTATGATACCAAAAGTAAAAGTGGAGCTGGAGTTCCCAGAAGAAAACCATTCCGTAACATATGAAAACAACCAAAATTGATGTATCGTATTGAACTTACATTAACCGCACTTCAGCAGCTGAGCACACCAAGACGTTGTCTTATCACCAAACAAACTAATAGTGAGGTTAAAATCGTTCGAAACGACAGCGCAACCTGGCGACACTCGCAAAATATGAAATTTAAACAATTTACGCTATTTTTATATTTTTAGGTCCACAGCCTTATAAATTCTTACAAAAGATATTTTATCTTCCAATAGATGCTTGCAGCCAACAATGCCACACTGTATAAATCTTTAGAGTTTAGAACTGCATAATATGTTTTGATAAAATCTCTTTAACTCAAATTTACATTATTATATAAGGCAAGATAGGATAATTGGATTAAGTGACGCAAGACATGGTCAACAAAAATTTAAAGTAGCTTACAATGTTACTGTAATGATCAAATAATTGGAAACAACCAATATGGTATTTTTGTCAAATCTAATCTTTCGGTATTTTATACTTGTGTCAGATGTCAGACCTGAACCGTGTATGATAAGCAGTGTATTTGGGACCTAGGGAGTTAACTAAATATTACTTTTATTTAAAATAAATTTTATTAGAATGTGTGACAAAATTCAAAAATGTGGGTTTAAATGTAAATGCATTTACTTCTGATATTATGCTTAATTATCGAAGCTTTTAGGCGTTACTACATAAGACTCTTACTTCTATTTCAATCAAAAGCAAATCATGTACATTTTTGACACACCACATTTGCTAAAAACCACAAGAAATATTTTTATTTTGAAGTTAAATTAGAAGCTTGGGCATACATTAAGAAGCTGTATGATCCGGAGAAACTATTATTTAACAAAAGCATCCCGAAAATTACAAATTCACACGTATATCCATCAAACTTAATGAATCCTTTGAGTTTACATAAGGATAAGAATAGGCGCCAAAAGGTACGTTGTTAAACTTTTAACCACGATACAAATACATATAACGCGACAAAATTAATTAATGACATGTATAAAGAATTAACTTAGCTCGTGTAACTAGGAAGTCTTCCGTGTTTGACAGTTAATCGGTAGAGATAACAGCTCTCGTATCCAAATCTAGTATTTGAGTATCCACGAAGAAAAGCAAACCAAACTGGACGCCACTGATAACAGTTGCTGGGCTACACCAATGATTAGATAACCGGCTTATCTTGAGTGGTGGCCTTGACTCGACGATGGTCTCCAGGGAAATTGATTAACCATATAAGAATAGTTGACTTTGTAATTAGTTTACTAAGTTTTCCAGTAAATTTCAACGGTGGTGTGATATCCACTTCGATAGGTTATAATTTTTGGATTATTAATATTGCCAGTACAACCCTCATCCAATATCGATCGACTAATTAAAACGGAGTACTTCAACTAAACGACCAAAACGAAAGGAAACACCCAACAAAAAGAAAAGGTGCACTAAAATCGTAACCAAAAATTTATTCCCTAATTAGAATAGGACAATTTTACTTCACTTGCTATTATTAAGCACGTGTCCAATTGTTCAACTTTTAGACAGCATTTTCCAAGTACACTATTTCACAGCGAAGATTTAATAGAACGTACCATTTTTGCAAGCCGACGAGGTGTCAATTTTATAATACACGGATACCAAATCGAACAGATAACTCTAAGCAGATAAAATCCCCCAACTGCCCAATATAAGAATGCATATTCAGACGGATTAGCATAAACACGACGGCCTATGCTGTAGGGAAAAAAATTCTCAATAAACCAATTATTTAGAAAATAATCCCGTCACACGTTTTAAAAAATTGACTGAAAAACTCCATTTATAAAGTCAACTTTAAAACCCAATTCATAAAATCGACTTTAAAAATCGTTTTTTTAATAGACTTTAAGAAGCGATTTTAAAAATATATTTAAAAACCAATTTTAGGAATTGACTTAAGTATCGATTTTAAAATCGATTTAAAACCGATTTTAACATATATATTGAAAGTCGACTATGATTAACTGTCGATTAACCGATTAATCGATTTTTGTTGCGACCACTACTAAAATTGCCGCATTATTAAAAGATGCACATTGATATTCATACAAAATAATTAATTACAATTGCGGATTAATTAAAATGAAAATTTCACATTTATCTAATTGTAATTTAGAGTAAACTTCAGAATGACCTTTACGTACCTAACGCACTTCAAATAATTACATTCTAAATAACGTCAAAGTGTCAACAACACAACCAAAATTAGTATAAATGTAACGTAACAGAAACACGGAATTTTCACATTTTAGTAAATAAAACCAGAAGTTCCAAAATCACATTAAATTAATAGAAAATGTCAAAGAGCTATATTATAGTTGTTAGGTTAATATTGAAAGTGGCTTTTTGTCTTTTCTAAAACGTAATTATTTCTATTGTATTTAGAACAATAAACTTTTTATTATGCATATCTGCCATTTTTTCTATTTTTTTAAGATTACAATTATCTTGCGTTAAATCGTAAAAAAGAACCGAGCAATGTAGTTCCTTAATATTTAAACAAGATTTGTTTTACACACGTTGAGGTTAGATACGTAGATAAGAACAATCGTGGAAATGGGTTTTAAACGTTTAATTTAGTTCGTAAGATGAATAGCTTTATAAATGATTTAGTATTCGTAATTTTCGTAGTGGTAGTAAATTCAATTTCCTTAACATTTTTTTTATTGTTCGAATTTAACGTATGCCACGGTGTAGCTACATTAACTTCCCGTAAGCTACGTGCTGTGCATAAAAATTTATGTAACGTTTTATTTTTCAGTCATAATCAGCATTTGCATATTTTTTCTTGAATTTGTTATAAAAAGAAAAAATTACATAACAAGGCTATGGATTAAATGTTGTTTGGTGTTTTTCATGGTATTGGGGCCGCTGTTGATTTTTATGGTTTTTTTATTTGATATACAAGTTGTTCAATTTTAATGGCGACACTCTAGGTTAGTACAAAAATTAAAATAACAATATTTAAGATGAGTTACATTTTAGATCTACTGTTAAAATCCGTGACGGCAATTTTGGCGTTAGGTATAGCGGTTCATTTAATTATAATTTCAAATAAAATGTATTTAAAAAGTACAACTCCTGATGAAGAAGTATTGTCTGAGGGAACAAAATGTAACACAATCGAGAGAACATTTATGGAACACTTACGTAATATCTATATAAGCAAACTAAAATACATATATTCATGTGATGGTTGCATAATGAATGGGATGTAGTTACTGTATGAGCTTGTAATAGAACTTTCAATCAATGATAAATAATTTGTGTACGCTAAGGTCAACTGAAGATAAATTTCAATTCGTAAGTGAATGATCAATTTTTGTAACCAACGGAACTAGCAAAAACCAAAAGTTCTATTAAAAACTAGATTCGTTTTTATAATGTATTATGCATAAATAGTGATGAATTGACTGCTGTGTTTTTTTTAATTGTAATTAAGATAAAAATATTACGATCATCTACTATGTGTTTTTAGTAAAAATCGTTAAAGAGGTCAGAAACGGATAACAAAATTTGATAAGAGTAGTGAAAGTTAATGGATTCTCTTTATAAGCAACAGTTCAAAATTCTCTAATCTTTAAACCCGAATTCAATTGTCCATAACAATTACAAAAAGTTAGATAACTTTACTAAGATTGTTTGTAACGATGTTAGAGTAACTGAACATATATGTTAGATGAGTTGTATCCGGTTAACTTCACTTTTTTATTGCTTACACGTTGGCAAATATTGGCCAAAATGCAACTATTTATAGAAAAAATCAGAAGAAAATTGTAATACTTTTTATTTTTGTAAGCAATTTAATGGACTGTATTTATTATTATTTATTTTACATAAGAGAACTTCTTATGATTGAATACTTATTTTTTATATTTTGACAACATTTTTTATTTTATTTTTAAAAAAAATATGTCGCCATCAATTATTTTTAATTTTGATAATACTACATAAACAATTCAACATTTAATGGGAGTAGATGAACTTAGTCTTCCAACTTAGTACTACTTAGTACTAAGTGGAAGCAACATTTGTCAAAGTTTGAAGCCACATTTGTCGAAGTGAAAGCCTTTGTTCTGTTAAATTTTGTCTAGGAAACAAACACGTATTCTACAGTACTTAGACCATGTATTAGTTTTCTGGTGTCTGCTGTGTGGTTGGGTCGCAATTTTTTTATTTGATTTTTTAGTCGCATTAGGTGGTTGTTTGTAAGTCTTGCTGTTGCATCGGTTTCTACAATCATAACAAAAGTAACTAGTTTTGTTGGTGTAGCTGTAAGGTCTTCTGTAATAGTGTTACATATACCTACTAATACTGAAGATAGTACCTTTGTCAAGAAGGAATGTTAGCAATACAATGCTTGTTTTAGTTGTCGATGAAATTGTACCACTAAATCATTGGTTTGAGAATGGTAACAAATGGTTCAATCTCTTTGCATGTCAGTAATTATTAGTAGTTTATAAAACGATTGTAACGTTAAGCTTGTAATTTCGCCGAAAATCAAAACAAAATATTAAAATAGCGATTTAGTCGTATAGGCAACCTTTCATGCGTATGCTATCCAAAACCTCTTCTCGTACGGTTTTTTTTTGAGGATTATTGTTTTTCTAATCGATAGACGTCGATTTCCGTTTTCTGTTATTCATTTTCTTGATGGTTACGCCATTTTCGTGAAGAACCTCGCTTGCGACTAGCCATTTTATATTACTGCCATCGGTGTATTTTGGGAAAAACCAAAGCTCTGCCGTGAAAGGGAATTTCGAAATTTATGACAAATCGTACTTCAGGTAATGAAAGATTATATACAAGGCTTTCATAATTGTAATATACACCTTGGTTTTACAGAAGGTTTTTCTCTTCTACTTTTTTTGTTTTTTATTTGTTACTACGGATTTTCTAGATACGATACTTGGAATTGCTACATTGCGGAGCTGTCAATCTCCTCCATTGCTACCCTGTCTGGTAAAGGTGGATGCTTATCAGAAAAACTGGTGGAATTAATATAACACTGGAAAATTTTTACTGGTACTAACTAGACTATCCTGGGTTACTCAGTCATTATCGAATTCGGCAGATTTCTACAATAAAAGTCTAATTGTTTTTTATTATTCCGTGAATGCCGCATCTCAACAAATATACATTAAACGAAAGCAATCGAACATTGCCAATATCAATGTGCTTACGGAAATTCAATTTTGTGCTTTAGAATTTTTAATTTGGAACTTACTTAAATTGCACTATACGCTTTTAAAGATTTGTGTTTATTTTATGCCCTCAGCAAACCTTCTTGAAAAAGTATTGTAAGTTTAAATCAACAAGCCACCACTTGCTGGCTTCTTTTATCGCCACATGGTTACAAATGGATCTATTCATAATTTGTTGTCCGTGTAATTTTAAACAAATTCAAAAATATAATTTCATAGTGAAATTATGTTTTCTTACACGACTCAAGTTGAACATTTGTTTTGTAGATTAGACATGAGTGTTTATATTAAATATTCTGGGTTAAAAAACACTAGCCTACAATCACATACACATTTAACTACGCCAATTAACCTGTGCCACACTGTGTATGATCAGATTGTAAATTTGTCTGATAATTTTGAACTAATGTGTGATATGATTACTGTGATAACTATAACTTATTTTTTATCTTTAATGTTTAATTGAATATAATATGTTTAATCGTAATTTGCGTTTTCTGTCCTGAATTATTACGATTTCTACTTTTGTGCGGATACCCATGGGTTACAAAATACTTTCGCCACAAGTTTCATATTGTGTTTTTGGTATATGTATGCGATTTCTTTATTCAGTTCATTTTAAACCAAAGTTCCTCTTCAGAGTTTAACACTAGTTCTTTGACAAAATTGTACTTGCCGTTTTATCTTAGTGCTTGTAGTTCTTCATCTTCTGTCTGTGCTTTTGTTAATAATTCAAAGTTCACATAAAACTTGCAACAGCATGAATGTGGGACTTATGTATATATCCCTTGATATATACGATGTCTACATTACCGCAGGAAACATTTGTCCATTTTTTGTTCTTTAGAACATGTTTAAAATGATATCAAAAAGAAGGAAATAAATTTGGCCTGTGCTTTATCTTGTTGTTGCAGTACTTCTCACAATGAGGTGTCAGACGAATCAATTATGACGGAAAGGTGATTTTAACCCTTTGTTGGTAACATCCGACTAATAGGCGGATAAAGAAATGTATAAGGAAGCCGAATCGACACGAGGAATTTCGTTAACGTTCCCGTTGCAGTATTCTCTAGTTAAGGGATAGTACACAACTGGGTAGTCTTGTGATGTGATGTGCGTTTACTGAATGAGTATCTAACGTCTGTGAAGCGGGTGTTACCAGTAGTGTAATATATAACCCCGTCTCAAAGTCGGATATTACTGTTAGTGTTACTACGCAGTCTCGACTCAGAGTATGATTTTATAAAAACTATTACTATTGATTTTATAATCTCTAGTGTACAATCGTTTGTTAGCAACAGGTTCGTATCAAATTTAAAAATATATAAATTTCTTCAATACTAAATTTTCGCACTTATATGTTACAGACAGAAAATGTATTCAAAAAGAACGCTCAAAATAATTTCTCTTGTACCTCAACCTCAAGAAGACGACGTTAGCGATGAAGAAAACAATTCAGACGATTCCTTGATAGACGACGACCATCTAGAAATTGAAGAAGGTACTGATTTTTCCGACTATGACGATAACCCGGATGTTTTGCTAAATGAAGAAACGGAACATATTACTCGGAATAATATCGCAGAAATTGAACATCTTCCTGAAAAAAGTAACGAAAAACTAAAAACAGCGATAACGAAAAGATCTACAACCAAAGGAATCACAAGAAAGGGAAATAAGTACCGTAGAACAGATAAACCCGGTGAAGAAACGATGTCAGACGAAGATATACCGTTGTGTTATTATGGAAAAACAGATGCTTTAGATGGAATAGTTTTGAACCTAGTAGCTCAAGAACAGGAAAGCATAACATTATGAGAATGAAGGTGCCTGCATTGCAAGGAGCAGCAAAACATCTAAAAAATGCGCCCACCTCGAAAGAAATATGGAAACTGTTGTTCGACAACACGATTATATCGGATGTAGTAATTTACACAAACAAAAAATTACAGGCACTCAGATTAAAACTCAAAGAACAACAATCGCCAAACTACAAAGATACAGACTCACAAGAAATAGAAGCTCTTATAGGCTTGCTAATGTTATGCTCTATTTTTAAATCCGGCAGAGAGAATCTGTCTTCATTATTTTCCACTGGTCCTGCTGGGCGCCCTATATTTCGAGCTATTATGCCGTTGAAGCGCTGCCAAACGCTCCTTTTAGCCCTACGTTTTGATAATGCTGAATCGAGGGACATTAGAAAAGCAAATAATCCTGCAGCAGCAATATCGGAGATATTCGAGAGATTTATTTTTAATTGTCAGTCTAATTATGCAATTGGAAATTATGCTTGCGTGGATGAAATGTTGCTCGGATTTAGAGGTAGATGTCCTTTTCGGATGTATATGCCCAAAAAACCAGCGAAGTATGGCATTAAAATTATGTGCCTAACAGACGCCCATAATTCGTATCTATACAATGCTTACATCTATACTGGCAAAGATAGTGATGGCACTACTCTCTCAGTCGAGGACAAAAACTTAGCAAACCGACTCAAGCGGTTCTCCGCCTGACAAAACCAATTTCTCGTTCCAACAGAAATATTACCGGTGACAACTGGTTTTCTTCTCTTGAACTTCTGGAAGAACTAAAGAGAAGAGGCCTAACCTACGTTGGAACGTTAAAAAACAAACGAGAAATCCCTTCGGAATTTTTAAATAAGCGGAGACCTGTCGATTCAGTGATCTATGGATTTACTAAAGATTACACTCTCTTGTCCTTTATTCCTAAGAAATACAGAGTAGTGTTGCTCGTCTCATCTATGCATCATTCAAATTACAGGATACCACGAATAACAAGCCAGAAATAATCAGTTTTTATAATTCCACTAAATCTGGTATAGATACGCTTGACCAAATAATTGCAAATTACTCACCAAACAGGAGAACCAGAAGATGGCCGCTGGCTGTATTTTATAATATGATAGCTGTAAGTTGTGCAAATTCTCGAATCATATACCAGACGTTTTACAGAAATAAAAACGAAACAAATTATGATTACATATATAATTTGGCTACAAGTTTAGTAAGAGAACACGTGGAGAGACGACTTGCTATCCCTAACTTGCCAGTAAATTTGAAAATAATAATTTGTCAAGTCCTGAATATAGACAATAAGGAAAATAAGAATACTCGAAACGATAAATTAGAAAAACGAAAAACCTGCAGGTATTGTCCTCCAAAATTAAAAAGAATGACTGCCTATAAATGTGTTCAATGCGATAATCCAACATGTTTGGAATGTTCAAAAAAAAATGTGCAATTCCTGTTGCAATGACTTATAAGTAATTTATCTACCATTTTGAGAAATACTGTTCTTTTTTGTTACGGTGAGGTTTTGTGACAATGTTATTATATTTTCCTAATTTGTTTTTATTATTATATTTTTTAAGTTAATTGAAAACTATATTTCTTTTATTACTGTTTGACTTTATGTCGATCAATCCATATATTTGTAGCGCTTGTAGATTCTGCTTTTTGTGTTATATTGGCTATATAAGACTTCATTAATTTGTATTCCAAAAATTTTTTTGATAATAAATTTGTATGTTGTATTTTTTGCTATTTATTATTCGTATTTCTATACGACCTTCACTTTCTCACTCCTTGTTATGACGCTTATGAGTGACAACCGTCTCCCAGTCGATATACCGACCGAGGGACGGATGTTACTAGTAAGTGTCTTGCAGTCGTGTTACCAACTAAGGGTTAAACACACGTGTGTCAATAAAGGATTATCAACACACGTGTGTTTCAAGAAGTTAAAGTTATCGCTTAGATAACGCTATGCACTGTAACACTCACAAGTCGTTACAGTTAACTGTTGGCATTTTCTTAGTTTTATACTGTTCATACGTGTCCATGTTATACACGAGGTGTCGTTAGACACACATTTTACGTAAAATTCCCTATAATAATTCAAACAATATAATCTGCGTTTCTGCAGCATTTATTGAGATTTGAATATACTGAAGACAGCCCTCTCCTCACAACAAAATTTTAAACGTTCGACGTATGAACATTAAAGAGCTGAGCTAGCACAACTAAAATTAACGTTAGCACACCTTTAAAAACGGGGTTACTGAGGTTTGAATCTGGAAGGGCTATGGCGACTTAAACCCTCCCATAAAAATGATAATTAACATAACTTTAGTTGCGCTTAGCCTGTGCTACTATAGCTCTTTAGTGTTAATACATCAAAAGTTCAAATTTTTGTTGTGGGGGCAACTCTCAATAAATCCGTTAGCTCTAATGGTTCCATATTTTTCATCCGTTGCTTACGATGTTGGCAAATAATGTACAAAATCTTTAAATCAAAACCCAATTGTAGATAATTCTACTATTAAAATTAACTTGATTTTAGTTATCCCGCTGAAGGACCAATGTTTAATCGATTCAATGGACAGTATTCTGTCATTGTAGATTTTACATAAGAGAACTATTTAAAATTATAATTGGACACATATTTTTTTATTTTCACATTAGTATTATGTCGTTATGGTTGCTTTTTAATTTTAAAAATACATAGTTTCCATACAGTCGTCTGGATTACTATTAGTACTTCAATATTAATTCAAAAGTATTGGTTGTTAGAATTTGTATTAAAAAATATTTAAATTATGATTAATTTTAAACATACTGTTTGTTTTAATGAAATTTTTAGATACAATTTAATTTCAATAACTTATGCAGTATATCAATTATTAAAATAATTAATAATAAAAAAGCTAGGTCATTTCGTTTTTCCTCTGATTATTTGGAAGTAACTTTAATTTTCAAAAAATTTTGTCAATTTAAAAAAGGGTCAAAGGGTGAATTTATTTATATTTTCTTCATATATGATCACGTTGGTAATTTATGTTTAAAACCACCAAATGAAAGTAGAAAACTTTATCCAAAAATTCAACTTGCTTTAATATTAAAATTTGCAATAACTTGTAAGTTATTCATTTGAATTCATTTAGTAAAGTCTATTCTTTAAATTATACAATTTTAACTTGAAATTACCTAAATTATTTTTTTTATCGTCGTTGTCATTGTACAAAGTTAAGTTTTTAATTGCAATCAATAATTCATTTTATTGTCGACCTAAAAGAAAATGAAATTAGGATATACGACTCTATAATTGGTATGAACAAATTATACGAACGATTACATTATCGTAAATAAAATTAAAAGCGTAATTAATCCGAAAATTTGCAATTTGGTGTAAATTTAAAGCATTATTTTTCGTTTTTAGTAAGCTTTAAATAACAGCGTTTTAAAAAAAGTACAGTAAAATAAAAAAATACTTTATTCTTATTTTTCTTTCATTATTGTCTAGCAATTAAAATTATTAAGCTTTGAAAAACTTTTCCACTATTTCCAGATGTCAAAAAAATTTTCCATTTCTAATTTAAAACAGATGAAAAACCATAGAAATGTTCGTGATTTAATAATTCTTATTCATAAGCACTGTCCAATTAAAAACAAACCCCATTATGATGAAAATAATTGTCATATGTCGCACAAATCACCAAAAGTGACGGCCTTTTAAAAGTTATTGATTTTTCAAATTTTTAATCACGTATGATTTGTATTTCAAATATTTGGGTTAAAAGCTTTCGGAGAATGTACTCTGAGAATTAAATTCAGACACCCAAGTACAGATAGTAGTAAAATTCTGAAGTTATACAGGGTGTAACTAAATAAACGGAAAAAATGTAAGTGATGATTCTTTGTCGAAAAATAATTTGGGACTTTTATATAAAAAAAATTCATACAAGCAACTCTTGCTTAGTTACAATGTGAAAAAAAAAAAGTTGCAAAATTAAAAAGAGCAAAAATTTATTTCTATTAAAAAAGCATTAAATGAATATTTTTATGGTATTCTCGTATAGTTTCAAAAAGCTAAATTTGTTTTTTAACATTGTCCTGATTTGTATTTATTATTTAAAAATTCATTTTTCTAAAAAAATAAGGTTTCTTGTATTTTTTTTTTCGTAGGTTCAGCCATTTTTGAGAAAAAAAAATGTATCAAGTATATTATATGAATCATGTACGCCTCGACCTAGAGTCATGTATAATGGCTGAAAGTGGTCATTTTTACCACTTAATTTAATTTTATTTAATAATTTATAATTCATTTATAGTTAAATAACGTTTCCACAGCCGCCTACTAGATAAATTCGACTAAAATTCTAACCTACGTAATTCATACGATGTACTTAATAAATCATTTTTTGCTCAAAAATGGTTGACCCTACAAAAAAATACAAGACACCTTATTTGATTATTAAATAATCAAATATAAAAGAAAAAAATAAATGTTAAGGGTAGATATTTCTCTCTCTTAAAACCGTACGATAATACTCCAAAAACACTCATTCAATTCTTTTCAATAACAAAAAATGTTTAAATTTTGAAACTTTTTGTTTTTAAGAAAAAATTAAAACCCGCTTTTTTGCGCCATCTTTAAGGGACAGTAACTAAGCAGTGATTGCTCATACATTTTTTTTATATGAAAAGACCAACATTATTTTTTTCACAATTATTTATTTACACCCTGTATAGTATTATCAACGCGACAAATTATCTTATACTAGGTAACAACCATATTTTTAATACAAATGCTTAGAATTGCACAAACGTAGTTTACATTGAATCCACATTGTTTTTAATTGGATACTGGCTACCAACTTCTAGAAATCGTAATTAAATTTCTTTGCGCAAAAATGGGTTTCGACGTCTTTGCGATGTAAAAAGGGTTGATCTTGATTTGTAAGAAAGCCATTAAAACAGTTTAAAATAAGTGGAAAATAATTGTGAAATCTGGGTGGTAAAAAATAGTATTTTATGTTGTAAGGACGAAAAACAAATGTTTCGGACGATTTGCCATTATTACCAAAAATCATACATTATTTTTTATTCGTTTGCATAAAATTCAAAAAAATTCTAAAATAATGTTAAATAACACCCCAAGTTATCAAGTTTTCTTGATAATTTCATTGTAATCAATATGCCATGAAATTATTTTTCATATAATTAGTAATTATTATTTTAAGCTTGGATAGTATTTCGGTAATTATCACCATATTCGCTATGGATTCAACAACAGTGTTGAATCCATAGCTATCCTTGTTAATTAGTTAATATTTCAAATAATATAAAAATAAACAAATTTAATTATTTTAATAATTTTTCACTCTAGCTACAACAATGTTTTATGAAAAGATGTAGTTTTCGTCTAGAGATTCAAACTGGGAAAGAATTGTTAGTGAAACAATTAAATAAAAATAATATTTAAATTATTGTAATTTTAAAAATGAACTTATAATTTATGAGTTGGTTTAGATTATCTATGTTTTGAAACTGTTATGTTGTAACCTTTTCCATTAATGTATTGTGTTGCGTTTGTGGTGTTTAGGTGTGTTACTCTAAACACCGGTTTGGGATCAGAAAAAGGGTACGGTCAATTAGAATTCAGCAGCGTTTATTATAGTACATAGCGTAGTCAAACTATACTAATTCTAATGAGAATCGAAACGTTGTTGTCAGCATGTAGTAATCGGCGTACTACGTGCTATGCGATATCACCAGATATTCCGGTGTTGTGTGTCGTGCGGAAAACGGTGGCCTAGAAGGAGTTGCACCGATGAATTTGAGCTTCGGCCGGTCTTCACTTGATGATAGCGCGGTGTTTTGTTGTTGTTTCGGATGCCTTCATTATTCGGTTGGAACTGCACCTCGTTGAGTACCGAACTGAACTGATGAAACGAACTGTTGAACCGTACTTCTTTGCCGAACTGCCGAAATGCCGGACCGTCGAACTGAATTGTGTTGTTGTACCTACTTCGTTTTATTCATGCAAAGTAGGTTAGTGTGCTTAATAAGCAAGGCCGTTACGAAAGCTGAGTTTGCATTTGCTTACTTGCAATTGTTTGTTATTGTTTCCGCGTTTACTACATACGTAATACGCGGATGTAGAGTTGGTTAGAATAGGGTTGCGATGTCAACCCTACAGTTTAATTGTCCCTCTCCTCAAAGAAGAACGAATCATTTAAATAAATACTAGTCGATTTGGTTTTTAAATGCTTTTATGAAATAACAATAACGTAATGTGGATGAAATAAAATAAAACAGACTAAGAAAAGACGAAGTGAAAGAATACGCAGAAAAAGACCTGTCCATTTATTTTTGGAGTATTAGGAAAGATTTTAATTAGATACGTGTAAAACTTTAACACCTCACAAAAATTCTTCTACTAGGGCAGAGAGCGCAACCCGCAAGCACATGAGAGTCGCATCTTTTAGATAAAATAAAATAAAAACACACACCTAGTGAACCAAAATTAAACGATAACTAACTATTGATATTTAATTTGTTTAACGTGTGGGGTTGACATCGCAACCCCATTCTAACCAATACTACATCCGCGTATTACGTATGTAGTAAACGCGGAAACAATAACAAACAATTGCAAGTAAGTAAATGCAAACTCAGCTTTTGTAAAGGCCTCGTTTATTAAGCACACTAACCTACTTCGCATGTATAAAACAAAGTAGGTACAACAACACAATTCAGTTTAACGGTTCGGCAGTTCGGCAAAGAAGTGCGGTTCAACAGTTCGTCTCATCAGTTC
Organism: Abscondita cerata; assembly: GCA_030710515.1. Taxonomy (NCBI): domain Eukaryota; kingdom Metazoa; phylum Arthropoda; class Insecta; order Coleoptera; family Lampyridae; genus Abscondita; species Abscondita cerata. The sequence continues at coordinate 97,259 of JALBCR010001021.1, forward strand.
AGTTGGTACTCAACTAGGTGCAGTTCTAACCAAATAATGAGGGCAGCCGAAACAACAACAAGTCACCGCGCCATCATCAAGTGAAGACCGGCCGAAGCTCGAGTCCATCGGTGCAACTCCTTCTGGGCCACCGTTTTCGGCACGACACTCAACACCGGAATATCAGGTGACATTGCATAGCACGTAGTACGCCGATTACTACATGCTGACAACAACGTTTCTATTCATCATTAGAATTAGTATAGCTCGACTACGCTATGTACAATAATAAACTCTGCTGAATTCTAATCGAACGTACCCCTTTCTCTGATCCCAAACCGGTGTTTAGAGTAATACACCCTAAACACCTCAGTGGTGACCCTCGACGTAATTAAATCAGAGGAAGACCCCGACGCATGCAAGAGAAATGGGTGGCTCAGAATCAAAAGAAGAAATAATCGTGCAAAACGCAAATGGTAGCGCAACAGACAATTTGACCACCGCCAATACGCTCCACACAATTACCATAGTTCTACTCGTCCTCATTCTCATACGTTTCGCCGCAAAGGACCTTTGTGCACTTTACAAAAGAAAGATAACCCGTGCAGCCACCAAGCTCCAAGCAACACAACAACAAGTATAAGCGCAATTTTTTTTATACCTACACAACAAAGATGAACGGAAAGACGTCCTCCACGCACACTGCGACAGCTATCAACGCCACAACCCCCACGACACCCGCCAAACGAAATTGTGTTGTTGTACCTACTTCGTTTTATTCATGCGAAGTAGGTTAGTGTGCTTAATAAGCAAGGCCGTTACAAAAGCTGAGTTTGCATTTGCCTACTTTCAATTGTTTGTTATTGTTTCCGCGTTTACTACATACGTAATACGCGGATGTAGAATTGGTTAGAATGGGGTTGCGATGTCCATCCCACAAAACCAATTTTTTGTGCAACAAATGTGCACTTTTGCAGGCCTCTATTTATTCAAAATGGAATACATGTAAAAATAAGTAAGACACTAATACATCATACTTTAAATACATTAATCTAAGTATAGGTGATTAACTCGACCACTTACTTAAAACAAAGAAATGGCCCGCCACTTAATAGTTATTTAACAAGCAAGTGTATTAATAAGGTCGACTAACAATTAATATATTTTAAAACGTGAGCGAAGTGTTTAATTTAAGAGTTAGTAACACAACTTTTCCGTCGACAGTACTTTGTAATTTTAATAAAATTATAATTTAATAATTTTAAAGAAGATATGCTATTGTAGACGCACCTTTAGAATGTACTGTGAACTCACCACGATTTTTGAATTATATAACATAACCTAACTTCATTGTTTCTACTATTTTGTTAATTTTTTGGTTTTGATCATTCTTTACCTTTTAGTCCTTTGTATGGCTATTTGCCAACAATATTTTAATCAAGGTCACTAATTTAGTCGAGAATTGAGATATTCTATTCCAATTGTTGCGTCAAAATACGATAGTTTTAATCACAGCAAAAGAAGGTGTATTAAATTTTTTTGTGAGAACGGATGGCGTTTAATCCAAATAATTATGCAGCTACAAAGACCACACTAGATAATTTTAATAATGTCTTGTCACATCATACTGAACAAAGTTATTCATTTATATTCCTACTGTGTGCAAGTGGTTTACCAACTTATTGAGACAGAATTGATTATCCTGCATGTGTTCAATAGTAGCAATGGTTCTGCAACATATTATCGGAGACATATTAACTTAAGATTCTTTAACGATGAAGCTTGGTTTCACTTTAATAGCTTTGTTATTTCACACAACATGCGCATGTAGAGTTTATAAAAAAAACCTTTGTTAAAGTAGATCTACTATACCTTCAAGAGATATTTTTAGGACGGAAAGTTTATCGGGCCATTCCTTTTGTATAGTTATAGTTATAGTTTTGACTTTTTCTTATAGCCCTACTTGAAGAATTTAACTTGTGAACAATATTGAAGAAATGCGTGAAACAATAGTTTGTAAAATAAATAAGCTAAAAAACACCCTTAAATGCTATTAAGTGTTATCATCGGAATGCTGCGTATAGTACAAAAATTTCTCAAAGTTTGTGTGAACAAATTGAAGATTTATTACAACTGTAGATTAATGTCAATTTGTTATTATTAAAATTTGCTTTGCAACAAATTATGGCAGATTTTTTTATTTATATTTTCATATTGTAGTTGAATGACAGTTAAAATTGTTCATTAATAGATGTCATTAACAATCAATTTTGTTTACATTAATGTAAGTCATAAATGCATGGTTGACGAAAATTAATTTTCAATTAACGTACCTACTTCAATAATTGAAATTGTTGTGAATTTGAGGTAACAATACACAAGATTTTACGTACCACACCTAATCAATTAACGGCAATTTTTTTCATGAATCAATCAATCAACCATCAATGTGGCCAAATCCAAAGAAAGTCTTTACACTTGTGTTCCATTTTGTCTCAGTAACTCTCGTTGTCAAAAACCTAAAGATCTCTATCTTAAAACTATGATACAAAAAAGTCTTAATTATATCGATTGCAGAAGAAAAAATATAGAAAATCAAATTTAAAAATTAGTAAAATTCTAAATTGAACTTTAGAAAATTCTTAAAATAACGTTAAAAATATTATATTATATTTAAAAATTATTTTTAATAAATTCAAGATTATCTAAGAAAAATTCAGCCAGAATTGGATAGAGTGGTGAAGCAAACGGTAGTATTTTATTATTTTTTAAATTGATTATTAAATTTAAAAAACTTTACACCATTTTCAAAGTTGTCATGTCTGAACATTACATAGGTCTCTGAGAAAATGCAACATACAACCTTTTAATCTTTTCTATAATAAAATTTATTTGATTCATTAATGATGTGAATATTTGTATTGACATATACGCTATAGTAACTTTCAGTAATTTGTTGATGTTAGAAAAAGAGAAAGTATATTCGATTTCATGAAATGTTGTAACGATGCGTTTTATTTTTAAATTTTGCACAGTCACTAAATTAATTAAAGTAATTAATTTTTAGTATAAGGCCAACTTCGTTATGTATTTAACTGTTATTAATGTGTTACGTATTATCAATTGTGAACCGAAAGCAAAGTACAATAACCCCCTCTTAAGCTTTCGTGCGCACGCAGTCTCCTCCCATAAGCTAGTTGTTCCATTTAAGCTAGGCTTTATAAAAGCGTGAGCTCTTGCGTTAAACAGGAAGTTAGTGCCGAATACTTGTTCCGCCTGGTCCTGCCGTAAAAACCAAGTAAGTCTGTTATAGACTTATATCTTAATATAGATTTCTTAAAGTGGAGGGAAGAAATAGAGTCACTACCCTTGATTCAATGTGCCGACGTTTCGCCCGACGTATGCGGGCTTCTTCAAGGCTTCTTGAAATTTAGAGCGTGACAGTCACACCTAATATAATTTTTAAAAAACCAACAAAATTATACACTAAATTAATCACCAAGATTACCAGCGGTCACAAATTAAAAGTTTATAAATTAAATAAATAAATATATATATTAATAAAACGGACGAACAATAAGTCTGCTTTCTTTTTAATTTAAACCGCCAAAGATACCGCTTTGGCTATTCTCTCTCCGACCCGCATGTTGCAGAGATACCGCTTTATGTTCCCTTAACTGTTCTTTTCCTATCCGTCTGTTGTATTTAGAGTGACGCATTTTCGCGCCTTGAATACACCACCCAAAAAATTGCCCGGGTCGATATAGCGCATTTTTGTGTGTCGACTCGGTCACTCACACTACCTACTGTATCACTGTATCTCATCCCTATAGTAACCGCCGCTCTGCTTACATTTCCGAAACCTTCACCCATATAACCGTCAAATCCGATGACTGTTTTGGGTTGCATGGTATGTGCTTTACTTCAATAAATTCTGTCTTGTGTTTGTGAAACTAATAGTTTCTGGTTTTTTGTTAAATAGGGAAGTCTTGAGTTTTAGTGTATTCTCTTTATTTCTCCGAACTGCTTCCCGTTAGACGACAGGACACTGGAATTTTTAACCTCCACTGTAGCTGCCCGACTAGCAAACGGTGAATAAACTTCAAATCTGGCGTCTGAGATCGGTCCGCTTTACAGAAACTAACCGAATTGGGAAGCAAGCGTCACAATGTTCTTCAACCACCTCCATAAATCCATTCAATGCTAGAAGTTCCAATTTCAACAATTTACGACAATGCTAAAGCAAATTGTCTTTTGAAAGCGGGTGAATTTTTCGACATTAGCTATTTTAACCTTTTTTAAGCCGATTTCTTTTTATTGAAATTTGAGAGTTCAACGCAGTCAAAATTTTCTACGTCCCAGGCAATTGGTAAATTGAACAATCGTAGGATGTTTTGATCGGGTGATACACTATCATAAGGGCTTGCACACTGGATAACTCCCATAATGTGAAGAGTATGTGAACCATCTGTTGTGTTGACGTTGGGGTCTGAAATTACAGCATACGGTATCGCATATTCTATTCCATTTTTCAACAGAGCCACAATTTCACAATTATTTCGTAAAATAAAATTTGTAGATATTGTAGAATGACAAAATGAACCTCATTAAAAACGGTCAGATGGTGGATATTTTGACGTATCGTAGTTTTGTGAACGGATTTGCTTTAAAATAACAACAGCAGTTCATCTGACAACTATGAGCCGTTTGTCTTCAGAATTAAATTGTTTATTATTGTAGTGCTAGTTATCCTGCAATAGTTTATATTAAGAAAGCAAATGATTGATTTAATGATCAAAATATTATTGCCATGTCGTGATTCAATCGTACTTAGACTTGGACAACATTCACACTCTATTTTGTTTGTAAGGTCATTGTTTGCTCCATTTATCACTTTGTTTAGCGGCGGTTTAAAAATGTGTTTTTCACTCCTAATTTTTCCACGAGTCAAATTTTACCTCGATCCAGCACTCCATTTCACATTTTACATGTTTTTCAAAAACTTGTCACTACATATAAAACATTGTCTTTTGAAATTGAAACTTGGGATAACAGATCGACGTGACATTGAACCTGCGATTGGGGGTGCGTTAACTTCTTTATTAAGGTACGTGACAATTGTTTAAACTTTAATTCTAGAGATTTAGTTTGCTAATTAAAGTATTGTGGTTTACATTATAACAAATTTAATCTAATTAAAAAGAAATATTTTATAAATACAATACAAAACATAATGGTAACGATCTTATTTTGATGCGTTGCCGAAAAAGAAAATCTAATTAAATCTTGTAATGTTACTAAATACGATGACGTTTTAACCCATAGTAAAAATATCGTCGCGTCATAGAGATTAGCCTCTTTTTGAATGTTTCTCCCACTGTCTCTTCCACCGTTTTCTGTCTCTCCTCTCCCCGCTACAAATACAGAAAGGGTGATAACAAATAAGTATGAATGCAAATGATTTCTTCAGCTTCTTAAGAATTGTTCTTAGAAACTCCTCTACCTTTAATTGTGGCTTCTCAATTAATTATCGAGGCTTTTTTTTAGAGTTATGCTTCTGAGGATGAGTCATTAATCATAACCATAAATTTTTTGTTTGTCGATGTTTCGACCGGAAAAGTCCGGCCGTTATCGAGGCATTTAATGATAAAGTCAACTAGATAACAGTTTCTATTTTTAAATCTAGTAGATGTTTACTGAATTTTTTAATAAGAGCTGTCATCCAGTTGACCATTACTTCGATAAAGACCGGACTTTTTGGGTTGAAAAGTAGGCAAACAAAAACTTTATGGTTATGATTGATGACTCATCCTCAGAAGCTTAACTCGTAAAAAATAGCCTAATAATTGACTGTGAAGCCACAATTAATATAAATTTCTAGGAGTCCACAGTTAAGAATATGTCCTGTATCTTTCCTGACCCACTGTTATAATTATTGACCGGCGCCTGAACTTAAATACTGTTTTGATCTTCTGTCTGAAACTCTAACTTTTAATATTTACTTTCGACGTACTAGTAGCCCCCGGTGATTTGCATTCTTTACGTGTGAAAGTAATGACCACTTCAATATATAACTCTTTGTTACGACAACTGTATTATTAAAGATCCCGGTGATTTAATTTGTTTGCGATCTTGATACCTAGGCGTAACTTTTGAGTTAACCTTCTCTGTCTTACACAGACCGATTTGCATTGGGTCATTGTATAAACACTAGTGCCAATTAAGGCTGTCACAATCTTTAAAACCGCTTAGCAGTAAAACAAGGCCAAGCAGCAGGAATCACCAGTCAAAGTAAGATGAAAGACGTTGTAGTCTGCCAAGTAGGACACCGTGAATTACGTGTACACTCTTCGATACAGAACCCTCCGCAAATCGCAGAACGTACATCATGGTTACCAGCTTTTCACAAGCCGGATTGCAGAGAAGTTATACACAAGAGCCTGCGTACAGCAAGTACAAAGCATCGTTTTATTGCCAGCTTTTATAACAACACCGTCTAAGAAATAAACACTTCTTTGCATAAAAATTACTTCAGTGGGTTGTAACATAATTAATCATTAATATTTGCAGAAAAAGTAACCGATTTATTAGCCCGTATTCAGGTTGAACATCTGTAAATCGAGGTCGTTTTAGTCCTGTACAAAACAACTGTTTGACGACTGCCGATCAACAAAGACATTAGACGTACCGTTTTGAGATTCAAACTACGCCTCCTCACACATAATTTATTTATAATTATTGTTTGTTTAATATTTAATACTAGTTAGTACATAATAATTGTTCTTAATTTGTTAGTGCTGTTTAAGAATCAATATCGTCTCTCTTTCCGTATTTGCTGTAGTTACCCGACGCAATTAAAAATCTATAAATTTTGAACCTGCGAAAGTCTTGAAGGATTAATGTTTTCTCAGGGCAAAGTTTTACAAAACTAATACATTCTTTTATGTGGAAATACTTATTTTATTCACAAATTTAATCAACCAACTTTAATACACTTTGTGATGTCACCCGCTTTGTAGTGGGTTGTTTCTATCGATGATGGCGGCATTTTCTTTGTTTAAACTTTCCTCTTCGACACTTTATTTTTGGCATAAGATTTTTATTTATTAAGTGCACTTTATAATTATTTGTTCATAAAAATTTTAATTCATTTGCGGTGTAATTGTCTGAAATGCTTTTTCTACGACCATGAAAAAAATTCCACAACGATTTATTATTAATTGTCTATTATCAACCTTCAACTACTTTAAGATGTTCACTTTGGCTCTCAACTACCGACTCTTCTTTTCATCGTTTATTTTCCTTCCCCACTCACTCAATGTCTTACCTTTAACTTTTTAAGTGCATCCGACCTTATACAACGTAATGTTTACTTAAAATTAACGAAAACGCTTTCAAAATAGTTCTTTACACTCAATGTCAATTTTGCATTTACAAATGCTACAAATAACAACTTAATTTCTACTTAAATATTACATTTAATTAAATAAAAGAATATGTTTACACAAATATAAAGCAAATTCTTTCCTTAAATAAAATGTAGATCGATTTCTTTAAAATTTTATTTAACTTTAATTACCTTAAATTTACGTTTGATTTGAATAGAAACATTATTATAAATTCAATACTAATACAAATTTGACTCAAATAAACAAACAATTTGTTTTCATTATTTAAAAGAACTCTTTAGCGCAATATGTGAGAATTGCTTTTACTCCATATTTTTTAAGCAAATATATCATAAATTCAATTGTATACCATTTAAAGGAAAAATTTTTGATGAACAAGAAAGCATATGATACAATTTCAGCTTCATAAAAGATCTACTCGTACAAGTTATTTAACCAAATGACTCAAAAGCCAAATTCAAAAATTTTAGTAAAGATACAAATGTTGCTGGTATTAAACTAAGAAAACGACATGTGTGCGTTTAAGACACACATTTTACTTGCTGGTGTTAATAGACCCAAATGACATCAAACATTCGTTAGAAAAAGCGTTTCCTCCTTATTACTAATTTCCATCAGTATAGATTATATAGGAAAATGTAGAACCGTGCTACAAAAATTTGGCGGCTATATTGATAACGTCCATAACGCATCCAGAGAACCAGAGAAGTTTGTTCCTTGAGCTTTTTACACTCGTCTACCCACGCACTACCTGAATCCAAAAGTCTGCATTGGTAGCCAGACATGAAATATTTTGATATAATTTTCAGCTACTTCATCTATTTTTATCTTATATATAATATAAGATGTGAAGTAAAAATAGAAACATTTTGTAAGTAAAACTTTTGCAGTTGGTTAAAATCAAAAACATTTATGTTTTACGTTACGATTTTTTAAGGCTGCCAGGAACGCTTTGTATAAACTCGTCCCTATCTTTGTTAAAATTTTTTTAAAAATTCTTTCCAACTTTGTTGTTTCTTAAATCTTAGCAAGCGCTAAATCTAAAATAAATATTTTATTTATTTGAAATGAAGTTATAAAAAAAACGTAATTTATTTGCATAATCAGTTACACGTTTTTTATAACTAATTATTATTCAAGACGTATTTTAAATAAAAACAAGTTGAGCTTCTATTGAAATTTAATTAAATTAAAATAAAAGGGGTAAGTTACTAAGGGTGTGCTTTTCAGCGCTTAATTAATGTAAATTCATGTCCGTCAATAAAAAAAGCACAAACAGTGTTTTTCGCGTTCAAGTTAATTTTCATTTAACCAGTTTTTTTCAGATTTCATCAACATTCCAACTTAAATTCTTCTGCAATGAGAATTCAAATAGCAAAAATATTTATAATTTTAAATACATTTGAGAAACTTTCATATTATATTAATAAAATTTTTAATGTTTAATATTTTATCAAACAGTGTTCTAATACTTAATCAACATATATATCTATTAAAAGTTTACATAAAAAGGATAAAAGCAAAATTATGTTTGGGTCAAATATTTTTTGGTTACAATGAGCTACTTCCACTAATAATTTTTATTATTGCATTGGATAGTACTTTTAAATTGGAGAAACAATACAGGATTTTTAAATTTTTTAGAGATTCAAGAAGTGTTACTAGTTTGTGTTGCAAGTTGGGGCGCGTTCGTATGAAGAGAAGCAATATTAAAAGAGACTGAGGTCGCTTTCGCGACGCTAACACCCAACGTTTTGCGTTTTTTAGACCGTTTTTTTTTAAATTACAAAAAATTGACGTTGTGGTGTAGCTGGTCTTTTTAGCCGGCTTAAGGCGTCTTTTAATGGACGCTTGGACTTCGCGTTCGTTATCGCCGGGTGTTTTTCCAATTTTTTTGACTTTTACTTTACTTTACTTTAAAAACCTCCTATAACTTTGTTTTGTTTCTTGTTTAAGAATTGTTTTAAAGGGGAAAGTCTAGCTTATACTCTAAACCCCTAAAGTTGGGAGTAAAATTTTGTAAGTTTTTGAGGCGTAACTCAGGTCCCCGACGGCCCTCGCTTTCTTTTTGATTTCTATCAAACGTCGAAAATTTTTTTCAAAAGTCGCAGCCCGTTTAGGCTAATAGTTGGTTTTTTTGATTTTTCAAAAAAAAAACTGTAGTTCTTAAAAGCGTCCGATTTGATCGCAATTCTGTTTAGTTCTTACGTCAAACGATGAAATATAGGGATGCGATAAAAATAAAAATTTTTGTTTTTTGCGTTCCGACCGCGTTTGATGCAGTTTCTCGTAGAATATTTAAAAAAAAACAAAGCCGTCGGATAGCAGCTTCTTTTAGCCCGCGTACAGCGTTTTCAAACCAACGCTATAACGACGCGTTTGTTATCGCCAGGTGTTCTCCTGAACGTCAACATCGATTCCTATGAATGGAAAGCGGGTCGTTATTTCATGTTAGACAAAGGCTGCAATATTATATGTAGATATTATTATACGAAGAAAAACAGCCAAATACATAAAAAAATACACGGCAAAACTGTTTAAAGCGTATTTATTTTTGTAAAGAGCGCGCATACTATGATTGGTTGCTTAAAGGCGGTAGGTTCAAGTTTAAAAAAAAATAAATATTAAAAACAAAAAATAAGGTACCCACTCAAGCAGCAATGATTAGATTTAATATGTTTTGAATAAAATTGAAAATAAACCCTACAACGTATACAAAAGTACTAATTACCACCAAATTTCTACTTTTCAACTTGTTATTCAGTTTGTAAATATGTACTCATCAGAAGACAGATTTTTTCAAATTGAACATTTTTATAACATTTTTCTAGAAACTTTTCTTTGTAAGTCATAACTTTGATTTCTTGACTGATATAATTTACATACAAACAATAATTGTATTTTTTTAAAATTATTTAAACAGTTAAACTTTCCTGTTGACGAAGATTGTCGTCAACATGTTGCCAAATAAGAATGTAACAACACCGACACCCAAATTTTATTACAAGTTTAAGCAAAAACAAGTACTTTAAGTTTATCAACTTTAATAATTAAGGTGGTAAACCTAAATCTCAATCTGGTATTTGGCTTAATGCACTGTCCTCTACTAATCTCAGAAACTTACTGTACAATCAACTACTTCAAATAGCTGTTGCACTTGGATTGGCTGTAAAATTTGTCAACTTCACACTTGAATTTGTGGTTCTATTATATGGTTATTATCCAGGGTGGCTCAATGAAAACAAAACAGACCGATTTTGGAGCTATCTTGAACTTTAAAAAAAAAACCTCGGACAGGTTAATTTTTTTTTTTGGAAGGGGACATCTTTCAAAGGCAAGGTTGACTCCGAAATTTCAACAGGGTGTCCCCGGCAACCTCCACGTAAAAAAAATTAAATGGCATGATACGTCGACAAGTACCTAATATAAGAGACCCTTTAATTATCTATACAGCTATATGCAATTTAGTTTAGCCAAGAGGTCCCAAGAGCCCCCGATAGCCGTATTTTCAAAAATAAAAAAAAATCAGAAAATATTGCAATATGGTCAAAAATTTTAATTTATGTTTACAAAGGACATTAACTAACAATCAAATTTGAATTTTAGTTCTCTTTTCGTTTTTGATGATTTTTTTATTCCTTTTGTAATCCACTTTTTACAGTTAGTTGAATTGACTCAATTGATTTTGATTTTGGAGGCCTGTAGAACTCTTTATAAAATACATATAACTGTATAGATAATTAAAAAGGCTTTCATATGAGGTACATGTTGACCATGCATGCCATTTAAGATTTTTGACATGGGGGCTGCCGGGGCTATCATGTTGATATTTTAGGATCAACTTTGTCTTTAAAAGATGTCCCCCTCCAAACAAAAATTGTTTTGTCCAAGCGTTTTTTCTTATAGTGTAAGATAGCTCCAAAAAAACAATCTGTTTTGTTTTAGGTGGGCCACTCAGTATGGGCGAGTTTATTACAGTCGTTGCCATTTTTTGCATATAATTTTTCATCTGACTCGGTCGTACCAGTCGCCTTATCCTAGACCTCTTTTTTCCATCTCTGGGTCTATTTTTTCTTTCATTCGGTTGTAGGTCTTTCTGTGGAACAGTATTCACTCAAATGTTTTCCATGGTATTGTATGTTTTGACATCAGTTTTATGTGTTTTTACCAGAGTAACTTTGGTACCGTAAGTGACACAGCTTTCAAAAATCGTCGAATAAATTTGTTTTTTTTGTTGTTTCTTATATACTGGTATTTTATAGCACATGATGTAGTTGTCGTATTATCGCTTTCTTTGACCAATTTTTCTTCGAATATCTATCTAATCTTTACTATTTTGTGCTATAGTCACTCTGAAGTATTTATATGTTGGTGTGTCGTTTATACAATTTTTTCCAAAATCATAGTTTGTACTGCTCCTCCAATAACCATGTATTAAGCCTTTTCTAAGTTCATTTATAAACCCCATTGCTTGTACTCTTTGTTAAGTTTTCTCAACATACAGTTGGCATCATCTTTGTCTTCTGCTAAAATCAATTGGTCATCGTCAAACAAAAGTGTATGAATGTTCTCGTCTTTCTCATCCATTTCTGAAGAGTTTGGTTCAGATATAATGTGAATAGAGTAGGTGATATGGTACATCCCTGTTGTATACTTTTACTTGTCTTAAAAAGAGTTGACAAGCGGTTTTCCAGTTTGGCTTGACTATTTGCTTTGTTATACATTTCTTATTGCTTTTGTTGTATGTTTGTTTAAATTTGCCTTTTTCATTGCTTCCAACGGTTTCACATGATACTAAATCATAAGTTTTCTTCAGATCTATAACAATTATTCCTAACTCTTTTCTTCTAGCAGTACATTTTCTGAAATCTGTTTTAGCCTGAATAAATTGTATACAGAGTGGAACAAAAGTCTGGAAACGCTCAATTATCTCACAAATGGGTAGTACGAATTGTACAACATTTTGGATAAGTATATTTTGGGATACGAAGATTCCAGATTTGACATCTGCAATGTTGCTAGATTTACCGTTTTTCTGATATTATTACTAACTTTGGTTTTTAAATAGATCACCACGTATATTGTATCATTATTGAATGTCCCCTTCAATACGAGTTCAACCATAATGTAACACTCAATATTTGATAAAGTTAGGAAGGTCTTAAATTAAATAAAACTGTCCGTGCAAAATAGAATTCAAGTAATTAAATCTGGCAACGTTGCAGATATCAAATCTGGAATCTTCGTATCCTAAAATATACTTATCCAAAATGTTGTACATGTTGTACAATTCGTACTACCCATTTGTGAGATAATTGAGCGTTTCCAGACTTTTGTTCCACTCTGTATACAGGATCTTCTTTTTTGTGTGTTGTTACGGTTTTATTGCCCGTATTTAGGACATAGGTCATGAGCCGTCTTAGAATGTGTGTCGCAAGTAGTACGGTGTGACGAAAAGTCGTACTTGGCGCTCACGCTGCTAATTTGCTATTGGTGGAAATTTAAATCGATTGAATTTTCGAAACGGACAGCGGACATTCTTCTTTCACATTTTCTCCGAAGTGAAATTCTTACCAAAAATTATTTAATGTGGGCTTCACAATTTCCAATACAAATTGGCGTTTACGTTTAATCTGGCTACATTCACCGTGAGTATTTGAGTTTCTTTCCTATTTGTTTTAATTCTGATTGCTACATATGTTTTTAGCACGTTGTGTTCGGCATCTTAAACTCGTTGTGTTCGATACTCGGATAACTCTGTAGGGTGCTGGAGTACCAAATTACAAACTTTCCCTATAAATAAACGACAACAGTAATCAAGCCGCAGACCAACGGTAAAATACCACGTCTACAGAAGTTGGCTATGGTGCATACATTCAGTAAGGGAGTCACTTGTGTGTTGTTCGTCTTTGCACACTACCTTTAAGAGAAATCCCTGGGTCTATCTACCTTCCCCAAACTGTCAATACTGTCGCTAGCAGAATACTACACTCGACGTTTACAGCTAAGTTTTAGTATTTAAATCAATTACTCATAAATAATAAGGCGTATAAAGCTCGAGTATAGAAGATATAAAACGGCTAGATAGTTAATATTTAAGTAACTTTTATTTGGTGAATTCTCTCCAACCGGAAGTTTGTTTAAATCAGCTCAATAAGAGCTGGGGTGCTTAATTTGAAGCGGTTGTCGCGGACACAAAAGGTCTTTTAGGTTTGCGGAAAATACTTATCTTTTTTTTTTGTTGTTTAAATTTAGTGAAACTTGCGGTGTGTAAATGATGCAGAGCTTTAATAGCAGCTTTTTTTTTAAATTTGAATGAGAACTCTTAACTCAAGCGTTTGACTAAAGCTTACTTGAAATTCGACATTTTAACTAAAAGCTTGATTTGTTGTAAGCGAGGCTGCTGCTAACGCACGTAACTGTGTGCGACAGTCTTTCTATTTCTGTCACATTATCCTACTATTTTAGGATTTGTTTGTTATACTATTTTGTTTATCTCTCTCTCTCTTTAATTTGTGTCTGAATTAGCACATTAGATTTTAAGTAAAATCTGTTGATTTCTTGTTGGTCGGTTTTATTTCTTTTTTTACCCAACATGTGGCTCCCTGTTAGACCAACAGTCAGATTTCTCATAGCGATTCAGGAATCCACGGAATTCCCCGACAAAGCCGGACGCTGCTGCTATAACTACTATAAATATTTTTATCCTCCTCTAATTTAGTGCACTACATCGAACTAAATTCCGTTTAATTTTCTTTCTAGGTTGTACCGCTAGAGTCGTCGCTTTTTTTGATATTTTGTAAACTACAACCGTTACAGTGTCTCTACTTTTTTTTCAAAATGGGTCTGTAAGGTCTTCCTATTGAAAGAATCCTAGCAATCCCTCAGTAATTGTTACGGTCTTTTTTATTTTCATTCTAATATATGGAATTTATGTACGATTGCATCCATTCAAACACAAAAATTTAACCCCTTAAACAGTCAACTTTTTTTTGACGGCAAGCGTACCTGCAAATAATTGTTGTAGAAATTCTTTATAGGGACTTTAGTAAGGGTAGTTTGAAACTCTTTAAAATTTTGGTATACTTACTAAAACCACCAACTTCTCATTTCTCGCTTCCTCTTTTCTTCTAATTTTTTTAAGTAGTCCTCATCTTGTACAAATAAAAAATGTGTGTTTTGGTCCATCTTCAATTTTGCAGTACAACCACGTTGCTACCTCTCTCTTTTTAATTTTTGTCACAAAGTTAATGAAGCAACTGCGTCTAGTATGGCATATGTGTGCCATATAGTAACGTTTCCGTGTTTTCTTTTGCCCATTTTCTGATATTCTTTATCAAACTATACGTTCATCGTCCTAATGTGCTCTCGTCCCAGTGTATGTTGTCTTCCTTTCTTTCTCCATATTCGTCAGTGTTGACTTTTCCACAGTTGCAAATAATCTTTTTTTTTTTAGGTTAGATGTTTAATTAAAATTAGTGCTGTTACCACTAGAAGAAACCCTGTGAAATACCGAACTCTGAGCGGCATTTATCTATATTTTGTTATTTGTTTTTTTTTACTCCTTTCGATTTCTATTGGTTGTAACTATATGGGAACCGCATAGAGTACATACAATTGTATGCTCCTAGCCAATCAACATTTGAAAGTATTGCGTAAAAATTTTAGGTTACTCTACTAGTTCTTTTGACCTTTGGACAAGTTGGACGAAAGTCAAACAGTAATCGTTTACTACTAGGTACCCTACGTACTGCCATTTTGAATTTTATTTCTTTTGTGGTCACTGATTTTTCTGGGATTATTTTAAAATGTTCTGTTTTATCCAAGTTTTATTAGATGTAGTGTTGCGTCTCTGCTTAGTTTCAGTTTGTGTGGATCTTTTGCCAGATAGTAGGCTTAGCATATTAACGAAAGCCTATCAGAGATTTTGAGGTTTATCACATCATCATGCAGTATGTTCCATAATGTGGGAACAAGTACAGACTCTTAAAAAAATAATCCTCTGACGTTCATTGTTGTTCTCTTGTCCAGCTGCACTTTTCTGTCAGTGAAATACGATTTAATTATCTGTAAGTGTAAGTGTAAACGCATTCCTAACGTCAGTGAACATGAGTGCTCTCCTATTTTTGGCGTTTTTTTCTTCCTTTCTTGATAAGCTCTAATACTATATCAATACATTTTCTGTGCCTCTTTCTTTACCGAACCCAATTTATTTTTGTATGAACCACTTTTTCTGTCAAGTTCTTTTTTAATTCTGATCAAATGTCATTATGATCAATAATAGGTTTGCACCGTTGTTGAACTATGGCCGGTTAACTATTTTGCAGAACTCCTCGTACAATACCTCTTTTTCTAGTATAAATTCTCTTGCTTGCTGTCCATAAACCTTTTTCATTCTATTAGTTGAATTTTTAGTACCTTTTTTATCCAATTCTTGTATCTGCGTATCGCATTTTTTATGTTCTTCTAATTATTGTTGTACCATTTCTTTTATTATGTTTTGTCTATGATCTGTTTTTTTGCAGCTGTCCGTATTAAAAACCTCAATTCACCTGCCATCTTCTAAATATTGCAATCGACCTTCTTGTTTAGACCAATGAACTTATCTAATTCTTCCATCTTCTTTTTTTAATGATGGTGCCTTCTTTCACTTTTGAGTTGTGCGTTGTCTTTGTGTTATCGCCATCTTTTTTTTTTTAGTAATAATAATAAATAATTTAAATGAACACCACCCACCCCAATTATACTCTTCTTTTCAAAATGTGTCTGTACAGTCTCCTATTAAAGGAATCACATCAATCCCCCAATAATTGTTACAGTCTTTTTATTTCTTTTCTAATATATGGAACTTATAAACAATAGGTTTCATTCATCTGGGATACTATCCCCATATAAAATCTTATTGAATATGTGTGGTAATGTTTTGATAGCTTTTATTAGGGTACGCTAAACCAACTCAATAGGAATACCTCCAAGACCGGGAGACTTGTTATTTTTCATAAGTTTAAGAGCATGAGAGATCTCTTCTATTGTAATAGTGGTAATTGTCCTTGGAATCTCTCTTATTTCGGTGTCTGTCTCTTTTGTTATTTTATATTGGTTTCTGTTTTCAGTTAAGAGTTGTTTGTAGTAATTTACCCATATTGGATCAATTTTATATTGTCTTTTATTTGTGGTAGATAAATGGAGTCATCATGGTCTATCGTGTTTAAAAAGCGCTGGTAGAATATCTCGTCATAGTGCTTTAAATGATATATTAAAGCGAACCTTTATCTCAAATAACATCTCATGTACTCTGGAAGCTCATGGAGGCAGAACACTTCTCGGGGATGTTACCTGTGTTAATACCATGACTTTGACACATGTGGATGGTTGTTCAAAAGTCTTGATTTGGCTGCACTTTTATGGCAAAAGTTGAAGGACGCCAAATATCCCACCATTAGATAAAATCACGTTTTCCTTGCTTTCTTCATTGAAAACTTTGAACTTATTAGAGCCCAGATGCCAAATATCTTTTTAAGAATTTAACCAAACTATTTGTACATAATAGATAAAAAATTAAGTCATACTTTTACTCGATATTGATTATTTGTTAAAATTAACACACCTATGTTGTGAAAAAGAAAGTATGTTTCAAGGTCATTAATACTATTTTAAGGTACATAAATGTGGCGCATAGTATCATGTTTATTGCTTTATCTTGTTTTTATTTACTTTTCTAGTAATCAAATAGATTAGCATTTTTTCTACGTTTAAACATGTTGCTTGAACTTTGGTCATCTTTTTTTTCAGATAAGTTTGTAATTCAGTAAGGCCTAATTTATGAAGTTAGAGATGATAAAACGGTTTCTTATCAAAAAAAATTGACACATATGAATTTACAGTCTAAATGATATGTAAACTTACAAAGGAAATATATAGCTAACTAATAATGCACAACTTGTTCATGTGAAAATAGATGATGAAAATCGTGCTAATAACAATTTTGTTTCTAAAAATAGCAACATGTTTGTGTTTGTTACTGATTGGCTTTTACAAACAACTAGTAACAATTTTTCTTTAAAATGATTATGTATTACTAATATATAAAATGATTTACCAAAGCGAGTAAAATTTTTAATATTTTACTGCACCATTAAGAATCAGATACAAAGACGTGATGAAGACAACTTTACGTAAGTTTTGGTTTACACTACTTGTGTCGAAACTATTTAATTATCCTGTTAGTCTACACTATTCACAATGAAAAAGATCAATAAAAGTATGCGCCAAAGCGTATAATCTGCTCAAAGACTACATAAAACTGTTAAAAGTGAATCATTACAGAAGTTAAAGTAACATTTTAGTGTAATTGTCAGTACGCTAAGATAACAATGAAATCGAAAAGTTGTGCACTAATAGAACGAGTACAATAAAGATAAAAACCATACATATATAGGTACCTGTATTTAGTTCAAACGATATTTGTATGTTAGAGCACCTTCTTAAATTAAGATTAAATTGTGTACAATAAAATTAATTTTATTTTATTCGATCAAGTTTTTTAAGAAACTTTTCCGACTAGACGTTTTGGTTTAACTGGTAAACATATTATTGTTGTTTAAATAATCAAAAATTATTTTCTAAACATTAGTGAAGAAAAATAGAAAAATTGCATTTGATTGTTTTTTCCACTTTTAGATGAGGGTCAAAAAAAAAATTAAAACCAAGACTAGTTACACCTCTAAATCTTTTTTAAATTACTGTTATAATTAGTTACTATGATGCATGCCTGTTATGTTTGGTATTGTGTAAAAAAGTGTGATAATAAGATAGAGGGATCATGGTCGTGCAATATGATGCCAAGGTTACTAAATAACGATTTAGTACAACGTACCTAAGTGTTTATCTAGAATATATTGCAAAAAATGTATGATTACATGTGGTGCAAAGTTAAAATTGTTTAAAAATAGGAGTATCCTGTTGTAAATGCAACGTGATAAAGTGTCCATGAGCGACACTAGCACTGCTTCTAAAACTTTATTTATATAATCATGAGAGTTCCATGTCCATGAGACAAACGTTAGAAATGATGTTTGTCTAGCAGATATCGCATTCCAAATCCTCACACCAGGAGTTATGGATATGTGACTTCTTTTGGCACACTGTAGATTTTGTCAGTAAAGACAATTTCATTCCGCTCATGAAACTAAGTTTGACAGCCTTTTGTGTTGCAATTATAGAAACACATCAATCTGGCCGGTATGCTAGTAGCTCAGAGGATGAAATTCGTTGATAAATTGTTGTCATGGACATGTGACGTCCAAGAGCTTTCATCTAATGTAAAACTACCAACCTTGTGGTTTTAAATCGGAATTATATTGCCATCTGACTATGAAATCAATTACTGCGTGTTTCAGGTAGACCATGTTGTACCCTAAACTACTACCTCTAAACCTTCTTATTAAAACACAAACTTTTCTTTTACATGAGTCAATTGGCCATATATAGTTTATATAGATTAAACTATGTTATCTTATCCTTGACAGTTTTTGACACATTACAATGATTGCAAGATCATTTTAATGTATAAATGTAATATTATATGTATTTTTTAGTATTAAGATATATTTGTTTATTGTATGCTATGACGATACATCAATTTTTTTGCGTACGTAAGTGGATAGGGACGGTTTAGGACAGTGAACAGTGTTGGGTGTGTAGTTAGAAAAGTGCACAGAACAATGAATATAACCATTTAAAGACGTGTTTGTGTATAAAAACGTAATTAGCACAACAGTAATTAAACTCAGATAAAAATCAGCGTTTTGTAGCATATGAAATCAAATTGTTTTAATTATTAAAAAAAAAATACAAATTTATAAATAAATATGAAAGTCTAGAAAGAAAACGTCAAGGTTATAAACAAGCAAAGAACATCGTGGATCAAGAGGTTACTGTTCCAAAGTCGTCAAAAATCACAAGTACCACGTCATACATGAATGTAGTCTTGGTTAGTTTAAAATAAGAATAATTAAATTTTGTGTATTCAAAAGAATAGATTGTAGCGAAATTAGTTTAGTTGCGTTAATACGTTCACGCAGCGTTATTGAAATTTAATTAAAATTGATAAAGGATTGTTCGTTTAATTTTATTTAATTTATTTATTTAAAATATTTTATAAGAAACTCATACTTTACTCTTATACTCTTATATTTAAATCGCTATGTCCTTAACCACATATCTAAGAAAAAATCTTTAATATTATCAAAATTTAATTATTGTGACCTGATTTATAATAACTGTTTACCTTACAACGATAAACGGAGAGTTCAGGTAATGCAGAACAGCTGTTTCCGATTTATAT
The DNA here is from genome assembly GCA_030710515.1 of Abscondita cerata. Taxonomy (NCBI): domain Eukaryota; kingdom Metazoa; phylum Arthropoda; class Insecta; order Coleoptera; family Lampyridae; genus Abscondita; species Abscondita cerata. The sequence continues at coordinate 116,993 of JALBCR010001021.1, forward strand.
ATGGAATTTGGTGACGACAACATATCTCACACTTCGTCGAGAGAGCAGGGTGGTTGTGCATTTTTGAAATGAAGACTTCACCGTACCTTTACAATAACATCAAATTTAGAACGGATGTGCATAATGTCAACATAAGAAGGAAGGATATTTTAGACATCGCTTTGTTACGCCGTGAAAATTTCAAGAATTCCTTTTTGTATGACATATTCACATCCTATAATAATTTAAAGACAGATTCAATTAAATAATGTTTCTTTATCTACTTTTTTAACGCAAACTTACTTTACTTTTATGTTAGAATGATTAGTGATGCGTAAAATTAAAAAAAAAATTCAGTGAAATCGTTTCCTTTTTTTTAACTTCATTACTGTTTCTTGTCCCACGTTGCTCCTTCCATGATGTCCCTTCTGGCCTTATATAAATACAAATTTTTGGGGTACTTTAATTATCAAATGAGTTTTCATTTTTTTAATTTTTTTTAATATTATGCTATGTACTTGAATGCAGACCAATAACTGTGTTATTAATATTATTATTATTATTAAAGTTACAAACCACGTTTTTTATTAATTAATCCAAGATTCTGAGAGGTACGAGGATATATTGAAAAATTCTTAGCCTACTATAGAACCAAACAAAATTTCAATGTCAAAATATTTTATTACTCAACATATTCTCCTCTTAATTGGATACATTTATTACAGCAAACCTGCAACGTCTCTAGACCTTTCAAAAAAATGTTTCTTCTTGCTCTGCAAACCAGACCTCCACAGCTTCTATTACCTCCTTGTTGGAAGAAAATGTACGACCTTTTAAACTTTTTTTCAGTTGAGGAAAGAGGTGATAGTCGGACGGAGCCAAATCAGGTGAATAAGGGGGTGTTCTAGTAATTCAAACCCTAAATCACAAATTTTGCATGGCAACATGAGATTTGTGTGCAGGGGCGTTGTCCTGCAAAAACAAAACACCTTTGGATAGCTTTCCGCGTCTTTTCTTTTAATATTTTCCCGTAGAGTGGTCAGTAATGTCGAATAGTAATCTCCAGTTATTGTTCTACCCTTATCCAAAAATCAATCATGATTACTCCATGGCAATCCCAAAAACTGAAGCAAGAACTTTTCCAGCAGATTTTTGGACACGAAACTTCTTAGGTCTTGGAGAACCAGAGTGTCGCCATTCCATCGATTGTTGCTTTGTTTCTGGATCGTAAAATGTACCCAAGTCTCATCCATAGTAACAATTCGGTTTAAGAAGTCTACATCGTTTTCAAATCGAGCACAGATCGAACGCGATGCTTCTACCCTTGCACGCTTTTGGTCAACATTCAAACATTTGGGGATCCATTTTGCAGCAATTTTTCTCATGTCCAAATTGACGTGAACCATATGATGAACGCGTTCGTATGAAATATTCAGTGCTTCAGATATCCGTTTTAGCCCAATTCAACGGTCTGATAAAATCATGTCATGAACTGCATCGATATTTTCGGGGACTGACACAGAAACTGGCCTTCCCGATCGGTCATCATCTTCAATGGAAGCTTGCATTCCAATTTTTGACGGTCGCATACGAAGGACATTGATCACCAAGGGTATTAAGCATATCTTCGTAAATCTGCTTACCTCTTAACCCTTTTAAATACAGGTACTTGATGATGGCTCGATACTCCAATTTTTCGATTTTCACAATTTCGGTGGACATCTTTTTCATTTAATTTATTGCGTGACTCTGGTTTACTTTTTTGACGTCAAACTTTACACTGACACTTCTAATAAGTTAATGTTCGTTGCTATGGTAACGCAATATTTTGTTTATGCAAGGAACTAGTCTAGGCTAACTAGATATCATTACATCCTCATAAATTAGAGAATAAAAACTATATATATACTATACATACTTATTATGACATATTTCTTAATTTTTATTCTCGATAGTATATAAATTGGGTATAAAAATGCTTAAAGCAATCTATCCTAAAATTCAATTTTCTCACAAATAATGTAAAAAAAAAACAACAGGTGGCATTTGAAAAAATTGACTTTTGATCATTTTTAAATGAGATATTAAAAAATTACGTGTGTTCATATGCTACAAAGTAGAATTACCAGTAGGGTAGGGTATCAGGATTTCAGGCAACTGGTCCATAAATTTAATTTTAAAATTTTAACTGATTTGCTAAATATTACAAAAACCATTTTTTCCCGAAGAAAATGACAAATGTGAAAAACCGGTCAAGAATAAGGTACCATAATTTAGGTTAGATAAACTCAGAACTATATGGACAATCGATCCATGTAAAAGATGTCAAGATTCCGCGTCATGTAGTTGTTGCTAGGCAACAAATGATTACTGTAAGAAAAGATTATTATTTCCGTACTGTAAGGGAATTTATATGACAGAAAACATTTTGTTGGGAATATTGGTATTAAAATTGGTATTAGAATTATTAACATCAACATTTGAACTAGTAGAGTTACTTTGTTGTTACACAGTAAAGATTTTGTTCGACATTTTCACCTTGTTATTAAGAGATTCCTCAATGTACCCCTCGGAGACATTGGTAGAACTTCATCCCGCATGTCTTTTCAGAGTGGTAATGTGTGCACCAGAATCAACTAAAATAGTTGCAGAAGAGCGACTGAAGCATAGGTCGATGTATTCGGCCAGATTGCCTAAGTTTAAATAGGCAGCAACCACTTTGGACATTTTTTCAAATTGATGAATTTTCACTATCTGTCAACAACCTTTTCTAATATTTGAAAAAAAATCGATCAGTGTACATGTTCTCCGGTTGTAAGGATCTATTTCTGGTAAAGTCATCTTAATTAATTCGTTCATTCTACAGGCATCCAAAATGCCAAATATTAAAGCAACTTAAAAATAAATCGGTGTGTGTTATCCGAATGAACATTTAGTTTTGTAACTTTTTGAACACAGCTCCAAGAAATATGGCATTTTCCAAAAGGAAGCTTGTATTTTTTCCATTCGAAAATCTGTAATAGAGAGTCAAAAGAGAAACAATCTTTACGCTCTTATTATTCATAACATTAAAAACTTTAATTGGGCATTTTCTAAAAATCTTTATTAATCCCATCAATTTCAAATTGTTTAGGATCAAGAAGCTAAAAATGTGTAACACCTTTAATTTGAAATTACATTTCTTACAATTATTCTTGGATGGTTTTAAAATAATAATCTTGTTATCTTGTTTGTTGACTCGTGGAGTCTAGTAAAACCTGTAATAGAAAGTCAAAAGGGAAATAACAAATTAAATAATTTAAAGCACAAACCTTTACGTTCTTATTATTCATAAAATTAAAAACCTTAATTGGGAATTTCCTAAAAATCTTCATTAATCCCATGAGTTTGAAATTGTTTACGATCAAGAAGCTAAAATGTATAACACCTCTAATTCTGGGTTATACTTTACTTTGCTGATTCCATCTAAAGTCCTTAGAACACCAACTTTTTTTTATCTGTAGAAACATGTAGTAGAGACAAACTAGTCGATCTATACTAATCGAAATATCTGTCTTATTTATAATAACAACTGTATTGACTTAAAATAAACTTTTACTTTTAGAATACTTGCATATTCTTGCAAGATGCAACTATTATGTCTAATAGTTTACACACAGGTCTACAATACAAGAAAACAAACGACTCAATTAACCTCAAATTTAATACGAAAAGGGTTTAGGCAAAAGTATTTCATTATTATTTCTTCAATAGCTGTATTAAAATATGATAGCAACTGAACATTAATTAGCTTTTCATAAAAACACAAACAACTAATACTTATTTTTTTACAAATTTAAAGAATAATATTTACATTTGAAAGAAGATTAGACATTCTACGCTTGCCTCTCTTTCTAACTTCAACAAAATGCGGTAACGTATAGGGTATACAACAATCCGAATTTTTCATAGCAATAGTAGATCAAATTAATTTGTTTCTATAGTAAAATCCTATGTTCCGTCTTGCTAGAGACACACGGTTTACTTTTATAGTTTTTTTATGTATTAAGTATTTTGTTGTGTGGGTAAGTAATTAATTAATTAACCCAAAGTAGTAATTCAAATTCTCACATGTATTTCTAACTTTTTTTTAAACCATCATCATTGCACTCTTTATTTCGAAAATTACGATAATTTGGCATAGGACACCTTCTTATAGCTAAATAATTATAGTGTCATTTTATTTGAAAAAATCAATTATAACCCTATAAGTTTTAAAAATTTTATTTTTTGCGTACACCCTGTAACAAAATCTAAATTTTTAATTATTCAAATGTTGCTCATTTGTACGGTCTAACCTCGCTGCTAAAATTTATAGCGAAACGTTAAAAGTTTTACAAGTTTTGTCTTTTTAGTAGCTTGCAGGTTGATAAATTTTTATTTTAAAATTATTTTGAAATATACAGTATGTCCCAAAAAAGTGTGGCGCATCATAATAATATATTTTTCTTATGGGACACCCTGTACTTTATATCGTTTTTTGATTGCCGTAAAGAATTTGGTATACTTTTATAAAAGTCCTTATACCTAACCACTGAGTGTTCTGAGTTACGTCAATTTTTCTTAAAATAGCAGTATTAAAAAAATTCATTATCTTCTAATCCAACAAATCATAACAAATTTACATTTACGTCTAAATAGTTAGATATTTGATTAATGTATTTCATGACTAACTATTAAACATTTCTTTACAGAGTGTTCAGAATTTACAGGTTAACTATTGGATCATTCAATATATAACATAAGCATTATTTTAAATGGAACACCCTGTATTTTATTAATTTATAGTGTTAAGTCTTTTTCCTAATGGCATAAGGGTGTCCTATGTCTAAGTGTTACAGTTTTTTGCACAATTTCTTTGAAATTAATGGTAACGAGAAATTTTAGAATAAAAAATGATATAAATCTCCGCCCCGTTCGTGGTGATTTATTTTGTACTATAATCTTAGCTTAAATTTTGTGCAAAAATTTACAATCAATAATTTTTCTACAACAACTCATAAAAAAGTTCCCCGTCTGATTGCAAAATAGTTTCGCTATTAATACATGTTTGTTTCGTTTCTGGGAAAACCTTTGAAAAGTCTCCGGTCCAGGTCGATATAATTAAATATCTTTATTTTTTTTTGTTTAACTGTTTGAAATTATCTAGTATATTTATATCTTTTCTTCCAAATTTTCAGTTGATTTTTTCGGTTTTAACCATTTTCTGTTTCATTTTGATTAAACGTCATTGGTCATATTACACCTTTTAAAGATCTTCAAGGTGGTGGTGAAAAAAGTAGACACTGGTTTTTTAATGCAAAATTTCTTGACGTTTCACGCTTAATAAATGGAGGCTTCTTCAAAAGTTAAAACTGTCTTATAGGTAATTAAGAAAAAAAATTAACACGCAATTTTTGAAAGTTGATATCTTTTAGTAGGTTTGGTATTTTTTAAATTTTACAATTAATCCATTTACGTATCTATATATTGAACTATTTTTAACTATTAAAATAGTTATAGATTACTACTACCTTTGAAAACACGTTAAGGAAGCATGAAGTTTAAATTCTAAAAATCAATACTACGAATTTGTCGACTGTGGAACGAATGAGTGCTTGAACAGTTTTCTGTAACAAGTAATGTATATTATTTGTTTCTGGTTTCCAAGATTAATACTTTACATAAAAAAATTGATTTGATATCTTGGAGAGTTCAGTAACAGTAACTGTTATCGTTCGAGAAGACCGAGTAAAATTTTTACGTCTTATAACAGGTGATTTTCCGCAATCCTAGGTCACGCCAAAGCGCGTTGTTGCAAGTTAACGCTTTGCTGTCTTCCTTACTCAAAAAAAAAAGTTTCAAGGCAATTCTGATAAAGACACGGCTCGGTTTGTTTGCTAAATTGTAAAGATTAAAATGGAGTCGTTTTCCGCGATCTGACTCAGCGTCTCTTTGCGTCCATAGGAACTGCTTTGTGGTAAATTAGAGCCGCTTTGCGGTTCATACACTGACTTTTCTTACTCAAAAAAATAGTTTTAATGCATCTTTGATAAAGACACGGCTTGCTTAGTTTGCGAAATTGTGAAGATTAAAATAAGGTCGTTTTCCGCGACTTATCCCAGCACCTGTTTGCGTCTGTAAGAGCGGCTTTGCGGTAAACTTGAGCAAGAAATATGGCATTTTCCAAAAGGAAACTTGTATTTTTTTCCATTCGAAAATCTATGAAACGCCTGTACGTTTGCTCGTATTTCCTCCTTGATTTCTTTAGAAGTTAATTTAAAGTAGCTGTACTTACTGTTTCCGCAAGTTCTGGTGGAGTTCCCGGGATAAATTCATTTTCACTTAACATGTTTACTAAGACACGGCAAATGACGTTGTTTAGTTGATACTTCTCCATGGAATTTAGAATTTTTAGTTTTTAGTCGGTTTTCAAACGATCGGTCAAAAAATGGTATGTGTACCTCGTAGGAAAAGCAACATTTCCCGACTCTGTGTCGCAGCAATATTCACATCGCCGAAAATTGTTACACTTTTCCTATTAGGTACACAATGTACTATTTACTATTTGAAACACTTTAAATTATTTTTCTCTCTCTATTTGAGATCGTTTTAGTTAAAATTGTCATTTAGGTTAAATGCTTAATAAATTATTTTCAAGGACTACTTCGCAAATAGAATTACGTTTGAAGAACGTACACTTCATAAGCAACTTAAACAAAAAATCACGCATGAAATTTATTATATTTCGTTACAGCGAAAAAATGAATCAGTATTGTGTACGTCCATGTACAGTCAGGGATTTTAAAAAAGGTCATCCCCAAAGTCTACAAAAGTGAAGTGAAATCGAAACGATGGTCACTATTTGAGTCGTTGGCTAAAGATTTCTATACCATCCCTAATTTTTTTTAAATGAAAAATATATGATAATCAAAACGCTTTCAAAAGCATCCGTTAGTCTGGCTTAGTGGACACGTTGACAACTTGAGATTCGATTGTTCACTTTGAGGTCTCTTTTGTTTGTTTCAAGTTTGTTGCCGTGATAAAGCACCTTACGATGGTGAACGAAACGTTGGCTATTTAAACACCCTCTAATTCCGAAAGTGTTTTTGTTCAACTATTGTCACTTTTGCAACACCTTTTAAAAACCATGACAAACTATAACCCTTAAATATATGAGAATATAAAATTACTGTAGGCATCAGATACTTTTCTTTTACCACTGAAGTGAGCTGCAGTGAGTTGAATATTCATGATTATTTTAAATATAATTAATCGATAGTGTTTTTTTTAATTTTTTGTTATTTTTGCCAAGCAGTTAACAGCTCATAGACCCTTTATTAAAGTGAGAGGTTTTTTGTAAACGAAAAGATTTCAACCAATTTTTTGAGTTACGGCTTTTACTTCATCGGGCCAGTGCCAGACAAGATTGTTATTTTTTTTCCAAAAGTTAGTATCTATTTTTTTTATAATAAATTTAAACCTTGTAAAGACACAAAATTAAATATGAATTAAACGTATTAGTAAGCATTTGGGTTCAACACGTATTTAACATTAACAGATCACTTTGTTCAAATGTAACCTAGTTTTTTGTTTACATACGATTACATTAGTTATTTTATTTGGAATAAACTACAAACAAATATAGCTAAATGACAATGTCAATTTGTCTCCGTAAGGTTTGAAATTTATATACCAGGTGTCCCATTTTAATCAATCCACGCAATTAACTTGTAATTTGACTTTTTCAGAAAATATTTTTTATCGGGAAATTTTTCCTTCTTAAATCCGGTGTTAAAATTAAATTTTAGAATTAAAAAATCTACTAGGACCCTCAAATGATTTTGAAATTTACCTAAAGGTCAACATGGTTAAGGTCGTTCTCATATTTAAGGATGACCTTTTTTTTAAATGTACATACCTTTACAACGTTTAGACTGCTAGAAAACTCTGATAAATAGCTAGAACCAAGTTTTAAGAATTTGACCCTAAATAAACCTTATACAGGTCACAAAAAATAAACTTGTGAATATCATTTCAGACGCACAATTTTTCGCTCTGTAAAAATCCGTTGTTCCTATTTCAAAAAACCTAGTTGACCTTAAAAAACTTTTAAGGCGAAATTGAAGGTCAATTGCATTAAAACTTTTTTGAGTATAAATAGATTGAATAGGAGGCCGGAAGCGAGTTAGAATTTGTTGCGACGCGGAAACCCCATGGACGGAAAGCGGTGCTGGGCTAGGTCGCGAAAGACGACCCTACTTTGATCTTCACAATTTAGCTAGCAAAGCTAGCCGTGTCTTTACCAAAGTTGCATTAAAACTATTTTAGAGTATAAATAGACTGAATACGAGGCCGGAAGCGGATTAGAATTTGTTGCGACGCGGAAACCTCATGGACGCAAAACGGTGCTGGGCTAGGTCGCGAAAGACGACCCTAATTTGATCTATACAATTTAGCTAGCAAAGCTAGCCGTGTCTTTGTCAAAGTTGCATTGAAACAATTTTTTTTGAGTAAGGAAAGCCAACAAAGCGGCAACTTCCACCGACGCGCTTCAGCGTTGAGTTAGCTGAAAACAACCCTAATTTGAACTCCATAATTTACCGAGCAAATCAAGCCGTCTTTTTGTCACAGTTTTTGAGTAAGAAAAGTTAGTGTACGAACCGTATAGCGGCTTAAATTTACTACAAAGCGGCTCCAATGGATGCGAACAGGAGCTGGGATATGTCGCGGAAAACGACCCTATTTTAATCTTCACAATTTAGCAAACGAAACGAGCCGTGTCTTTATCAAAGTTGCATTGAAACTATTTTTTTGAGTAAGATAAGTAGTGTATGACCCGCAAAGAGGCTCAAGTTTACCGCAAAGCAGCTCCTTCCACCAACGCGCTTTGGCGTTGAGCTAGCTGAAAACGATTCATGTGGTCTATAATTTTGCGAGCCTTGTCTTTCTCAAGTTTTAATAAACATTTTTTTGTTACAAAGCGGCAATTTCCCCAACCCTTAGCGTTGACCTACTAAAACGACCTAGTTTAACTCCAGAATTTCGAGGAAATCAAGTCGTCTTTACCAGTTGCTTCAACTATTTTTTGTAGAAAGTCGTATACCAGCCGCTTAGCAACTCAAGTTTACCGCTAAGCCGCTCTTATGGAGCAAACAGGCGCTGGGATAGTCGCGGAAACGACCTTATTTTAATCTTCACAATTTCGCAAACTAAGCCAGCTGTGTCTTGTATCAAAGATGCATTAAAACTATTTTTTTGAGTAAGAAAAGTTAGTGTATGAACCGCAAAGCGGCTCTAATTTACCGCAAAGCAGTTCCTATGGACGCAAAGCCTGAGATAGATCGCGGAAAACGACTCCATTTTAATCTTTACATTTAGCAAACAAACCGAGCCGTGTTTTATCAGTCCTTTAAACTTTTTTGAGTAGGAAGACAGCAAAGCGTCAATTTGTAACAACGCGCTTTGGCGTGAGCTAGGATTGCGGAAAATCACCTGTTATAAAACGTAAAAATTTTACTCGGTCTTCTCGAACGATAACAGTTACTGAACTCTCAAAGATATCAAATCGGCAATTTTTTTATGTAAAGTATTAATCTTGGAAACCAGAAACAAGTAATATACATTACTTGTTACAGAAAACTGTTCAAGCACTCATTCGTTCTACAGTCGACAAATTCGTAGTATTGATTTTTAGAATTTAAACTTTATGCTTCCTTAACGTGTTTTCAAAGGTAGTAGTAATCTATAACTATTTTAATAGTTAAAATAGTTCAATATATAGATACGTAAATGGATTAATTGTAAAATTTAGAAAATACCAAACCTACTAAAAGATATCAACTTTTAAAAAATGTGTGTTAATTTTCTTCTTAATTACCTATAAGACAGTTTTAACTTTTGAAGAAGCCCCCATTTATTAAGCGTGAAACGTCAAGAAATTTTGCATTAAAAAACAGTGTCTACTTTTTTCACCACCACCTTGAAAATCTTTAAAAGGTGTAATATGACTAATGACGTTTAATCAAAATGAAACAAAAATGGTTAAAACCCAAAAAATCAACTGAAAGTTTGGAAGAAAAGATATAAATATACTAGATAATTTCAAACAGTTAAACAAAAAAAATAAAGATATCTAATTATATCGACCTGGACCGGAGACTTTTCAAAGGTTTTCCCAGAAACGAACCAAACATGTATTAATAGCGAAACTATTTTGCAATCAGACGGGGAACTTTTTTATGAGTTGTTGTAGAAAAATTGTTGATTGTAAATTTTTGCACAAAATTTAAGATAAGATTATAGTACAAAATAAATCACCACGAACGGGGCGGAGATTTATAGCATTTTTTATTCTAAAATTTTTCGTTACCATTAATTTCAAAGAAATTGTGCAAAAACTGTAACACTTAGACATAGGACACCCTTATACCATTAGAAAAAAGACTTAACACTATAAATTAATGAAATACAGGGTGTTCCATTTAAAATAATGCTTATGTTATATATTGAATGATCCAATAGTTAACCTGTAAATTCTGAACACTCTGTAAAGAAATGTTTAATAGTTAGTCATGAAATACATTAATCAAATTTCTAACTATTTAGACGTAAATGTAAATTTGTTATGATTTGTTGGATTAGAAGATAACGAATTTTTTTTAATACTACTATTTTAACAAAAATTGACGTAACTCAGTACACTCAGTGGTTAGGTATAAGGACTTTTATAAAAGTATACCAAATTCTTTACGGCAATCAAAAAACGATATAAAGTACACGGTGTCCCATAAGAAAAAATATTATTATGATGCGCCACACTTTTTTGGGACATACTGTATATTTCAAAATAATTTTAAAATAAAAATTTATCAACCTGCAAGCTACTAAAAAGACAAAACTTGTAAAACTTTTAACGTTTCGCTATAAATTTCAGTCCTGTTGGTGCTGATTCACCTTACATGCGTTGTGCTTTTCCAACGGCTAAAGGTAAACAAAGTTTATACTAAGCATAATTGGTTTACACCGTAAAATTATTTTTAACAATACAGGGTGTTCCATTAATTTTTAAGAGACGCCAAAAAACATGTTTTTTAATAAAACTCCTTGTACCTTTCAGGGTGTTCTGTCGTAGTTTCTAAGCCTCTACAAAACGTATCTAATTATTTTTTATTTCCGTTTAGTGTTGCTTGTAATTGTTTTCCTGAAAAATTTACTTAAAAAAATTAAAACTTTGTTTTGTAAATTTAATAATCAAATTTTAGCAGCGAGGTTAGACCGTACAAATGAGCAACATTTGAATAATTAAAAATTTAGATTTTTGTTACGGGGTGTACGCAAAAAATAAAAATTTTTAAAAGTCATAGGGCTATAATTCATTTTTTTCAAATAAAATGACACTATAATTATTTAGCTATAAGAAGGTGTCCTATGCCAAATTATCGTAATTTTCGAAATAAAGAGTGCAATGATGATGGTTTAAAAAAAAGTTAGAAATACATGTGAGAATTTGAATTACTACTTTGGGTTTTGGGTAAATTAATGATTTTTTGGTTAATTACTTACTTACACAACAAAATACTTAATACATAAAAACTGTAGAAAGTAAACCGTGCGTCTCTAGCAAGACGGAACATAAGGTTTTTACTATAGAAACAAATTAATTTGATCTACTATTGCTATGAAAATTTCGGTTGTATACCCTATACGTTACGGCATTTTGTTAAAGTTAGAAAGAGAGAGCAAGTGTAGAATGTTTAATCTTCCTTCAAATGTAAATATTATTCTTTAAGTTTGTAAAAAAATAAGTATTAGTTTTTTGTGTTTTTATGAAAATTCTAATTAATGTTCAGTTGCTTTCATATTTTAATACAGCTATTGAAGCAAGAATAATCAAATACTTTTGCCTAAACCCTTTTCGTATTAAATTTGAGTCGTTTGTTTTCTTGTATTGTAGACCTGTGTGTAAACTATTAGACATAATACTTGCATCTTGCAAGAATATGCAAGTATTCTAAAAGTAAAAGTTTATTTTAAGTTAATACAGTTGTTATTATAAATAAGACAGATATTTCGATTAGTATGGATCGAGTAGTTTGTCTCTACTACAGGTCTCTACAGATAAAAAGAAGTTAGTGTTCTAAGGACTTTAGATGGAATCAGCAAAGTAAAGTATAACCCAGAATTAGAGGTGTTATACATTTTTAGCTTCTTGATCGTAAACAATTTGAAACTCATGGGATTAATGAATATTTTTAGAAAATGCCCAATTAAGGTTTTTAATGTTATGAATAATAAGAGCGTAAAGGTTTATGCTTTAAATTATTTAATTTGTTATTTCCCTTTTGACTTTCTATTATAGATTTTACTAGAATCCACGAGTCAACAAACAAGATAACAAGATTATTATTTTAAAACCATTCAAGAACAATGGTAAGAAATGTAATTTTAAATTAGAGGTGTTATACATTTTTAGCATCTTGATCCTAAACAATTTAAAATTCATGGGATTAATAAAGATTTTAGAAAATGCCCAATTAAGGTTTTTAATGTTATGAATAATAAGAGCGTAAAGGTTTGTGCTTTAAATTATTTAATTTGTTATTTCTCTTTTGACTTTCTATTACAGATTTTACTAGAATCCACGAGGCAACAAACAAGATAACAAGATTATTATTTTAAAATAATCCAAGAACAATTGTAAGAAATGTAATTTCAAATACGGTTTTTTATTAAAAGTTATTGTCGTTTTAAGTTTTAATTACATTGTATTAAAAATACTTTTCTGTAATGTGTTAGTGGTCCTGAAAAGGACCGATTTGTTTGTAGATATACCTACAGAAGTGAAAGCTAGTAGGTATTACATGTAAAACGCTTGGTTTATAGTAACTGGTTAAAATGCTGTCTATTTACTGCTAAATAGTGCCCCAAATAGAAGTTTTGTTGCATTTTTTTTTGCAATCTTATTTGCTGGTATATTGAAGCAAACTTTCGCAATTTTATCTTCTAAGACTCAATTGTGTCGTAAGTTCTGTCGGTATAAACCTTCGAAGATATGTAAGGCCATAAAAAGAAGTCGTCAGGGGACAAGCCTGGTGATCTTAGTGGCGAAGTAGCTTTCTCACCTCTTCCAATCCAGGTTCTAGGAAGTGCTTCATTTAAAAGTTGCTTTAATTGATTCACATTATGTGCTGGACACCCATTAAACGAACATTCATCGGTGAAGCAAATATTCTTAACAAAACTTATATTATTATTGCGTATCTCGATTATTGTTTCACAAAATTCTTGCTTTTTGTCAGCATTGGTTTATGCTTTTTAAAATTTTATGAACTTGTCACCTATTTACACAACAGACAATACTTAGTTGTCAAATACTAATATTAGGGTTAAGTTGCACAGCACCAAGTACATTAATTTCTTCATTGTTGTCCAAAATGTTGAAAATGTTTTCCATTTTCATTAAAAAACCAATTTGAAAAGACGTTTCTTTCTTCATTGAAACAAAATAGGTGCAAACGCGTCTACTATTTTTTGCTGCATATTTATTGGTGTTGTTGGCAGATTATTGAATACAATTTCTTCTACATATTCCTACCAAAAAAAAATCTAGTTTTGTGAGATCAGTTTATCCAGCCGGCCACCTGGCGGGTCCACTACTGCCAATCCAATGGATTTGGGCGCCGGCATGTGGCATCTATTATAATAAAGTCAAAGTTATAAAATTAAAAAACCTGAAATATTAAAAATAAAATTCACAAAAAATATTGAAAAATAATTAAAACTATTTCTTTATAACATACGGTACATAAAATTCACTATCATCATGAAGTTGAAACTAAATAAACAACTTCATTATTAAGTCTGACATTTTCATTTAAAAACCTAAAATAAAATTGTCTCTAATAATACTACAATAAAAATGAGCCTACCAATTTACTACTATGATAAAATTAAATTAATTATGTTAGTGTATTGTTTATAATAAATATTTTTTCCATCATAATAAAATACAGGTGAGTAGAAGTTATTCTCTCGCTTGCCTTACCAATTTGATTGTATTTCTTTTCTGAAAGAACAGTGAAACCTTACTACTATGTGTCCGAGGAAAATAAAATTACATGATTTTCTCAACACTAATATTTAAGGATTGTTAACATTTTTATACAGTTGTTTATATTTACCTACTACTTAATCAAATATAAAATACAACTTACTAAATTCAATTTATCATACTAATTAATATGTTACAAAGTATTGATAAATACTGTTTTGTAAATTGAATAGAAATGAGAGGAAACTACTGATAATACAATAACCAAAACCAATGTAAAAACCAGAATTGTAAGCAACGCGGAAATCGTGTCAGTTGGTTGTAAAGGTCTCCACACACTTTGTTGTTTTTTAGCAATGTTAATCGCGGCGATTAAAATCGACGATTAAGACTGCCAGTCTGTGGTGTAAAACCGATAACAACACCGCCGGTGAAAATTTCTGACTGCGCTTAAAATCTTATTCGTCGGTTCGTCCATCTTTGTTTGAAACCGAAGTGAGTGTGCAGATCGTTTTTAATCGCCGGTGTTTTATAGCAGCTCATTGCCGTTCCACGTGCAGCGTACATTCACCGGTACCGTCATTTTATTAAAGCAAATAAGATGGATACAAGATATTTAAATAAACAATTTGTAGCTGAATTTATAGATCTATACAAAAGTATACCTTGTTTGTGGAAAATTAAGTCTAGTGATTATAAAAATCGCGAGATGAAAAATAAAGGATATGAACTGCTACTAACCAAAATGAAAGAGGTAGATGAAAATGCCACCATACAAACTGTTAAAAATAAAATAGACTCTTTACGCGGTAACTTTCGCAAGGAATTAAAGAAAGTTCGAGATTCTGAGCGATCAGGGGCAGGAACTGAAGATATTTATACGCCACACTTGTGGTATTTTGAAAACTTATTATTTTGCGAGATCAAGAGACGCTAAGAACTGGAAGGAATAACATTGAAGATCAAGAATCCTCAAATGAAGAGTCGGTAAGTTAAAGTACATGTATTTTATTTTTTAAAGTTTGATTATACAATTAAAAAATATAGGACATGTGTTTAGTGTTGAAAACTAGATTTGCAATCTATATGAATTTGTCTTGCCATGGCACGGCCCCTTCATTGCAAAAATATCTTTTAAAGTTGTCACGAATAGTTTTAGCCGCTTCTGGGGTATTTCTGTTAAATCCTCTTTGTAGATTTTGCATATTATTGTCGTTAGTTTGTAACCCAATTTCTATCTCTCCTGTGTTGTAATCTTCATTATAATAACAGCCTAGAGGAATGTAAACATCTGTACGTTTTCTTCTTAAATAATTGTGTAAAACACAGCAGGCCAACACGACTTTTCTATATTTTCTAATTTTAGATTAATTGCGTGATTAAATATTTGAAATCTTGCTACAAGTATTCCGAAAACATTTTCTATAATACGCCGAGCTCTAGATAACCTGTAGTTAAAAATTCGCTTCTCTCGGTCAAGTTCTTTTCGACTATATGGTTTTAAAAATCAGGTCTGAGAGTAAACGCTTCGTCTCCAATAAAGACATATGGTAATGTTTCATTACTATTATCCAATTTTGAGGGCTGTGGTAACAAAAGTTTACCTTTGGTCAATTTGTCATAAAAGCTTGTATTTTCTATGACCCCTCCATCTGAGACGCGACCATTTGTACCAAAATCGACCATTATGAATTCATAATTAGCATCAGCAATGGCCATTAATACGAGACTATTTGTACCTTTATAATTCCAATAAAAAGATCCACTGCAAGCAGGAGGCATTATTTGTACATGTTTTCCATCTATGCTTCCCAAACAATTTGGAAAATTCCATTTGGTTTCGAATGTTTTCGCTATTGCCCTCCATTCATCTTCACTTTTGGAAACTGAAACAGAAGGAAAATGAAAATTCCCTAAAATTATTCACAATTTAGCTATACGTTAATGCCGGTTATTATTATTATATTTTTTTTAGATTAACAATGATGCGTTAATATTGTCACCGCCTAATCGTCCCCATCGAGTGCTTCGGATTACTCTTCAGCGACCATATCTAGTGGGCCATCTGTCCAGAAAACAATAATAATTCTCAAAGTGTAAAAAAGTCAAGAAGTTGGAAAAGGGCGTCTTGTACTGCTGATGAAATTTTACAGAAGGTAAATCAACAGTTAGATAAAGAAGAGGACAAGTTTGATATTATTGGAAAAAATTTCGCAAATAAACTCAGAGATCTGCCTAAAGAAGCTGCAATCATGGCAGAAAAATTCATAACAGATGTTTTGCTCCAAGCTGAATTAGGTAATATCTCACGATATTCAAAAATTAACATTTATGATGACAGAACAATCCAAAATGCCCCCAATGTGTCATTGATTACCAATGGGAGTGCCAATAATACTACTCAAAGGACATATTCAAGTCCAAATGACAATCAGAACAATAGTTGGCAGATTTCAACACTTCCAGGAAGTCAACGCAGAGAAGAACCTTAAACCTATGAAAATCTTGCGGAATTCTATACTCATTTTGCACATAATACCAACTAATATACAAGTTTTGCCTCACTATACATATGTGCCTTAAATATTAAATATTAAAAGTCTTGTAAAATGCAAAAATGAATATTAAAAATAATGATGCATACTTAAATTTATGTAGGTTTTCTTACCTTTAAGTACTCCTTTCGTAATACCTTGTATAAAGCAACACAGGTTTCAGGTATTATTTGTCCTAAGGCTTGGGGTGATATAGCAACTGAATACTTTAAGTCTTCGTAGGTTCGGCCAGTTGCTAAATATCTCAGAGTTGCAGTAAGCCTTTCATGAGGAGAAATTGATTGACGTAAATGCGTGTCTTGCTTTTTAATTAACGGTGTCACTAAGCTCAGAAGCTCTAAATATGTTTCTTCGTCCATCCGTAAATAGTTGAACCAGTCTCCGGGCTCTAATGTAATTTCTTTGAGTAAATTAATATGTGACAATCGTGACCTTTTTAACAACCAATCTTTTGTCCATTTGGATCTTTTTGTTCTTTTCTTTTTAATGAGGAAATTACGGCCGCCACTGCTAAGAGATGAACGTAGTTTCATGACGTTGTTTTAGTAAACTAAAAAACGAGGTGTAGGGGGAATCAAAGTTTTAATCGCCTAACTAAAC
Organism: Abscondita cerata; assembly: GCA_030710515.1. Classification (NCBI taxonomy): domain Eukaryota; kingdom Metazoa; phylum Arthropoda; class Insecta; order Coleoptera; family Lampyridae; genus Abscondita; species Abscondita cerata. Next base: position 134,198 of record JALBCR010001021.1, read on the forward strand.
ACTCTTAATCGGCGATTAAAAACGTTAGAAAAAGAACGAAGTGTGTGGGGGCCTTAATACTGACATAAATTTCAACCTGTAAAATAATTTTAGCGCAAATTTTTAGGGAGTGGCTTAACTCAGCGTGTTCGCTGAATGTATTATAGTATGGAATTTATTTTCCATTACCGTAATATGTAATTAAATTTATGTTTAAACTGTTAATTATCTCAAAAACTACGGAGTTTAGGCGTAGGATACCTTCAATAACAAATTAAAGAGAAGAAAAAAAGTTATTTTATAGCAAAATAAAACAAGTGTGTGTTTAAGTTTTTATAGTAGACCTGCATACCATATTTTGTCAAATGCATGACGTATATCAATGAGAACGGCAGAACAGTATCCGTTTGCTTCCCTAATGTAGTTGATTTTGTTTACAATTCTGTTAAATTGTTGTATGGTTCCATGGTATTTTCTGAATCCGAACTGGTGGGTAAGGATGATCTGTGTATCCTCTATGCTTACAGCCAAGCGCTTCAAAATATTTTTCTCTTGGACTTTTGATAAAATTTAAAACAGACTTATAGGCCAGTATAATGAGCTGAATCCTCTTGTTGGCAACCTCTTTCAAACAGAAGAATTTTATCTTTAAATGAGATAAATGATGAATTCTCGTAGCATAGCAGCAGGAAAGGATAAAATAAAGCGATTTTGAGAAAATTCATGTAAATTTCCGGCAACTAATTCAAGCACGTGGGCCATTAAGTAAATATTTATTTGGACGTTATCCACAAATAAATAAAAGACTGTGTTTAATGGTAGTTTTGACGTTTTTCGTTATTGGAACTGTCATTAACACTGTGTAGATTTTTTAGTTTGAAACGAAATGTTGCGATTTGGAAAGGAAACTACAGAGTTAATTATAAAAGAGGTGAAAAATTTAATTCTACCAAATACTAAAAAGTGTAAGGTAACAGTGTGAAATCAGGTTTTGGAGTTTTGCAAAGAAAATTTATATCGGATAAAGAAGAAAAATATGTTGCCGAATTAGCTGCAATTTTAGAAAACTGGGGGTTTAATATGAAGAAAATAAACTTGAAAGATTATAAATCATCTGTAGTAAAGGTAAATAATCTTTTATTATTTATTTGGGGACATTTTTAGACTCACAAATTTATTATTTTAGGTTATGTGGAATTCAACTGCAAGAAATGTACTTTTATAAATTACATGTGAAATTGAATCCTTTTACCGATATTGCATTTGCATCTGCAAGAGCTACTTGTGATGCAAAATGGCGACAGTTACAAAAAAATTATATAAAAAGGAAATCCAGTACTGATGCTCTTACTAGTGAAAAGTATAGGAAAATTTTAACAATTTGGGATAAAAATACACCTTCAGGGTTACACAGAAAACTTTTTTTTATGTAATATCATATGAACTATCTTGGAAGAGTGGTAAAGAAATAATGGTTAAAGTTGATCACTTCCATAAGGGTATTAATCACTTACAGGTCGCATTGAATATTATCTCGTATTTACAAAAATAATCCAAGGTGGGCCAAAAAGATTTGCAAACAGTAAATATTTAGTAAGAAATAGCAAAAATCTTGATTAATGTCTCATACGACTCTTTGAAAATTTATGGAAAAACGTGGAAATTTAGAAGTAGATAAATTCGAAGAAGTGGTATAAAAATTTTCCTGTCGATAAAAATATAAATTCTACATGGTTGAAAACATTTGCTTGTAAAATAGGAGTTGATGTGAAGAAGGTAAAAATTGAGCTTCAACAATATCAAACTTGGTAAAAATGACTTATTACGATTACAGGCCACAGTAACGCTCATTCTATCAAACCGTATCTTCAGATGGATGTGGGTTATCATAAAAATATAATTGGTACCATGTGGAGCGAGCATTCTCAAAAAATCAGTTTGAATTTGATTACAATGACTGGTCAAATTGAATCACAGGTAAGAATCAACAACAGATGCAAATAGTATTATTTATAATTGTGTTTTTAATATTAGTAATAATTGTAATAGTCAAAATAACACTACTTGTTAAAGAAATACTAAAATATGCTTCTTCTGTGGTCACCCATAGTGTCTCAGAAATTATGGAGGTATTCATTAAACAATATTTCTGTTTTTATAATTAATTGGAGTTGGGTTCTTTTTTAAATATACAGGGTGTTTCAGAATAAGATGCTGATCCTTAAGGGTGTCAATCCTTACGCGATTTTAAGAAGAAAAGTTCAAATAAACATATGTCCTAAACCTCTTAACTTTTGATCTACAAGGTGTTCAAGTTTTAAGAAAAAATTTTTTCAAAGAGTACGAGACTCAACGAGGAAAAGAGCTAAAGCATGCATACTTGCAGGTGGTGGCCAATTTCAACAGCTAATCTGAATTATTTTCTTTTTTTTAAGTTATTTAATGTCAGTTCCTTTTATTTTAATGTTAAAATATTATGTATTAAATAATCAATAATTATTTGCCAAATCTTTTTTTACGCGAAAACCGCTTGCCGGACGAAAAAAAAATAAGAAATCAAATTTACCTTAAAATGAATGGATATTTTAAAAATAATTTTTATTTTAAGAAAAGCAATGGCGTACATAATATTTCTCTAAAAATATCTGGTCCTCATCCTGTACGACGCCACTGAATAAAAAAATTTATAATTTCTAAATCAAAAAATAGTTGTTGTTGCTTAGAAGGCATATGCCAAATTTTATTAAAATATCTATAAAGATATTAAAGTTACGATAAAAAACGTTTTTTTCTTAAAACTTGAACACCTTGTAGATCAAAAGTTAAGAGGTTTAGGACATATGTTTATTTGAACTCTTTTTCTTAAAATCGCGTAAGGATTGACACCTTAAGGATCAGCACCTTATTCTGAAACACCCTATATTAACTCTCTTTTAATTCAGTAAACCCGTTAAAAAAGCATTTTAATTAAATATTATATTTTATGTAATATTTATTTTTAGTATTTGTGGGAAAAGCACATTGTATTGTAGAGGAATTTTTTTATTTTCCCCTGTGTCCTAGTAAAATTTAAAAAATTATCAGATTTTTATATAAATATGCTCCTATTGTCAGCTCAATCAATAACTCAAATAAACACACAAAATAGTTCAAATTGTTTATATATTGTTATGTTATTATTTTAAAATAACACTTAACGTATGTTGTGAGCAATATGTTACGGCGGAATTTAATTCCCCCGCGTTGCCAAATTTTTTCTATTGTCCTTTCCTATAACTGACATTTTGAACCGTTCAATAATTGGAAAATTAGAAAGATTACTCATAGATTAAGTTATAAATGTAAATTAACGGCGATCTGTTCTAATAGTTACGCGAAGTACTTTGAATTAGCCGTAGGTATCTGTTTCTTCGTTCTTGTTGTTACGGTTTAAAATACTCAAACCCGAACGTAGGTTGCAAGAGTTGCATGTTGCGACGAAAATCAAATTTACCACCCACGCTACGTCTTTTCTCATTGGTGGATCGATTTATTCTCAATATTAATCGAGACGACGGGCGGACATCTTGTGACTTTCTCTTCCTATTAGGTAGTTGTCGGTGCTTCACGAAGCTAAAAATAACTCGTAAAATATCAATGTGGCTTTAATAATTCCAAGTTAAATTACTGTGAAAATATAAATCCGGACCGATTTCACCGTAAGTGATATTTTTGCTATTTCTTTGTTGTCTCGTGGTTGTGTTAATTTTTAATTACAACGTATGCTTTAGCACGTGTCTTGATTTTATACTCTACTCGCACATTACTGTCTGGATAATTTCTGGGAGCGCTGGAACCGGCAATTAAAAATCCTTCGCTATACAAAACGTGCCGACTACCACGGTGTTGCCGACCTCAAAGCTGCCACGGCTGATTATACTCCACCGGTTGAGGGTTGCGCACGGTGCGTTCCTGCTATTTTGAAGAAAACGATTTGTTTTCCGAGCTTCGTCGTCTCATCCTCCTCAAAGAAATTTTACCGATCTTCTAGCAGCTGTCAACTGGTGTCGTTAGCAGGAACTTTCCTTATCAGAACTACATGCATCAGTACACAACTAAGTTTATTGTTTAAGAAACTTATTCATTTTTGCACGCGTTTGGAGCTCACGTACATGTGACATTAAACGGTTTGAATCCCTAGTGTATAAGTAAATTGTTATTCGGGGGTAGGCTCTACCCATCGGAGTTCGGTTTTGATTTCACTAGTTCTATCAGAGCTGTGGCGCTTTCAATAAAGTAGGTGAAACTAAAAAGGCTTTTTGGGTTGGCGGGAGCTACGTACCGTATTAGTCCAAGTTTAATCCTAGTTTTTAAATCACCGTGTGTAAGTGACGTCGAGTTTTCTTAATCACCAATCTTAAATTAGTACGCTAACTTTTATTTGGGGTGTAACAAACAAAAACTTAACTGAATTTAAACATATTTGATTGTAAACTTTAATTATTTTGTTGTTGCTAATGCACGCAAGTTTCATGCGACAGAATCTCTCACTTCTCTCTGATTCTTCTTATACATTTTAAGTTGTATTTGCTATATTGCTATATTTACATGTTTTTTTGTCTCTTTAATTTGTGTTTGTTGTAGCGTAGTAGACCTTAAATAAAACTTATTAAATTCCTGTTGGTCAGTTTTATTTCTCTCTGTTACCTAGCAGGTGACGCCTCGTTACGCAGCAGTTTATTTCTTTCAGTTCCCTCAAGAACCTCCTCAACTCACCGACTAAGCCGGACAATGCTGTGTTAACTCTTACAAATATGGGATCTTCCACAAATTTAGTGCGCTATTTCGAGCCAAATATTATTGTTCTTTTTTTTATAGGTTGTATAGCTAGAGCCGTCACTTTTTTCTTTTTTTCTTTATTTGTAAACTACAACCGTTACATTGTTTAACGTAATTTCTACAACCACGTGACCTTTATAGAGTTGTTTTTGGGTGTCTTTCTGAATGAAAAGTAAAAAACAAACCAATCCTTATTTCTTATGGAACATTATGTATTATCCGTTCAAGGACTTTAGTCTATGAATAATAAATTAATACTAGGAGGACTTTAAATTCTAGTAGTCCGTACTCACCTAGGTAAGGCTATCCACCTGCCAAGATTCTGGGATTTTTACCACACACCTGTAACCTTGATGTTTCTTTGATTCCTCTACAACATTATCTAATGTATCTGACTCTTTTTGGCTGGGCTTAAGGGAGCGTCTAAGCTGTCGATTTTGTTAGTGGAACGCAATTACAAAAACTTGTATACTATACACAAATTAAGTTTTAGTAATAAGCATTTATGTTTGTTTTCCTTTACTCAGTCAAATTTATTAAATATTTGTTTGGGTATATCGACCCAACACTTAACGTGGGCCGCCGGGACACAGTTGCTTTAATTCTTCTTCGTCTACTACGGACTACGGACATAACTTTTGTAGAAAACGGGGCATAAGAATAATCTAAAAATTTGACTACTGCCATAAATAGACACAATCTATCTTTCTAAGATATTTTTATTTTGGCGGTGTTGCCGCTTCTACTCAAAAGTAGTAACAATTTAGTAATTTTTAATAAAACACCCTGTATATTATTTAATTTTTAGAATTGTAATTTCTTACTGATAATTTTTTTGAATAGTTTCCAATACCTATCTACACCGGTTTTCGAGATAATAATTATTTAAGTTATTTTTTTTAGATACAGTTTGCAAAAAGCTTTGTATTTAAAAGTTACCTAAATAAATTTATTTTATCTTATACAGGGTGGTTTAAAACTAATGATTTTGGTGTAACATACAAAAAGATCAAAACATTATTTTTTCAAATGGAACGCTTTGTATATTACTTAAAATTCTGATAGATAATTAAAATGTCTTTAAGTTGATATAGCATAATGGTATAGCTAACTCGTCAACTTTTTGAAATAATCGCAATAATTATTAAAAATCACATTGTCTTCACATAATTTGCATTAGTTAGCCATGGAACGCCATGTAATTTGACAATTTCTCAATTATTCACTGTGTTTGATAGATGTCGAAGTTTTGAAATTGTGATTTTAATTTACTACACTTAATACTTATTGAAAAACAAATTACAATTAAGCGAAATAATTACTCGCATGAAGTTTTGATGCATCTATACATTCTTCATGAACAATGAAATAAAATAGTGGCAAGAACATGTAGGAAATTCAATGAATCCTGATTTGCAGCGAATGAACAAAGGAAAGTTTCAACCCTGTATTTTACATATATTTCTTGTAACACATTTATAATATTTATTTTAAATTTTATTTAAATATATTTTTGATTAAAAAGGGTTTGAATTTTATTATGTATTAATGGTAAAAATAATTAACACGTTTCATTTATTTAGGGTTTTAATTTTTAATTTGTATGTATATTATATAGACTAATTTATGCGGTGCGTTTTACTATAAAATATATTAACTAAAAACATTTCCAGATTTTTCGACTTTATAAATAGAAATTTAAATAATTATTTTGTCACATTCTTTAAGCACCAATACTTATAATACTTATACTTTGTCAACTGTTATGGAAAACTTTTAGCTTTAAGTTTGGTTCTGAACCATACATGCGCGGTTTGTTTTTGTTTTATATTTGTGTGTGTTTTCAAAATATTCTCTTTATCGTTTGGCAAAGAAATTAAAATGTAATGGCATCTCTTTAATAACATCAATTCAGGAATGAGTGCCGACCAAATATAAAGGAAAATTTGTCAGTTTATTTTGCATCTCACTTTGGTAAGTCTCATTTGGAAACCCCTATCTCAAAGGTTACAAGAGATCGCATTTAATTACACCGATTGATCCTATTTTTGTCACACGAACTTTGTGATAGTTTTGTTTATATTAGGGTACCTTCATTAAAAATGTATATCAATTTTAATTCAGTCACATCCAGATTTTTTGTGACAGCTGTATATTCATTTCTGACCTCATATACGTTTCTTTGTTTGAACAACTTTATTTAGGCAAGTGTTTATTTAAAGTATTACCCCAGCGGATTAAACAAATGACAATTTAGTGTACACAATATGTATATTATCCACTTAAAACAAGTGAGATTGCACTGTACCGCGGTAACAGTATGCATTTGTATTCCAGTTGGCTGTTTTGTTTGGAATTTTTTGTTTCATACAATAATCTTGTATTAAAAAGAAAAATAAGCTTCAACTGGGGTAATATTTTAACTATGTAACTATTGCATTCAACCAACTTAAGTTTTATTTACCTTAGTTACATTGTAAATATGCCACGAACGTGTTCTAACAACCACAACAGTTATTGTTATGTGTTTAGAGTATTAACTTTTACATCTCAGCGTCGAAATTTTACATCATTAATTGAACATTGTTATTTAGACTATTTTGGATTTCCAGTGAGATATCAATAAACCCTGGGTTCCACATAAATGTTGTGTAACGTGTGTGAGACTCCTATTAGATTGGGCTAAACAAGAACCATTTGTTATACCAATGATTTGGACATAAACAAAAGATATTACAACCAAGTCTAAACACACAATCCAGTATCCAAACTTGGTTTCCGGAAACAGACTCGTCCTCCATAGTGCCAAACTGCCTGTGCCAAAACGTCCAAATCGATCAGAAACTCCGAATTCTACTCAGAAATTTGTTCCAAGTCAGCATAATAAGGTATCTCAAGATTGTGACCCAAGTTATCAACTGTCAACTTCAAAAGAACCACACTTATTAACACAAAGTAATTTAAACGATTTAGTTCGTGATTTGAATCTGTGTAAGATAACAGGCTGAGCTTTTGGGGTCTAGATTGAACGACTGGTTTTATTTTTTTCTGATACAAAAATTTCTTATTTTCGACATCGTGACGATGAAATAAAATCATACTTTTCTAAAGCAGGTGATTTAGTTTATTATAATAACGTTCTTGTTGTGATAAATTTATTGAATATGATCCAAGTTACTGGCAATTGTTTGTCGAATTTTTAAAAACTAGTTTAAAAACAATGTTGCTGCATAACGGAAACAAATTTCCTTCAGTGCAGTTTGTGATATGTAAGAGATCTTACGGAAATGTTGAAAAAATTGAATACAATAAACACGTTTAGAAAATATGTGGCGATTTTAAAGTCAATGCACTTTTGCTTGAACTTTTTGCTGTTGTATTTGCAAATGGGACAAACGTCACAATAGAAAAAAAGTGTGGCTCAAGCGTAAAACACTTACGCTGCACATAAAGCTAGGCCTGACAGAAGAAATTGTAAAAGCTCTGCCTAAAGATGGCAGTGGATTTTTATATTGGAAAGAGAAATTCTCTAAACTTAGCAAGGCAAAATGAAAGACGGATTATTTGTAGGTCCACAAATACAGCAACTGATATAGGCTAAAAGTTTTGAAGAAACACTGAATGACAAAACTTTCTTGGAAACTATAAAGCGAAAAATCACAAAGATTTAATGAGTGAACTTATAATGTCATATTAAGCTTGCTATGTAATATGTCCTTAAAGATACATATGTTGGATTCTCAATTGGATTTCTTTCCCGCAAATTTGGGTGCTGTAAGTGACGAACAAGGTGAGAAGTTCCATCAGGAAATTTTCTTAATGGAGAAACGGAAATGTAGTCCAGGAATGATAGCCAATTATTGTTGGAGACTTAGAAGTGACCTGTCAAACGCTTAATATTCACAGAAATTATAAATATTTATTGTACATTAAGCAATTCTCTAAGTGTAGATTTTTGTAGTTTTTTACGAAAATGAATGTTTTATTGTTTGGTAGCTCTAATACATTCAAAATATTATATAAGTTTTTATGTGACAAAAAAAATTTTGTTAAACAGTGTTATAAATTATTCGAATTATAAAAATAAAATTTTTGTTACATATTTTATTTCTAAATTACCATAGGAATAAAATAATCAATCCTTTGTGTTATTTATTTTTCCCGCTGCCGGTTTTTTTAAGTCTGCTTCATATCATATCAACATACCATGATATACCATGGAAAATAATTTTAACAACAAAAATAAAAATTCAAATATTTATTTAAATAAGAAGAAGAAAGGAATATAATACTTTTAAAAAATTAAAAACAATTTTGTAAGCCGAGAACTTATTTTTAAAATTAACTCGTTTTTGAAAGTTCTAGAAAAATACGGAGATGGCGCTGTTGACGATTGCATTTGGTACTTAGAAATAGAAGGCATATTGAGTCCGCTCAAAACAGCACAATTGTGATTAGATGAATACCAGTTGTTCAATATTGTATTGCAAGTATCAATCTCCTTCCCCAATATCCGTCTGCCCCATTAGACAATTTCTAAACTACATTCCTCTTTAATCTAAAATAACGTAGGCCCCGATTGTCTAAAACATTTGCATCCGGTAATTTGAAACATTTTGCAATTGTCGTCCGTGCCATTTTTGCAAAATTGGACGAATGAATTATTAATACATTGACTATATTGATAACGCAAAAAAACGAGGGCTGATAGCCCCTCCCAATGTCTTGCAAATTTCTTAAATACTTCTAAATACCAGTCGATTTCTTCTTCAATTTTAAATAATTTTCCGTATTTATCTCTAACAAAAATCAAAATAACAGGAATTGGGGCCATTTGTTAGAAGGTTGTGTACCAAATATTTTAATCAACGGTTGAGTTTGTTATGTATAATTGTTAGGCAACACACAATGCATCCATTTTTATATTCAATAATGCATTATGAGATGTACGAGGGCGGTCTAAAAAGTTTTCGACCTCAACGTGAAGATTACAGCACTTATCAATAAAAGTCAGGGAATGTAGTTGTGCATCTTTTGACAGCAACACATCAAAGTTTGAGCCATTTTAAACGCGCAGTTTTTATTTGACGGTTGATTGAGTGAGTCGATGTGAGTATTTTTGTGAAAATTGAGAAAATCGAGTATTAAGCTGTCATAAAATATTTGTTTTTAAAAGGGAATAGGCCTACGTAAATTACAGATAAGTTAGACTCTGTGTACGGGGACTCTTTACCGTCGTTTACCACTGTGACATTTTAAGCAGCTGAATTTAAACATGGCCGTAAGAGCTTGGGAGGTGATGAACGTTCGGGACGTCCAAAAACTGTAACTACCGCCAAATTAAAATGAGAGAGATTGTAGAGGCAATGAAAATTTCCAAAGAACGTATTTGTCACATATTAAATCAAGATCTAGGCATGAGAAAGCTGTCCGCGCGTTAGGTGCCGCATTTGCTAACGTTAGACCAAACACATGTTTGAATGAACACTTTTGTTGGGCGCAATAAATCCGAGTTTTGTCGCCAATTAATTACTGTAGATGAAACTTGGATACACCACTATACGCCTGAAACAAATATACAGTTAAAGCAGTAGACTGCAAAAGGAAAACCGGTTCCAAAAAAGGCAAAATCTGTTTTTTCGGCTATGAAAGTGGTGGCGACTGTTTTTTTGGGATAGTCATAAAGTTATCCTAATCGATTATCTTCAAAAAGGGAAAACCATTACAAGAGCAAACTACTCATCATTAATTGACAAACTGAAGGCAGAAATTGCGGATAAACGGCCACATTTCCAGAAAAAGAAAATTCTGTTTTACCAAGACAATGCCCCGTCTTACATTTCAACAGTTGCCATAGCGAAAATCCATGAATTACGGTTTGAACTGCTTGACTATCCACCTTATTTACCAGATCTAGCCCTAAGCGACTTTTTTCTGTTCTCTCAACTAAAAACTGCGCTCGGAGGACAAAGATTTTTGTTAAATGAGAAGGCAATTACCTTCGTGAACAATTATTTTGCAGAGAAAAACGATGAGTACTATTTGGACGGATTAAAGAGAAGGGAGCATCGCTGGGAGAAGTGTATAGAGGCAAAATAAAAATAAATTTTAAGATAAAAATTTTTGTAGCTATGTTAGGTCGGAATCTTTCCAGACCACCCTCGTATATACTCCATTTCTATTACGGAAAGTTTCGTATATTAGACCGGTGCCTAAATTAGACCCATGCTGCTTTTGGCAAAATCAGTATTGACGGTATCATTTAGCTGTAACAGGACAAACTAGAAACTTGTGTTGGTCCGACTGGTAAAATTCCTTACATTTCGCGTTATTGCCAGTGGAAATTTTGGGCAATTCTTGATGTAGTTTTTAACCCGCAATCGTAAGTACTTTTGTCATTAACAGTAACTCTTATCATATTCTGGCGAACAGTATAACATAAACTAACATTAGGGCATCTAATGATATGTTTTCATTTGAATCGGACATAATTCTCGTATTTATTTGAATTTGTAAGTCAAAAACCGTTTAGTTGCCTTTAATGGACCACGTTACGGTTTTCTTAATTGGACCAGTCCAACTTAGGACCACGTTACGGTTTTCTTACTTACTTAACAATATTTCTTACATTAAGCCATTTTAAATCATTTTTAGATGGATGCAACAAAAAAGAATAGAAGTTCTTACTGTAAATGGACAGAAGGTAATTTGGAAAAAGCCCTTACTGCTTATAAATTCGGTTAACTTAGATTAAACAAATGTTCACGCCAATTCCAAATTCCAAAAGCCACTCTAAAGCGACGTCTTTCAAATTCGAATAAATTAGCATATGGCATAAAAAAGCATAAAGGTAAACCAAAAATTCTTACTTATCAAATGGAAGGAGATTTGAGAAATCATATTATTTGTTTAGAAGAACATATGTTTGGCCTGACAATAACAAATCTCAGAAAATTAGCGTTCTAATTGGCTGAAAAAACGGTATTACCGTGGAATTTAATCTAACTAAAAAGCTTGCCGGGGAAAAATGGTATTACCGCTTTATGCAAGATAATCCAGGGTTGTTGCTTTGGAAACCTAAACCGACGTCTATGGCGAGAGCCAAAGAATTTAATCGAGAAAGTGTGTACAAATATTTTGATACTTATGAAAGAATAGTCGGTGATAACAATTTAGAGGAAACTTGTATATTTAATGCAGATTAGTCGGGCTTCTCAAGTTGATGCAGTTTCCAGTGGAGAAAGGGGTACTAATACCACAATTGTTTGCTGTGTAAACGCAGCAGAATTATACATCCCTCCCATGATTATTTTTAAGCGAAAAAAATGCATTAAAAATGGGAGCTTCGCTTGGCAGCAGTATAGAAGTATCTGACATTTTATTTGACATGTCAATGTAACATCTGAGAGAAAAGTACTGCTTTTAATAGATTAGCACACCACTCACTCCAAAAACATTCCAGCAATTGAACTGGCAAAAAAACATGGCATAATATTACTCTAACTTTCTGGACACAAAATCGTCTAAAACCCTTAGATGTGAGTTTTTTTACCGATAAGAACCTACTACGCAAGAACTTAAGAGACATGGTTAAAATGCCATTCCGGGTGTGTAATAACCCAGTTCGAAGTATCTGATCTTCTCGGGACAGCCTTTAGTCAAGCTGCAACAAATTCCAATGGAATTGGTTTCTTTAAAGGATCAACCTCTGGCCAATTAACAGATTTGGTTTTACTGATGCACATTTTGCATCATCAGATGCTCTTAATCAAAATACTGAAGTGCAAGAAGAAAATGATGATCCAGTGAATGGAAAGTCACCACTCACCATTTTAAATTTGACACCGGACCAAATTTAGTCAATTAAATGAATCTGTTGAAATTGATAAAATGCTAAATATACTAGAAAATGAAAGAAATTTTAATACTGATAATGCCACTTCTTCGTATTACAGTCAGTCCTGAACTGCTATCTCCGCTGCCTACACTATATGGAGGGAGACAAAGAGCAAAAAACAAACAACAGCACAGAAGGCTGCAATTTTAACCTCAACCTCATATAAAGAAGAATCAGAGAAAAATAATAAAATCAAAGCTTACATGTTCAAAATGCCATGCATGGGTACATGAATCTTGCTCTGATGCTCATGGATCACAATATAATTGTGATAAATGCAATTAAAAAGACTTTATTACGTTTAACCCTTATGATACCACGCATATCTACAACTTGTGTCTACCTCAGAGAGCACCCGGGTACCCTAACGGTCTACGCACACGTGCATACAACAATGGAATTGTTTTTACCCACACTCCACAGGTTGACTTAATCGTAAAGTTTAGTTTGCATTTGTAAACAGATAAAAGTAGTTTGCGTTTTTTGTACGCCTCAAATATGGCAAACAATTCAAGTAAATTAATCGCTGGGACAAGTTCTTCAGGACGGTATTGTATAGTACATTATTAGTAAGCATTATATTTTCAATCTATTTGTTTAGTTCAATTCGAAAGTCTTTACCATTGGATTCTAGAGGAAATATCCAATTAGTTCGGTGAGTTTTTTATCAACATAGAATTATTTTTTCGTGTAAAATTTGTAAAAAAGTGCATATGAATGTTCTTAACAATTTTGCTGTAGTTTATCCGAGGAACAAAAAATGGTCATATTTGAAGATAAGTCAGATGATGAGCAGGGCGTTTTTCTAAACACTAATGACGATAGTGACTGGCTACCACCTCATGCTGAAGAGTCTGACATTGAAGATTTGATTGATATTGCAGAAATGGAACGTGCAGTTGAAGTAAACGTAGACTACGAAGGTGAAATAAGCGGGTCGGAAGATGATGTAAGTGAAGAAAACTGTTCTTCTCAACAAAATAATAATGCTCCAGACATGTTTGTATCTCGTGATTAAACAGTATGGAAAACAATTGCGTTATCAACATCACAAACACCTAGTTTCAACATAATTCGAGAACTAGGTAAACACATTGTTAGCAGAGATTCTCTATTCATGAATGCAATGGAAAACTTAAATGTTTATTTACAGGTGATCCATACTCCAGTTCTAAACTCCTAACTCCTTTAGATATATTTCGTCTAATATTTACAGACGAAATGAGACATTTTATTATAAGACAAACTAATCGAAAGACTAGAGATATTGTTTCGAAACACAACTTCTGTTATCCAGAGAAGAAACAATGTTGGTCAGATCTAACATTAGACGAACTAAACGCATTTTTGGGAATTCTAATAGTTGCCGGAGTTCACCATTCTAATTCGGAACATGTGACTGAGTTATGGAAAAGCGATGCTTTGCCTATATACAAAGCGAGTCTTAATCGGAAGCGATTTTAAAATATATTGAGATTTATCAGATTTGATAACTGTCACACCCGAAATGAACGACAGGCTAGTGACAAAGCGGCTCCTATAAGAGATTTGTGTCTTATGCTAAATAACAATTTGCAACGTCATTTCAAACCATATAAAAATATGACTGTAGACGAACAACTTATTGCATGCTGAGGTAGAACTAAATTTACCCAATACATTCCATCAAAACCCGCAAAGTATGGGATAAAAGTATTCTGGTTAGCTGATTCAAAAACTGGTTATCCTTTACAGGGCATTATTTATACACTATTTATTCCTATAGGAAAGAACTGGGAGAACAACGTCAAGTAAACATTGGTGAAAAAGTTGTTACCAATCTGTGCAACCATTACAAGGGTAGCGGAAAAAATATTACAACAGATAATTTTTTTTACTTTTCTGTCTCTGGCGGAAAATCTACAATCCAAAAACCTCACAATAGTAGGCACACTTAGAAAAATTAGGCTTTCATTTCATCTGAAATGCAAGCTTCAAAATCTCGAGAAGTATATTCAACAGTTTTAGGATTTTTAGAATGCGGGACTCTCTGTTCATATGTGCCGAAAAAAAATAAAGCCGTCATATTGCTTTCCACAATGCATAAAACTGCAACTGTCAGAACCACAGAACAGAAAAAACCTGAAATAATTCTCCATTATAATACGACAAAAGCAGGTGTAGACCAAATGGATCAAATGGTTTTAAAGTACACAACCAAAAAAAGAATAAACCGCTGGCCATTAGCCTTTTTTTATAACATTTTAGACATAGCTAGTTTAGCGGCCTACATAATTTTTACAGAACATAACCCTCTAGTTGTTTATAAAACGGATTGCCGTCGATTTTTTTTTTGAAAAATTTAGGCCGAGATCTATGTACACCGTTCATAGCAAAGAGAAGTCAAGAATCATTGACAACACGTTTTTATTTTGTAAAAATTGCTATGGAAACTGTTCTTCGAGTAAAATTGAGCCCAGTAGAAAACGTCGCAGTAACTCCCACTTAAGAGCGCGATAAAACGAGACGCCTAAAAGTTACTGGTTATTGCCAAATTTGTAAAAATGAAAGGCGAAGAAAAACCCGTAAAAGTTGCAGCAGATGCAAGAATCCTGTGCGTGAACAACACACTATCCCAGTTCCTATAATTTGCAGTAGTTGTCAATAAATTTTGAAAATGAATTGTTTTTTTTATTCTTATATTTTTTAACTAGTTTAACTAGTTATTGTTAGATTCACACGTTTTTTCAATAAAAAATATTCTAAAAAATCTATTTATTTACTTCCAGGCTAATAGTGAGTACCCTGGTACTCGCACGGTAGACAACACATGTACACTCATGAAATTTAAAACTTGGACACCACAATTTTTGTAAACAAAAGTTTGCACATTCTGAAGCGGGCTTAAGGGTATCATTTACAATTCTAAGAGCAGGTAGTCTCAGCAGGGGTTATCTTAAAGAATGAATCATTCCACTAAGTACGTTTTAGAAAATAGGTAATTTTTTTCTTTAAAGAATATATTTGAAGGTATCGCTAATTAAACACCATAGCTCGATTAATTATCGAATCAAAATTTTGTTTAGGAAATGTTTACAAAATAAAAATAGAAATAATTTTGATTTAAATATTTTTAAATAAATCTAACCTACTAATTATTGTAAGTTATTAAAAAATCATTAAACTCTCTATTCATAATATTTAGTCCTTACAAAATGTATATTTTATGACGTTTCATTTTTTCTGTAGTTAATATAAAAGTGAAAATAAAAACTAAGGCAATTCTTATTGTCAACGTATATATTTAGTTTTTGACAAGAATTTATTACATAATTATAATTAAGATACCAAGTTATAGTTTAAAATTAAATGAAAACGTTTTTTTAAATAAAGGTATTACTATATAAATAAATATAAGAAATCAATAATGGGTGTGACCTCCATTATTATTGATACATTCTTGGAGGCGTCTGCTCATTGACGCTATCAAGGTATCAATATAATTAATATTAATCGTTTCCCATGCGGTATCAATGGCTGCAATTAGTGCATTACGGTTTACTGGTATAAAATTTGGCCCTTGTTGTCTTCGGATAACAGCAAGTATTCGAGCCCAAACATTTTCGATAATGTTAAAATCTGGGCTTTTTGCTGGCCAGGGTAACAGCTCCAAGTTATTTTCTTGTATCCAGTTGCGCACAACCTGCGAAGTATAGGGTCATCATATCCCGATAGTTAATTATCGAATGTTCCAAGAAAATATGTGTAAATAGTAAATGGAATCTACTAACGTAACGTTAAGTCGTTAATTATAGTTACATAACTCTCCTTTCATAAGATATAGTTCATATTAATATGCTTATTGTAAAGCTTCGTACACACCTGAACAACAAACCGAGGAACAAACAGAACAACGAACCGAACGGCAATCGGAACATTAATTTGGACGGTGCTACGTACGAATTTTAGAACAGATTCGCAAGTCCTGATTGTTCCACGAACGGTTTGCGGCGTTCCCGCAACTTGTCGGTTTTTTCTCCGACATCAAAGAAAATGCGCGCGAATGCGTTTGCAGGTTTGGACGAATCTAAACAAAACGGCGAACAAACTTATGCGGGAGAATTAAATTATTTATTTTTGTCCTCCCTTTTGTGGGTTTGTTGTGTTTTAGGTAATATTATGGAGTTGACAGAAGAAAAATGTTTTAAATTAATCAGTGTTTAAGAATGCAAGAAAAAATGATGTCCCTATTAGCATCATTTGGGCGGGAAATTTCCAAAATAAAAAAAGCGAAGTAAATTATAATTTTTACTCTTCTTTGTGCGTAAAAATTTGGTTGGCACTATCTTCTTGTTTTCCGCAATTTTCTCTTCTCAATAATAAATATATATGAACTGAAAACTACTGAAAATAATTATGGGAACAGCACAAACGTTCCGTTTGTTGTTCGGATTGTGGAAATCATAAAAGATCGTTTGTCGTTCTGTTTGACTTTCGGTTCGTTGTTATGTTTGTTGCTCGGTTTGTTGTTCAGGTGTGTACGAAGCTTTACAACTTAAGCAACAATTTTTTGGCGAATAAAGATTAGTTTGTGATGTAATATTAGAAACACAAATTTATATCATATCAAATTTATGACAACTTAAAAACCAAGAACGTGTATGCGCAATTGCAGTGTAAATATTTATAATTAGATATTTTCGAAAGTTTATAAGTCCTCTATTGTAATCTTAATCCTGTCCATTAGCATTATAAGGAAATGGCTTTTACTTTATGAATAAGTTTCAATAACAATAGAATATCCTTGCTTGTTTAATTTACTTCCTTTGAGTCATATTGCTCTAAGGGTTGTTACATTGGTCATTAGAAGTATGTAATAAATAAACAATTAACTACTGTTTGAGAAGGGGTAGTGTGAACCAATAAATAAAGTAAGAAATGTAAATTCCATTTTAGTTTAAAATTTTAAGTGTTGTAAAAATGCCATCTTATCTCCGTGCTGATTTGAAAGCACGGATTGTTTCGGAATTAGCGGCGGGCCGTAGCGTGCGTGAAATTTCACGTATGTTAGATATACCAAAAAGCACCGTAGGGATTACCGAGTAAAATGGAATCTTGAACACACTTTGGAAAGAGCCATCGGAAGTGGTAGACCTAAAGTATCTACACGTGCTCAAGATCTCGAATTGTTTCATTACGTAACAGAACAACTATTTGCTACATACTCCAGAGCTATAGCAGATACACATTTTCCCGGATGCCGTATAACTGCACAAAAAAGATTAAAAGAGATGGTAATAAAGAAGTATAATGTATTTAGATATTTTGGAAACTATTATAAAACCTTCAGTCGAAGTGTTTTATCCAGACGAAGATTATATTTTCCAACAAGTAAGTATTCTTATTTCACTATACTTTCTCCAAAAAATAGTTCGGGATCTGTTGAATTAACATTTTCATAATGTATTTTTGTTGTTAAAGGACAACGCCCCTATTCATACTTCGCGGGTTGTGCGCAATTGGATACGAGAAAATAACTTGGAGCTGTTACCCTGGCCAGCAAAAGCCCAGATTTTAACATTATCGAAAATGTTTGGGCTCGAATACTTGCTGTTATCCGAAGACAACAAGGGCCAAATTTTATACCAGTAAACCGTAATGCACTAATTGCAGCCATTGATACCGCATGGGAAACGATTAATATTAATTATATTGATACCTTGATAGCGTCAATGAGCAGACGCCTCCAAGAATGTATCAATAATAATGGAGGTCACACCCATTATTGATTTCTTATATTTATTTATATAGTAATACCTTTATTTAAAAAAAAGTTTTCATTTAATTTTAAACTATAACTTGGTATCTTAATTATAATTATGTAATAAATTCTTGTCAAAAAACTAAATATATACGTTGACAATAAGAATTGCCTTAGTTTTTATTTTCACTTTTATATTAACTACAGAAAAAAATGAAACGTCATAAAATATACATTTTGTAAGGACTAAATATTATGAATAGAGAGTTTAATGATTTTTTTAATAACTTACAATAATTAGTAGGTTAGATAAGTAATAATCAGTCAACCCAAATAACCATGTTTAGTTTTTTGATTTAATTTAAAAGTTATTGCTTGTAGACGTTTTTTAAATCAAAATTATTTCTAATTTTATTTTGTAAACATTTCCTAAACAAAATTTTGATTCGATAATTAATCGAGCTATGGTGTTTAATTAGCGATACCTTCAAATATATTCTTTAAAGAAAAAATTAAGTAAGCAACGTAAATTACCTATTTTCTAAAACGTGCTTAGTGTAATGATTCATTCTACAGTCCTTCTATAAGATAACCCCTGCTGAGACTACCTGCTGTTAGAATTGTAAATGATACCCTTAAGCCCCTTCACAATGTGCAAACTTTTGTTTACAGAAATTGTGGTGTCCAAGTTTTAAATTTCATGAGTGTACAATATAAAAATTAAATTGTAACAATAACAATCAACATTATGACAACCAAAAAAACGTTTCTATGTATTAAACAAACTTTCTAGAGATGTCCTAAAACCACAAATGAATAGCTCTAACGGGAAAAGGACAATATGAATTTAAAATTAAAATAGTACCCGGGTACTCGGTATGGTATCATAAGGGTTAAATGTTAATTATGTTTTTTGATACCAAAATATATTTCTTTTCTTTTGTAAAATTTTATTCCCCCATTGCATTAAATAACATTAGTTTTAGAATGGAGGTCTAATTTTGGAAACCAGTGGTTCAATTTAAGTTAGTAAGTCCGTAAATTAGACCAAAATGCTTTATCGAAAAAAAAAATACATATGTGTGGAAAATGTTAAAGTTTTATCTAGTGCAATCAAATTTTAAGTTAATTTTAGATTTTTAAGTTAGAATAAAAGAAGTACAAACCGGTCCAATATAGAAAACCTTCCACTAGATTAGGCGGTATTCTACCATATAGCTTGTGTGTTAGCCATTCTACCTATTTGGATAAAAGTGTTGTTAACATTAGTTTCATACACATACATTACAAATTTTGGCGACGAGGATGGGATTCTGATTTCACACAGAAATTTAATTTACGAAGAAACTGGAAATTATGAAGAGTGAAATTAGTTTTGCCTATTTTACACGTGCATCTGATAAGAAAATAATGACTGATGTTAAAGAGACCGTAACGCCGCCCGAGATTACGGCTTTCAAATAATCGTTTAATATTGAACCCTTTCAACCGACTATGAATTGGTCGAGTTGGATTTGTAGGTTGCAAGAGGATTCTAAAGTATTGCGAGTGCCGGCGGAAGCCGATGCTGCATCAGGGTTGCTACATTACAATGGGCAGGAAGATTTTGATCTTTTGTGGGACAAGGGTTCGCCGAAAGATCCTTTATCAGAAATCATTTAAAGAATTGAAAACCATTTTTATAATCCAAAACCACTATAAAATACTGAGAACTACCGATTTCACCAAAGAAATCAAGAAGATGATGAATCACTGCAAGATTTTAATGTGGTCATTAATAAGTTGGCAATTAATTACAATTATGGTGAATACTTGGAAACTGCGCTTAGAAATAAATTTGTGTATGGTATAAGCACTTTGAAAAATCCGTTTTTCTGAAAATTTTATATTTAAAAGTAGAGCTCCTTAGGAACAGTTTGTGAAAATTTCAAGTAATTCAGAGTAAAACTCATTAAGATAATGAGCTGCGCGTTCTTCCCGTTTGAGCCGGCCGAGAGCGGTTGGTACCGGAGCAGTTGCTCAATTTCGTTCAAAAATTGGAGCGTGCCTTGACTTCTAACGATTTTGACGTTAGTAAACTCAGTCCTATATTTCTTGATTTTATCAGTTATTTGTATAATTTTGAAGTATCATTTTCAAGAAAAAATGCCAAAAAAAATTTAAAGAGAAGATCGACAGCAGAGTTGTGTGAAGCTAGACAGGTCCAGAAAAAGACCAAATCTAACAAAAAACAAAAAATATGTAAGTACCACAAGTGCATCGGCCAAAAAAATTAAATTAAGCAACGAAATGAACGTTCCGGAAGATGCCGAAAAGCATTATCGCATCATAGATCTTTTGCTAATATTTTCAACGATTTCTACAGTTGTGAAATGTGTAAAGTGCGATGGGAAAATACAATTTAAATCTTGCAAAAAAGAAGGTCTTGGTTTTAAGATTCAAGTGAAATGTGAGAACTGTTCAAAGCCACTGCCAAATGTGCAAAAATTGGGAGAACAGATTAAATACGATGGAATATACAAGACTGGCATGCCGAACATTTGAAACGTGGTGAATCACACTGCACCTGCAGGAAATATGAAAGTATCCGCAATAAAAGAAATGTTTGAACGATCCGAAGAACAGTACGACGTGAAGTATAAAAATTATATCGGCGACGGCGATAGCAAGACGTACACCGGCGTAATTCAATCTTATCCATACGGTAAAGATTTTATAATAAATAAAAAAGAATGCGTTGGTCATGTTCAAAAAGGATGGGTAAACGGCTACGTGATCTTGTAAAAAACACAACTGTGTACACAAAAATAAAAACTAAGAAAAAAGCTGGCCAAACTAAAAAAACCAAAAGTCTATCTGGCAAAGGAAAATTACCGGCAAAATAATTGATAAATTAACGGTTTACTATGGCTTAGCAATCAAACGAAATTGTGATTTAGTGGAAAAAATGAAAAATGCGATTTGGGCGACTTTCTTCCATTACCGATCAACAAAAAAATCCACAGCATCATAAGTGTCCGACCGCCCCTGACTCGTGGTGCGCTTATCAAAAAGCTTTGGCCACCACTGGAGTAGAAAATTTCCAGCATAATTCCAAATGTAGTACTAGAAGCCGATTTATGAAGAGTTAAGTAAAGATGAGCTGTTACAACGTTGCGTTGGTGGATTCACGCAAAACAACAACGAGAGTCTGAATCAACTAATTTGGAAGATTGCTCCAAAAGTTTCATCCAGCAGCTGTAAGTTAGTTTAATTGCGGCAAATATAGCTGCTTGCACTTGATGAAGGCAATTTTGCACTCCTAGCCATGCTTCAATAAATGAAAGTCAACGTCGGCACAAGTGCGCACGAATACGCTAAAATAACTGATGAAACGAGGATCGACAAATCCGAAGAGAAAGCTGCGCTCCAGACAAAAGAGGCTAGGATGATGAAAAGGATGGAACAAAAGAAGCCTTGGACATTGCAAGTGCCGCAGGCACCTTGCTGTATGGAACTGGCATCGACGATTTAGTGTAAGACTCAACAAACATTTTTTTTTACCAATTTTCGTTGCTTAAAACTTAAAAACGCGTTTATCTCGAAACGACTTTTTTGACATCGGTGGACTCGATATCTCAAAAATTTATAAACCAATTTGATTGAAATTGAACACAGTTTTACAGTGTATATTTTACTAGGTGGTAACGACCTTCTTTTTTTTTTCCTTGAGACCAATTTTTGTAGCTACAAAATAGTGCCATTTTTAGGGACAAACTCGTACTTTTTGGCTTCAATCAACACGAAAAAATTGAAAAAAATTTTTGTTAAATAAAAAGATATCGTCGCGACCTACATGCACTTCTACATTAATCAAATCTTCTAATTTTTTGTGTTACAGATGATTTGCGGCCGAGTTATCTTGTACACAGAATTTTTTTTTTATATTTTCATCGGTATTCTCACTGCCACGGTCGTATTTTTTTAATATTTTTTATTACAAAATTTTTAAATGTTGTTCAGATGTTACTTTAATATATGAAAAAAAATAATAAATTAAATTTAAAAGTTTCTTTTAAAAAATTCTAAAAAAATGCCTTTTTCAACCCATTATACAACCCCCTTTAAATGCGGCGTACTGATGTATAGAAGTTGTAACATACACTGTACACATTAGAATAGTTTTGTAATAACTAATACGTATTGCATCAACAAATAAGTTTTCCAAATATTCAATTAATGAAACATTTGATAATCTAACATTGAATCATTTTTGAACTCAATGACGAAACAAATTAAAGATCGAAATTACAGAAATAAAAAAAAATTTAAACTCACTCATCAAATCATAATTAAACAAGGAATTTTTAATCGCCACTGAAATTAATGTTTCCTTACTGTAAATCTTAAATGTAGTTAAGAAACAAATAATGCATGAAAGTCCCCATATCTGAAACTAAATAAGAGCGAAAAGATAAGCATTCGTACATGTTAATAGCTTAGGAACGGTTCGTAAAATGAGCGGTTTATATGCTGTGGTTAAATTAACCTTTTTTGTTGTATTAATTAATGTTATTTCAATTCTAAGCGTCGTGTTATGGGGTTTTCAAATCCAAGACATAATTCCTGCGTCAATGACTGGTAAGATCCATTTTTAAACTACGATTTTTACAATATTTTGTATATTTCAAAATTTCTAGAAAGTGTAAAGGCTTGTTAAATTTACGTTATCAATGTCATTTCTTAATTGTTTTAGTCATAAAGTACCTATAAATAAATTTTGTTTTATTTATAATGTTAATAAGATGCTTTATCTATGACCCGTAGCTGTTTTACTGCTTTTAATTGGATTTGCGGAATAATCTGCGCTATGGAATTTTTCCATAGTGATTATCGTTTGTAAGAATTGATACTGATACGTAAATAGAACAATTTCTCTGTAGGTAAAATTAAAAGTAGTTTTTATTCCAGGAATATTTAGTATTTTGTTGATGTTCGTAAGTTTTGCATCTCGAAGGATTAGGAGCGAATGGTTTAAGAACATCTTGTCGTTTTGCGTTATGTTGGGCGGAGTATCTGCACTTTTTTGGTTTTTTCAAATTATATATAATATTGGTTTTTACATGAACAACGTTGTAGGTAAGTCTGTATATAATGTATTAATTTTTATTCTAAGCAAATAATTTTTAGTGGCTATGGAAGCTTCGTGCTCATGCGCAATGGCGTTTGTAACTTCCGTCTACTTATTAATCACTTCTTACAACGCGTATTTGTATTTGTTATTGGAAACTGCAGAAAAATCTGTATTAGACGAATCTTCACCATTAATCGTCACCGAGTTGGCTATCAATTACGCTCGGTATAAAGCGAAAAATAACTGGATCCTTATTAATCCTATATGACTTAAATATTGTATACGATAGTGCATATAGAATTGGTTTGCATATACAATGTGAAGAAGAAAAATCAAGCACTATCTAAAAATCAAATAAAGAAGCAAAATCTGAGGGTTGAAGCGTTTTCAGACAACGTACTAAGAATAAATGATCCGATGTCAAAAACACTATGCTGATTATGTTTTTATAATCTATGAACTTTATTGCTAAATATTTGCTATTGCAAATGACAGCATTATTAAAATATGTACTATGTTTTACGTAGTTACCTTAAAATGTAGAGAATTTAACAAGAAAATATTATAATAACCTTTATTTATTAGTTAATCACATATACGTAATTTATTAAAAATGTTAATATAAGTACTTTAGTTAAATAAATAACTACATAAAATTTAATAAAAGATTTTCCATATCAATTACCTTAACGACTTGTTTTTAAACATATTATATAGAAATGGTGCATTCAGAGCGGTGACACGACATATCGTAACGCGACAGTTCATAACCACACAAATGGTAACGTACTAAACGTATCATCGATAGTTCGTACTTAAAATTCAGTATTTACATTACGTGTTGACAGTTTAGTATATTTATGTACTTAAGTACATCAATAATTTTTATTATAATGCGAATGTTTCATACTTGTAAAGTATGAGTATTTATTTATTTCACAGACATAATTAACTAATGTGGGCTATATTTCTTAAAAATTGCAAACGCTGTTCAATATTATAATCTTGAGTGACTCTTACTACACGCTGCTTTATCTGTTTAAACGTTGAGGCATCCTTTGAACACTTTCATATTGCAAATAATATGTGTTGCAAACAAACTTCTGCTAAAAATCTATCAAAAAATTTTCACATTGTGAGATGTGCAGATTTAAACGAAGATTGAAGAGTAATGAAAACCTTTTATGCTATTAGTAGTCCTGGCCAAACCATTTGCTGCGTTCTGACGATGATTCTATATATTTGGAGGAAATCCTGGTTTTTGTCTACGATAATTTTTCAGTTCGCGACTCCTAATGAATGTATTTTGGAAATACAGGGTGTTTGAAAAGGAACTAACTAGTTTTATCTATAAATGTAATGGTGAAATTAATAAAAAACTAAATCAAGCAGCACATAAAATGAAAGAGAATATCTTCAAGTTTTTTTACCTTTCAGTAAATTTCTATTCGTGGGCTTACACACGTTCAGACGATATCCCACTTCCTGCCAGGTATTTGCCAGCTACCAGGTGTAACAGTTTCAACTGCAGCCAAGGACTAACACACACAAAGCACAGATCTGTTCAACAATAGTTACAGAAGTTCTCAGTCTACATAATGATTTTCCTTTCAAAACGTTACTGGTTTTCTTTTGAAAGATTTTAACCAAACACGGATAGTGGTTAGTGTAGGTGTTTCACCGCTATACTGGCGTCTAAAATTACGATGCCCTGTTATAACAGATTCACTTTGTAAAAGCCAAATGACACACTGAGTCTTCTGTTACGGAGTAGCCCTTACACTGCACTGAAAACCAATGTCAACAATGCCAGAATCTGAATGCCGGAAATTCAAGGTCAAGCAGGCTTGCCAACTGCAGTTAATAAATTTTGCCCAAAACTTGGACAATTTATGTATCTAATAACACAAATTAGAATATTTTAAATTACCTTGTACAGATTTCTTTTTCAAACTCCCTGTATTGTAAAAACTTCTCAGTCTTCTCATCAAATTCAGGAAAAATTCTAGATATGCATTAATAGCTTCTTCAACAAGAAGTAACGATATTGAAGTGAGCAATCAAAATTTTCTACATTTGAATCAAATTCATGTTTTAAACCAATTTTCCCTAACTTTTGTTTCAATTCCGGGAACTCAATTTGAAAAGCATTGATTTCTGCGTTTTCAAAATCAAATATGCAAGATTCAAGATTTAAAGTTAGAAGTTGACCTTTTAATATACGTAGAAACTTTCGATAGGTATTTTCAGTCTTATTTGGACACTCTACATTATCAAATTGAACATGGATACTGTAAAGCTGGAAAAATATTCCAGGTACAATTTTCAAATAGAATATCAATATCCTATTAGGATCATCCGATTTGCTGTTATTTAAGAGTAAGTATATTTCTAAGAAATCAGAAAATTCAGACCATTTGCAATAGCAAGTATAACATTTTTTTCTCTTTGTTTAACACGCTGAAGAGTTCATGATATTGAGTTTGTTTTGGGAAGCATTAATTTGACACACTCATTTGCTTCAAGTAATTTTTCTGTATAGACAAATTTCCAAAATTGACTTATGATATTTTTGAAATTTCACCAATAAAGTGTTTTGGATGTAATGGGTATATTAACAAAAAAACTGCAATGGCGGCAAATAATGTAATATACCGACAGTTTTTGATAAATCTTCGTGCACAAAGGCAAGTTTTGTGGGTTGAGCCCGAAGATAATTCTCGACTCTGTACCCACTGTTATGCTACTTTTCGACGACAGGGTAAAATAATAATTTATGTTTATGCATAAACATTATTTCCTAATTTTCAAAGTCAACAGAAGACATCTTGCCATTGAACCTGTTGCAAATGTTCAAAATGGTGAAATGGGTATTGACAATGTTGTTGAAATTGTTAACCACAATCAGCGACTAAAGCTGCGGACCACTTAAAGAAATTGTGGTGTTTGTGGAATATTGGTTTGGAATCGTATTCTAAGAAAAGTTTTACTAAAATTGTAAGTTGAAAATTGAATATTTTGCAATCCCGTAAATAAGCCGTTGCTTTCGTACGATTGCGAGCTACTTTAAGGCAATTTACACTCGAGGATAATAACACTTTGATCGACCTTCTCACAGACCAAGTAATTGCTTTAGAACAGAAATGCAAAGTATTTGATTTTGGCAATGAAGAACTGGATGACGATGACTATAAATGCTATATCCGAGTAAATCTAGCCCAGTTTAATAAAATTGTTGAACACTGCAATAATTTAGCGCCTAGAAGAAAAGTTAAAAAAATAACTTGTTTTGCAATTTTTCTTATTAAGTTTAGAGTAGATCCAAGTCAAAAAGTTTTAGATATGATGTTTGGCTTGAAACCAAAGCACGGATAAGCGAGATTTTCTAAGACATTTTAACTTCAAGAATAAATCATTTTGTTCCATGCCATCTTGGCTATGACTACATAACTCGTGAAAATTATGCTGCTGTTCATAGCACCAGAGCATAAAATCGCGAGTGCAATGCCCATTTAAATTCTCTAGTTGTTTTTATTGATGCAACTCATCTATTCCATCAAAAACCTCACGACCACTTGTCTCAGCGTAAGACTTGCTCTTTGCCAAAACGCGCCAACCTTGTCAAATAAGCCCACATGCAACAGATAGAAGGAATTTTTAATGCTATGGTTTTGCAGGACATTAGATTCATCACATTTTTGCGAAACAATAACAAAATATGCGACAGTGGATATGGAGACTCAGCTGATTTTTGTAGAAATATAAGTCTCAACGTTTTTATGGCCCATGTGATTCAAAATGGACAACGCTAACTTACTACCCAACAGCCTAACAAGTTTCGATTAGTTACCATGCTCAGATGGGTAGCTGAGGCAGTATTTGGACGACTTCAAAATAAGTTAAAATTTTTAAAAAATGTAATTTTAATTCTTATGGCTGTGAAGCATTAGAATATATTTTTAAAATTACATGTGCTGACTAGAAGATGACGCATTTTGCGATCGCGTATTAGAACATTTAAACTGCCCAAATTATTTATTAAATCGGGCTCTGGATGAAAACTTATTTCGGAGTTGTCTGAATTAGTCACTTGTAGATAAGTTTTTAGATCTTTAAAATTTTCTGATTCTATTGGAAAGTCAAATCCAAGATTTAACGTACGGTACATACCTGATTTGTTTATCATATAGCTACACGTCATCGCATTCATCTAATGGCAAATATTTAGTGCGTTTGCATTGACATCCTAATCTATTATGTCCAACTCGTTTGATTAGAGCATTAATACCTTTACGGTTCCAAACTGCTAAAAACCGGAAGTGTTTTACGCAATATAACTCCAAAATGGTTGGAACTGAAGCAATAACTGGTTGGGCATGTTTATGTAAATCTGGCGCACGAGTATTGGAAATGTGTGGCCATGTCTGTTTTGTAATATAGTTTTTATCTTAGGCAAGGCATCAACCACAAATACGTTATCCATCGACCGATATGGTCGATAATTTAATTGATGTCTCTAGACCTACCTTGCAGGTACATTGAGTGTATACATTTTTAGTTGTAGATATAGGTTCAGTTGTAATACACCGAATTTGTTCAGTTCAAACTTTTTTTCGAAATATTCATCAACTTTGACGTGTTTATGTCACCACAAATTCACCATAAAAAAATTATTTTCGGGTATTCCGGAATGGTTTCAGAGTTAAAACTTCGGGGAGTTTATTTTTGTTACATATATCCATTTGTGTAAAAATTCTTATAACAAAAACATAAGGCCCAAAAAACGATACTCTCCTTTTGGTGTATAAAAATACGTTTTTCACGCAAACTAAGTTCATACGTAAGTTCATTTGCCATTTCTTAAATTCGAAACACTTTAGATAATAACAAAAAAGATTACTACTGTTTCTCTTACTAAACATGAGACTTTATATGTTTGAAAACATTCCTCTTCTTAATTATAACCAATCAGAATACTTATTGTTACAATAGCTAATTTTATATTTTTGTTTTACAGAAAAAACATAATTACAATGCTGCAAACATTTTAAGATCGTTATCCGCTTAAAAATATTATGACTTACTTTATCTAAACAATTAAAAGGGATTAACTCTAAATGCAATTTCTGCTCTAGGTACATCCGTGGATTTAAAGAAAGCTTACACGCTCGTAAACAACCAAATAATTTGGACATTCCATTGAGTACTTAGTAGTGCAGGTAAAGTGTTTACAATTTTGAATCGAGTACTTAATCTTCTAATGGGTTCACAATAGTTGCGTTTGTATTGCGCCTATTTTAAAAATACAATTAACAAGTATTCTTAGTTCTAATAGATATTTCCGGAAAACGTTAATATTGTAATTTCTATAATTACTTTATATAAAATTTTGTTTTCATTAATAACACTACATTAATTGAAATCACTTCTTTTATTTGAATTTAATCTTGTAACATAACAATTTTATTTTTGGAAAAACTGACCTAGACATGAAGTCAATTAATAATGAAACAATTAATATAAAACTACGTCATTTGAATTATTTCAAACATTTTTTATAAATTTTACCGATTCCCATTAAATGGATTACATTTAAAAGTTATTTCTTTTTTGTTGTTTGTGTTGGTTCGTTACTTTAAAAAATGAAAACCAATTAACTTTAAATAGTTTTGTTTTACTTTTCCAGTAATAATATATTATATGTATCTATTAAATTTTGAACGTAATAATAGAAAATATGCAAATACTTCTCCGCAATAAATAATATTGACTAAACCAATTGAGTAAAGGTTTTGGTATGGGAAAAAATTATAGAATTATAGAATTCCTACAATTGCACGAAAATTGTCAAAACACACCTTTATTGTTACAAGACCATTTTTCGATTAAACAAACACTTAATAAATTACATTAATGATATCACAGACTAAGAATCAGGGCAACAGTGGATAACAAACTATGTACAAAAAATAACGTGAGAATGAACTACAGAAGAAGCAAAAAAGGGTAGGTATATTTTAAAAACATACTAATAATAAGAATAACAATAAGTGCATCAGAGTAGATATGTAAGAAACAATAGTTGACCAAGATAAATAGATGTAAACAAAAACGAGACAAAACGAAATTGCAAAAGAAGAGCAATGTAAGACCTCAAAAATTCAATGGAAAACCAAAAATTGTTTGATAGAAAACTTTAAGAACAAAGAAACTTGAGACTACGAGAATAATAAAAAGCAAACATGAAAAAACCATAACAAAATAATGGAAATGTGGAAGAGACATTTTGAAGAATTGCGATTATCTTCAAAAAGGAGATTGAACAGAAAACACTAAAATATACAGAGAAACAGTAAAAGTGGTTCATGAAAGAAATAAGATTGGGAAAGCGGCTGAATGCTAAAGAATAATGTTGGAAATAAAAAAATTAGGAGGAAAAGATTTACTAATCAAATACAGAGTACCTCCAACCTCTTGAGTCAAAGTTGGATATATGATACATAGTTAACACCAAGTTAAAATGTAAATTTTTTGAAGTAAAACATAAACTATGCATTTATGCCCATAGATTCTTTATAACAAAATATTATTCATTTTGGTGTCAACTAGAAAACATCCAATTTTGACCTGA
Organism: Abscondita cerata; assembly: GCA_030710515.1. NCBI lineage: Eukaryota > Metazoa > Arthropoda > Insecta > Coleoptera > Lampyridae > Abscondita > Abscondita cerata. The sequence goes on from JALBCR010001021.1 coordinate 164,376, forward strand.
GAGGTGGAAGACACATAACAAATTGATAACAAAAAAATGTAAAATAATGTGATAACTATAGATGAGTAACAAATTGAGTATAAGTATCAAAATATTAGAAAAAATAGTAGCTGAAGAGAGACTAGAAGAAGCAAAAAGTAGATTTAGTATAGGAAGGTAAGCACATGATAACGTATTTACAATTAGGTGTGACTTTTCGTCTTTAAAGTACAATTTTTGTTTAGAATATAATGTATCTACGATATGGGTAGAATTAACAATTGAAGCGTTGAAATATCAAAGGGTCTAAGTGCCAAAAACAATAAAGCCAGTAATTTAAAGAAAACTGTTTAATTTCTGTTTTTTTGTACATGAATGTTCTCAAAATTTAAATAACATATATTTTAGCACGCTAAATACAGTTATAAAAACACTGAGCAAAAAAAAAATTATTTTTTAAACATTTGGAAAGGGGCTATGTGCCTTAATTATTATGAAAGGGACTATGTGATTTAATCAATATTAAGTAGTTTCCGATAAAACATTTTATGTTCTTCTTTCTCTAAATAAGGTATCATCGACTCCAAATGTTTTTTTATTTTCTCCAATTTTGTTTTGATTTTGTAACATAAGAAGGTTCATATTCTTTAAGTCGCATGGAGTTTTTCCTTTTTTCAAAATAAAAGTCGTCTTCCAAGGTCCAACTTCACTAAAATTTTCTTTTGAAAAAAGTATGCCAGGATAATTTTTATCCAGCTTCAAGTGCACTGCCTTGCTTATATTTGCGTTTTTTAAGTTTAATATAGAATCAGCAGAGAACTGCACATCAAAAAATCTGTCGTCAGTCATGTCAACAACTTTGAAACGACCTGTATGCGTACTAGATGTTATAACATCATATAAGTCATTAGGCACTATTGCTTTAGTTCTTCTTTTGCGTTTTTCAATAAGCGCAAAGTCGCGGTCGCATTGTAGAAAGCTATGTCCACTGACTAGGAATTTGTGTTCTACAGTTATCAAAAAACAATACACAAAAATGATCATGCGATTTTTGTTCTGAATTGCGCAGTTGTCACTCCAAATTATCAGCTTCTTCTTCTGTGTTATTTCCATATTCAAAACTTGCAGCAAACATGAAGAAACTTTATTGCCACCCCTTTCTGACACATCTTCGTGCCACACACACATGTAGGACTGCTTACTGTCTGCTAAGTTTATGCACAAATTGTAGCATGACAACTGACTTAGATAAAAGATTTCCGAATGAGTTAAGGTAGGAACAAATAATACTTGTTCTATATCCATGGACACCACACTAATATTGCTACCCAGCTCTTGAGACAGTAAAATATCTTGTTTCATTGATCCTGTAGCTACCTTAGTTTTTCTGTAATGCAGCTCAAGTTCTTGTGTCCGTTTAAAGAAAAGATGCGGAAAATCTTTTAAGAACACGCTGCGATAAAACCGATAAGTTACTAAAATATCTAGATGCAATTCCATGAAAGCTTTATAAAGTCTGTTGACGTTTAAGTCTAAACTTCCTTATTAGATTTGGCTCTTGTGTAGTGCGACACATCCCTGGGAATAGACTTTATATGCTCTCAAACTCTTAATCTGTCATTCTGTGTAAATTTAGATAAACAAGGGCGTCTTCTTTTGTTAGTATAAGTGGTATCACCTAATTTTTTTTTTTGTTTACAATGGTATATAGTTTTTTCCTACTTAGGCCAAAAGTATTCATAAACGTATTTTTATAAACTTCAATAACATCACCAGACACATTAGGAACCGTGTAATGCATAGAACACTGCCTATGACTTTCACCAGGATTATTAAATTTTCCATGTCTACGTCTTCTCACTCTTCCTATGTAAACAAGTTCCATGAGATATGTTTCTTGAATACATGAGCCAGAGGAATAAAAACTGTTGAATAATTTGAGCCTTGTCTCTTATGATAGACTTTTGCATGCAAATCTGCATTTACATATTACCTAAAATAGGTAACACAATAATAGAATCATAATGTTATTACACAATATTCTAGTTACATTTAGGTTAGGTTTTTCTTTGGCAGCAACTTTTTTGTTTTTGCAAGTTAGATATGCCTCGCTAGCCACTTTTATATTTTTCTCAGCCTCAGCTACTGACCCAGAACCACTTTTTCGCCTTTCTTTATCTATGTTTGTAAATAATTATTACATTCACAACGAAGGACACAGCTAGCTACACTCACAGAAGTTTATTCTATGCATGTAAACAATGAATTTGTTGTACTATTGGCACTTAGCACCCATGAAACAAATAAAGCACTTGCACATGTCCCACCTATAAGCCCGTATACAAACCACAAGGTAGTTTGTGGCACTTAGCTTCTTTCATACATTGTTTCCGATGGCAATTGGCACCTTTCTATGAAACAAGCTCAATTTTGCTAAGAATGGCACTTCGATCCTTTGATATTTCAACGCTTCAATTAATAACTCAGCTCGCTGCTGTTAAAAGCGGTTTTGTAAAGCATTTTTTCTTCTTTTTTATCGGCATAGATTTGGTTCAAAAAAGCCAGTGTGGTAAATGGTAAATGTATTTAAGACGTCTTGCCTTTTCAGGCGACTAATAAATAAAATATCTTTTAATATTGCACGACGATAACTAACCTCATTCAGGACTACGCTCACACTTTCTTCGTCGACTTAATCGTGGTGGAAGCCTCCAGGTCTTTGTTTACCGGCAGCTTGGCTCTACAGATCATTAAACTATTTGCGTAATTAAATTTTATTACTTTGCCAAAAAATTTGGTTTGGTACTAAAATAGACTCCAAAAAGGTTTAACGTACTTCAATAAACGTAGTGTCGTTAAAATGGCTTTTCCTAGGCTATTAGTCGGGCTATGAGTGGATGTGATTGCAATTGCTTATTTTACCATCAGATTGCGTTTACTGCCATAATCGCAAAGAAAATAATTCTTTGAATAAAAATTAATTTCTGGTAGCAAAGTAAGCAATTACAGTCATATCCTTGATAACACGATTGATGCCTAGAAAAAGTTCTTTTTAACAGCGTCAAGCTTTTTTTTTAAATACGTTAAGTTCTTTTGAAGTTATTGACATTTATTTTCGAAAATGTTTCAACACAACCACTTTCTTTTCAAGCAAAAAACATTTAACAAAAAAAATTTGATTTGATTTTAGCTTTAAAACCCTATTGGCTCTAACTATTGTTAATATAAAAAAATTATTTAGAAAACGGGTTTTAAAATTCGATATGGCAATTACGACCTCTTGTACTTATACTATACGATACTATACAATAACTGGCTTCTAATATACAGCCGCTTACCTTGCTTATTGGCCTACACTGTACAAGTTGTACAATATACAATAATGATGTACTATTATCACGTACCATTATTTGTTTGTACTTGCAGCGGGGTAAGAATTAAAATGAAAAGTTGGCGAGGTGGTCAGCAAAACTTTTACAATACGTTTATAATCTAATTCATTCCAGGGCAAGCATACAGTTTTAAAAAAAATTAGATTTTTTGCAAGTAAAACAACGATCTCAAGTTCTTAGTAATAAAAGAAAATTTTCCGCTTAAAATTTAGATAAAAATTAAAATCTCCTCGTTTCTAAACTTTATGAGGTCGGGTCTTAAATGACGGTCATGTTTCAGAAACATTAAGTTATTTGGATATTTTAAAACTTGGAAACATGTTACCAAAAATTAGTTGGACGTAAAAGAAAATATAACAAGAATAAGAAAGAAGGAAGATTGGTAGAGATGAAGAGATAGTAAGGAGAGATGTGGATTTGCAGGCGCAGAAAAGAACAGGTAGAATAAAAAAAAAAAAAGTACAATAGGAAATATTGGAAAATAAGGGCAGAGGAAAACCAAGATATATAGCTGGAGGAGTGGATTAAGAGAAAAAAAGAATTACAGCAAGGTTTGGGGTGGGAAATGAGAAACGAAAAAACAAATATTGGTTGAAAAATGAGGATAGAAAATGTAGGGTGTCTGGAAAAAGGTGGGAGAATTTATAATACATAAGTAAGTAATGTGAAAAACTGAGAAATGAAGAGAAAAACCAACGAGAGCTGCTGCGGAAAGAGAGGAGGGAAAAGTAATAATGAAAGAAGAGAAGCAGTGAAGAGAAAAAAAAAAACATAATCAATATAAAAAAACATAGATTAAGGGAGAAAAAGAAGGAAGGATGAGAAGGTAGTAATACAAAAGAGAAGGAGAGGAGGAAAAAAATCAATTTAATTGATTATAAAAAATTGAATGATAACGTGCGCAAGATAGTTTATGCGATTATACTGCATTTACTTTCAAGGCAAACCAGAGATTAACAAATGCATGCAAAGTTTACGTGGCCAGAGCCGTACTTAGGACCAAATAAGAATTTTATTTAACAAAAGCATAAAGTTTTCTTATTTTGCTCAGTTGCAAGTCGATTTCAGGTAGTTGACTTCACCTTGAAACAAAAAAAAGTGTTTGTTATTTCATCTTTTTGATTGTAATCTGATGTAGTCCGTAATATCATTATCTAGTAAGTTCTATAAGCGGTACATGCACAAGAAAATAAATAATTGTATTAATTGCTGTGGTCTAGTGGTAAAATCCGCAAGTTTTTCAAAGATTTACTCACGGTAATTATAAATTTGCACTTATAAAAAAGTGAATGCTGAACCAGTAACTACCTCAGTTTCATATCCACTCCTCAAATTTTTCCATTCTTCAGGCACACTTCCGGTGTATATGTATGCATGTGCATTACGTTTGTGCATGCCTATATATACACGTGCATCTCTTTCCAGCTGAAGTGGCTAACAGATGTTAGAGGATGGGGTAAGCAAGCGTATCTGTTTCTCAACTTTTGGAGACAAATGAAATACGCATGTTTGCTTTTTTGCATTGTTTTGAAACAGTCTATGTTCATCTCTTGTATATTTTAGTTACGTGTGTAACGCACGTATTCGTTACCGAGAGAAAATAAATTTTAAGTTGAAGTTAGTTGGTTTCAAAGTTTACTGGAAACTTAAAGTTCTTACCTACTTTTGCGATGTTGCGGTTTTAATTTTTTCCTAACACATACATTCCTACTTACTACATGTCTGTTCTGGCATTATTAAGAAAAATTATTTTGATACAACTTTACTGTTTTGCTTCTATCGTCGTCCGTTCTGTCACAACAACCTTTGGTTATTGTATTTGGTATTTATCTTTTTGAATCTCATATTGTAAGGTTTAAACTGGGGCAAAGTGTTTTTGTAATTACGTGTATCTTATTAATCTTTGTGTGATTTTAATTCACCCAATTGGCATTTGATCAAGTGCAAGACGCGCAAAGTTAAGATTTTAGATTATACAGACAGTTTTAGTTTGCAAAACGTTTAATCCGATAAGTTGTTTTATTAATAAAAATTGGTGATCACCTGATAAATTGGGTTGATACTATTTAAGTAATGTTACTCCATTATAAATTTGTTAATTTTGGAAAGCTTATGTTATAATTTTTGTTTGATCCTTGAATTTTTGTTCTTCGTGAATTTTGAATTTTTGTTGTGAAGTTATAATTGCATACAGTGTGGGTTGACTATTTATTGCGTAACAAATTCGTTATAAAATTTTAATTAGAGATGGTGACACATAATTAGATATTACAGCACTGTAACAGAATTTTCTTGCAAAAAAGCTGCTGGTAAAATAACGTATCGCAATTAAAGATGGCATTAACAAATTGAAAGAAAGCCAAAGTAAAGCGTGTTAGGTTAGGTTTTTTGTTGTTGTTTTTTATGTTGGTTTTTGTACCATTAGGTTGAAGTGTTCTCTCGTTTCCAGTAGTTTAATACAGTTTGTTTTGAATTAGCATGCAGTCATTTTTATTTTGTTTTGAGCCCATGGCTAAGTGATAGACTCTTGAGTCTTGTTTAGGTTGGCTGGTGAATTCCGTTTCACTAGTTCCATGGTGTGTTGATTGCCATCTTTCAATTTAAAAGTCTTAAGTAACGTGTCGAACCACAACGCTTTTTTCTTTTTATTGGTTGGTTAGTTAAAACGTTAACGGGTGTTCGAGACTATTTATAATCAGGTCTGTCATTATTTTTTTTCTCAATTTCCTTAAGTCCAGTGGCTCTCTTTAAATGCAAGGGATTCACCCATACTCTGGTTTCTTTGGATTTTTGACTATTTGCTTGTTCTGAAAAAATTGCGTTGGATTGGTGAAAAGATTTAGCGATCAAGGTACGACCAATTTGTCAGTCGGATGGTTAGTTGCTTTGGGTTTCAAAGTCATTTTTGTATTTTTGTTTATAAAATCATTTAGACTGTAGACATTGTGTTGAATTAGCAGCATGCCTTTTGTAGCGCTCTGACCTTGCCCTAGGGCTACCATCACCAGCTTTCATGGTGTTTTATTATTTTCGGATAAAATTTCTTTTTGTTTTTGTATTTGGTCGTTTTAACGTCCACTTCTGTAAGGTGGAGAACATGGCATTATTTTATTTACTTCTTTTGTGTGTTTTAACAGATTTGTGTCGATACTTTCTTACAGTAAGTAGTAAAGAACCAGCTCTGAACTGGCTTTCCGTAAACATGGGCTGAAGTTACATAACGTCGTGTCCTTGTTTAGCACCTACCCGATTTTGACACGTTTATCGATTGTTTTGGTGAATTTGCAACAATTTAATAAGATCTTACCATTTCAAAAAGGTAAATCATTTTGCGACCCACCCTGACCACTGAGCTACGGGGCAACTCCTATTTATGTTACGTTTTTAATTTAAAATTATTGTTAACTTTTTTTTGCGTGTAATAAATAAATTAAGTAAAGCTTATCAAGTTAATGCTTGATGTTATAATATAAAAATAGTATATTACAATATAAGATCAAAAAAGTGAATTACAAACGACTTGAGAAAAGTTGGAAAATCAAAAACCAAAGGTTTTTATTTTGATGTCTTCTGAAATATTTGGTCTAAATTTTCTAATGCTTAATACTATGATCAACTTTAAGAACAACATTAATTTGTGTTTATTTACAAAATTAGTCGTTTTTAAAACAGAAAAACGTTGGATATTGTCCACGAAATTTTATGATATTTAGAGAGAAATATGGGGAATTCTTAAAAAACTCTAGACAAAATTTATTTACGAACGACAGATTTTTGGCAACACCACTATCTAAGTTACCTATCTATCGTTTTACTTGGTAATGGTAGCAAGAACAGCACTTTGCCGCGAGGAAATAATGAAGCTAACAACTAGATTGATCGACGATACAAATTCGGTTATTGTTAAAAATACCCATGTCGAAGGCAAACAGAGCCCAAACTTTCACCATAACAGATAAAGCCAATGAACAATTCCATTTTCTCACACTACTACCCAGCAAACTCTTCCGAATATTTCATTTTTTTTTATTTTTCTTATAAAATTTTACGCTATAAATTTTTCGTTAACGTTTTGAGTATATGTCATTATCAACATTATTTAAGTAATTTGCAAAAAAAAATATTATAACTATTGTTCAAATGATTGAATTGACAACAAATAAAATTTAATTACTATAACAACATCAAATTGTAAACATTTATCATAATTAGAATAATCTGCGTGCGTATAATTTCATCTCAAATAGTTGATATTGATGTTGCATATCTACATTTCTGACTAATGAATATAATTTAATATAAAATAAACCACAGTACTATTTATATAGATAACTTTTGCACAGCTATTTTAGGGTTAATGTTATACAATGTACAGTAAAAATCTACATTTTATGCAACGAATATAAAAAGGGAAACAAGAAAGAAATCCAATTTCTCGCACGATTAGAAATCACATATTTCTTTTTCCCAGAAAAATTTTTACACTTTATATTTTCTCGGTAAATCTGATTGACAGGGATTATAAATTTTAGGATGTATTTCTCATTGAAATCTTGAAAATCGTTGTAGGGGGTTGTATTCTCTCGTGTTATCTGAATTGACCGGATATTGAACTTGCAATCATATGTAACCATGCAATGCTTCAGTAAACATTAGATCCGTAGTTTCAACTTAAACATTTATTTCAGAGGAGTATTATTACAAAATTGTTGGGATCGAATATATTTGTTTAAAGAACAATGTAATGTGATCAATGATGAAATTGTATTTGTGTAAATTTATTGCTTTGAAACAAAACATTTGTTCGAGGTTTATTTTAGCATATTTTATCAACATATGCAGTAGCAATCACAATATTATTTTGAATTATGACGATGGGCAATTATTTAAGTAAACCTTAAAAATACATTATAATTGTGTATTAAAAAAATTTAAATTTATCGTTTTAAAAAAAAATACATCCAAAGTAAATCATATAGAGAGCAAAATTTCGGCACTATTTGAGTTGTTTTTTTGTACTTTATCTCCCCCCAGACGGGGTCTTAGATCAAATTCTAATCTATTAAATTATGTATATTTTTGACTACAAAAATGTGAAGCTAGAAGAAATCTCAAACATTTATACCAAACGATTTTGTGGATCTTTTATACCATAAAACCATAATAGGGAATAATGGTCAGTTATTACTTTAAAATGATTGCCTTCTAAATAATGACGTAATCTCTCAACAGAAAAGATTAAAGCAAGACATTCTAATTCGGTGGTTAAATATTTTATTTCTAGGCGGGTTACAGATTGTGATAGATACTGGATGACACGTTCACCATTATTAAATCCTTGCGTAAGCACCGCACCTATCATGTAGAAGAATAAAGGTTTGTGTAAAATCAGGACATGTTAATAAAAAAGCGGTAATTAAGCGTTCTTTAATAAATTAAAAATTAATTTACATTTAGAAGACCAAGCTCAATTCACATTTAGTGAGCTGATTAAAGAAGCGAGTACGAAAGCAAAATTTGGTATGAATCGACTGTACCAAGAAGCAGTGCCTATAAAACGTCGTATCTCCTAAATATTTTTAAGGTATTTTTAGAATTGGATTAACTTTGTTAGAATCAGGCCTAAATACGACTTTGTCAGTAATATAACCAAGATATTTTAATTGAAGTAAACAAAATTGACATTTTTTTGGGTTAAGAGTGAATCCAACAGAAATTAGTCTATCAAAAACAATATATAAGGATTTAAAACGCTGTTCAAAAATTTAAAAAACAATAATAATATTATTAATATAAACTAGCACCTAATATTTGATCGATTATACGCTGCCATGTTGTATATATTGTAAAAGCAATGTATTCTTTCGATTCATCAAACAAAAGAATCTTCTAATTCGCAGATTTAATGTTGATACTACTGAGAAATCATTTTTAGTGATTTGGGTAAGTTAGCAAAAATCTACACAAAATCGATATGTACACTCATGAAAATTAAAACTTGAACACCACAATTTCTGTAAACAAAAGTTTGCACATTGTGAAGCGGGCTTAAGGGTATCATTTACAATTCTAACAGCAGGTAGTCTCAGCAGGGGTTATCTTATAGAAGGACTGTAGAATGAATCATTACACTAAGCACGTTTTAGAAAATAGGTAATTTACGTTGCTTACTTAATTTTTTCTTTAAAGAATATATTTGAAGGTATCGCTAATTAAACACCATAGCTCGATTAATTATCGAATCAAAATTTTGTTTAGGAAATGTTTACAAAATAAAATTAGAAATAATTTTGATTTAAAAAACGTCTACAAGCAATAACTTTTAAATTAAATCAAAAACTAAACATGGTTATTTGGGTTGACTGATTATTACTTATTTTTAAATAAATCTAACCTACTAATTATTGTAAGTTATTAAAAAATCATTAAACTCTCTATTCATAATATTTAGTCCTTACAAAATGTATATTTTATGACGTTTCATTTTTTCTGTAGTTAATATAAAAAGTGAAAATAAAAACTAAGGCAATTCTTATTGTCAACGTATATATTTAGTTTTTGACAAGAATTTATTACATAATTATAATTAAGATACCAAGTTATAGTTTAAAATTAAATGAAAAATTTTTTTTTAAATAAAGGTATTACTATATAAATAAATATAAGAAATCAATAATGGGTGTGACCTCCATTATTATTGATACATTCTTGGAGGCGTCTGCTCATTGACGCTATCAAGGTATCAATATAATTAATATTAATCGTTTCCCATGCGGTATCAATGGCTGCAATTAGTGCATTACGGTTTACTGGTATAAAATTTGGCCCTTGTTGTCTTCGGATAACAGCAAGTATTCGAGCCCAAACATTTTCGATAATGTTAAAATCTGGGCTTTTGCTGGCCAGGGTAACAGCTCCAAGTTATTTTCTCGTATCCAATTGCGCACAACCCGCGAAGTATGAATAGGGGCGTTGTCCTTTAACAACAAAAATACATTATGAAAATGTTAATTCAACAGATCCCGAACTATTTTTGAGAAAGTATAGTGAAATAAGAATACTTACTTGTTGGAAAATATAATCTTCGTCTGGATAAAACACTTCGACTGAAGGTTTCATAATAGTTTCCAAAATATCTAAATACGCAGCAGAATCAAGACGTCCATCGATAGCCCAACAAACTCCTGGACCCCGCGCGCTAACCCAACCCCACACATTCACAGAAAAATAACCACTTCGTTTTTAGGACATATGTGATTATTTTCGTAACGAGTTCCTTCCATTCTAAAAACTTTTAGTGGTCCATCGTTGCGGCTATTGAACGTTTTTTCGTCGCTAAAAATCACTCGATTCCAAAATTCCAAAGGTTCGTTCACATATCGCCTTGCAAATTCCAGACGACGTCTCATATTTTCGTCACTGAGAACTTCTTTCGCAGCAGCATTATACTTCTTTATTCCCATCTCCTTTAATCTTTTTGTGCAGTTATACGGCATCCGGGAAAATGTGTATCTGCTATAGCCCTGGAGTATGTAGCAAATGGTTGTTCTGTTACGTAATGAAACAACTCGAGATCTTGAGCACGTGTAGATACTTTAGGTCTACCACTTCCGATGGCTCTTTCCAAAGTGTGTTCAAGATTCCATTTTACTCGGTAATGCCCTACGGTGCTTTTGGTATATCTAACATACGTGAAATTTCACGCACGCTACGGCCCGCCGCTAATTCCGAAACAATCCGCGCTTTCAAATCAGCACCGAGATGAGGTGGCATTTTCACAACACTTGAAATTTTAAACTAAAATGGAATTTACATTTCTTACTTTATTTATTGGTTCACACTACCCCTTCTCAAACAGTAGGTAATTGTTTATTTATTACATACTTCTAATGACCAATGTAACAACCCTTAGAGCAATATGACTCAAAGGAAGTAAATTAAACAAGCAAGGATATTCTATTGTTATTGAAACTTATTCATAAAGTAAAAGCCATTTCCTTATAATGCTAATGGACAGGATTTTCTTTTAAGTATTAAGATTACAATAGAGGACTTATAAACTTTCGAAAATATCTAATTATAAATATTTACACTGCAATTGCGCTTTTTCCTTAATAATTTCTTAGCAATAACATACACGTTCTTGGTTTTAAGTTGTCATAAATTTGATATGATATAAATTTGTGTTTCTAATATTACATCACAAACTAATCTTTATTCGCCAAAAATTGTTGCTTAAGTTGTAAAGCTTCGTACACACCTGAACAACAAACCGAGCAACAAACATAACAACGAACCGAAAGTCAAACAGAACGACAAACGATCTTTTATGATTTCCACAATCCGAACAACAAACGGAACGTTTGTGCTGTTTCCATAATTATTTTCAGTAGTTTTCAGTTCATATATATTTATTATTGAGAAGAGAAAATTGCGGAAAACAAGAAGATAGTGCCAACCAAATTTTTACGCACAAAGAAGAGTAAAAAATTATAATTTACTTCGCTTTTTTTATTTTGGAAATTTCCCGCCCAAATGATGCTAATAGGGACATCATTTTTTCTTGCATTCTTAAACACTGATTAATTTAAAACATTTTTCTTCTGTCAACTCCATAATATTACCTAAAACACAACAAACCCACAAAAGGGAGGACAAAAATAAATAATTTAATTCTCCCGCATAAGTTTGTTCGCCGTTTTGTTTAGATTCGTCCAAACCTGCAAACGCATTCGCGCGCATTTTCTTTGATGTCGGAGAAAAAACCGACAAGTTGGAACAATCAGGACTTGCGAATCTGTTCTAAAATTCGTACGTAGCACCGTCCAAATTAATGTTCCGATTGCCGTTCGGTTCGTTGTTCTGTTTGTTCCTCGGTTTGTTGTTCAGGTGTGTACGAAGCTTTACAATAAGCATATTAATATGAACTATATCTTATGAAAGGAGAGTTATGTAACTATAATTAACGACTTAACGTTACGTTAGTAGATTCCATTTACTATTTACACATATTTTCTTGGAACATTCGATAATTAACTATCGGGATATGATGACCCTATACTTCGCAGGTTGTGCGCAACTGGATACAAGCAAATAACTTGGAGCTGTTACCCTGGCCAGCAAAAGCCCAGATTTTAACATTATCGAAAATGTTTGGGCTCGAATACTTGCTGTTATCCGAAGACAACAAGGGCCAAATTTATACCAGTAAACCGTAATGCACTAATTGCAGCCATTGATACCGCATGGGAAACGATTAATATTAATTATATTGATACCTTGATAGCGTCAATGAGCAGACGCCTCCAAGAATGTATCAATAATAATGGAGGTCACACCCATTATTGATTTCTTATATTTATTTATATAGTAATACCTTTATTTAAAAAAAAAGTTTTCATTTAATTTTAAACTATAACTTGGTATCTTAATTATAATTATGTAATAAATTCTTGTCAAAAAACTAAATATATACGTTGACAATAAGAATTGCCTTAGTTTTTATTTTCACTTTTTATATTAACTACAGAAAAAATGAAACGTCATAAAATATACATTTTGTAAGGACTAAATATTATGAATAGAGAGTTTAATGATTTTTTTAATAACTTACAATAATTAGTAGGTTAGATTTATTTAAAAATAAGTAATAATCAGTCAACCCAAATAACCATGTTTAGTTTTTTGATTTAATTTAAAAGTTATTGCAAGACGTTTTTTTTCAAAATTATTCTAATTTTAAATTTTAAACATTTCATAAACAAAATGTTTTTTCTTTAGATTAAATAATTAGGAATCAAATCAATGCAAGCAAAGATGTTCAATAATTTATTCTTTTAAGGATTTAAATTAAGATGTTGAACTAAAAATATTTATTTTTAAAGTAAAACCGTGATAGTATCGTTGTTTAATAGAAGAGAATTTTGTATAATGCTACACAACGTGTTAACAACAATTTAAATTTTAGTTTAGAAATTTATCAAGAATGATCTTTTGTATAGAATTTGGAGTTGTAGTATTGTCAATTTCTAAAGTGCATAGCTTGTTATCGAGAGAATAAGAAAAAACACTAAGTACAAGTCGAAAATTAGAATGTCCTTACCTAAGAAACTTATAAGTGGCTTTCACGATTTCTTTTAAGAGGACAAGTAAAGCAACAAAACGTAAAATTTTAGTAGAAGACTTAGTCAAAATTCAAATAAATGAAGGAACTGTAAGTCAGCCATACACCTTCAAATAAATGTTACCCCAGTAAAGATACAGATACTTAAATTTAATTTTAAATTGTAACAATTCTTGTATAAGTTTTAAAAAATGTAATTATTCATACAATAAAAACTATTGTAATGATGAGTTTAGAGATAATCATGAGTTGTTTCAATAAGACCCTTTCAACAGAAAAAGCAATTGACTAGGGTCAAAAATACTATAGTTTTTTCTATTTTGGGTCGCTTACAGAGCTATAAAAGCACCCAAATGAGTCCTTTTATAGAAATTTGAGTTCTTTTGTAGAAATAGAACAATTTTTATTCGAACGGTGGTAACACTGATAACGTCCAAGCTGTCATTACGTTCGGTGTGTGCATTAATTTAAATCATAATTGATGTTCAGTAGATTTATTTATCTACTTATTTTTATTTCCTTCCATTTCTTTTAATAAAACATATGATAAGTGAAGTAATTAAACTTAAACTAGCATTTAAACCAAAGTTTAATGAAAATATTGCCACCTTAGCAATTAAACTTCAAAAATTCCTAAATTTAAAAACTCGCGAAATTTTTTTATTTAAAATCAATCTGAAAAACCCAAAATAGAAAAAGTAGTATAAAGAATTCGTTTCAAAGGCATTTTTATAAATGCGTCTTCAAAACTAGTTCTATTAATATACTATTTAGAGATTGTAATGACAATTTCCAGCTTTGTTATTTTTATCTACTAATTGGTAAGTGATGTGACCGATTTTGCGATTTTCAATAAAAAGGACCAAGAAATTTTGGAGCTAATTTGGCAATATAATTTTTAGTGACATCAGATAATAATTTATTCGATGATTATATATTTGCATACACTGACCTAAACTCAAATTTGTCTATTGTTAATTTTTGATCAAAGTTGGTACCAAATAAATTACGTTCTGGTCCGAAATTAAAATAGTAGGGGATGTAACCAGTGATTTCATGACAATGATGTTCTAATTGCACATAACAGCAGCAGCTCACTCCATTTTCGTTGTTTGATAATTTTTAATATAAAAAGAAACATAGTTTTTTAAAAGTTGATTGCTACTAATAATTAATTGTAACGTTGTATCGTAAATTACAAAAACGCCTTCCTCAACATATTTAATCAATATTTTTTCAGTAGCAGAACGTAGAGGAAAAGTTAGTACATAATTACTGTAGTAATTTGTTACGACCATCTCATAGACATAACTTAAAGATGATCACCATGATTGCGAAAACATATCGTAATGGATAAGCATCTCTTTTAGTGACTCGATTAAGTTGGCGGAAATCTACACAAAAATGATATGTATAGTTTTTCTTTGGCACCAACCAAACAAGGATCGGCCAAGAGCTAGAAGATGGTTCGATAGTAAAGAAAAAAATTTATGCTGTTCTTAAAATATTTAATTATTTTGTAATTGTTATTACAGTACTCATTGTATAAGTTTTGTTTGTACAATTGAATTTTAAAGGAATATTAATGAGATTTCATTTTGCATCTCAAGGAAAATTTAGTGTTCATATTGAAATATAATTTTGAATATAAAAAAAATTCATCAACTTTAACAAGGAACTCGATTCAGTCTGTATTCAATTCAATATTTAGATACCACTACCAGCAGCTGTGAAGTGTACAATTATTGCGTCTCCTAGCCAACTGAGAAGTTGAATTTCTCTATTAGTGGTTAATAATTTTTTCTATTGTTGACCTAGGTTAATAATGGACAAATTCAAATTTTTGAGAATCTAAGAATAGTTGTTTAACAAAAACGAGTGAAACATAATTTTGTATATCCAGGAGATTATCTTTAACGTATTTGCTGCTTAAAATTACCTAACACGATAAAATTATTTAAATAAAAATGCCATTAGTTTAAAATTCGCGCCCCATCCCATAACCGCAAATACATAACCTGAATTTATTTATTTATTAAATATGATGGTAGAATCAGTTTTTTCAGGTTTCCCAAAGGAGATTTAACCAGGCGAGTTAAGTTACATGAAGAATTTTAAGTAAATTACAAACATTTTGTTGTAGGTGTTTTGAATGGTTAACAGAATGTGGAAGGTCCGATTTGTTGCATAAAAATGTCGACTATAAAAACTTAACGAGAGTAGTGGCAAACACTTGCCATTCCTAAATGAATTACAAGTGTCAATTTCTGAAACCTAATATTAAAATGATGCAAAGTATATTGGCGAAGCAATAAATGCCCGTTAACATCTCTAGCTATACCAAAACTACTCAAGCTTGCAGCTCAAATACTCTTAGGTAAAGAAAATTACGGAGGAACATTCTTAAATTGCAACGTGAAAAGAAAGCACTTCAATTGAAGTTAACATCTCCCAACGATTACTTCCCGAAAGCAGAGCACAAATTGTGACAGCCCAAGTGGACTTAAAAAATAAACCACTAAGAAGCAGGAGATATACAGAGGAATACAAACAATTTTCACTAAAATTATATTTTACGAGCCCCAAAATGTTAATTTTAAAGTAAGTTTTAAATTTTTTGCCAGCTCAAACTGCTACGTGATCATGGTTAGAGTTATATATAAAAAATTTAAACAACCCTTGTGCTACATCTTTACAAATACGATATGTAAAGGTGACAAATTGAAGTCGATAGTATTAGACTGCATAGAAAAGCTCTTACAATGCGGTGCCAATGTTAGGGCAGTAGTAAAATTTTTGAAACCTAATTAAAAGAATAGATGTATCACCTGAAAAACCATACCTTCTCGTAAACGATAAGAAAATCTATTATTTCTTCGATGTCCCTATTTATTGAAGTCGGTGCAAAATAACTTGATTAAATACGATATAATCTTTAATAACAAAAAGCATCTTGGAAAGACATTAAAAATTTCTACATGTCAGACAAATCTAAACCACTGTGATTGGCTCTAAATCAACTAATTTACATATTACTCCGAATAATTTTCAGAAAATGAAGGTAAAATATATCACACAAGTGTTTAGTGAATCAGTTGCAGTTGGTTTATCAACGTATGTAGCTTTTAATGCTTTTTGATTTATTTGCATTCCTGTGCTACTTGACTTTTACAAGAAAATGTTTTTATTTTTGGCTTAAATTTGGCTAGTAGTGGAAAAATAGTATATACACCATGATAGCGCCCTCAGTTAAATACACTGGTGATAAGGCAATAATGACAGACTTCACAACCTTGGTGTATAATATACTATTACTTACAGGATTGTTTTGAATGAAGAAAAAATCTGAATTACAATCATACGTTAATATTTTATTTTGCAGTTGTGTTTATATGTTATGTTACAATACTTATGAATTTGTGTATTTGTATTATGTAATTAATATTGTATTAATAACGTTATTTTGTAAACATAAAGAAGTAAATATAAAAAAATTTCGAATATATTTTTACAGTTTTTTTTGTAAATTGATTTAATATTATTGTATTATTTACAATGTTAAATAATTTATAAAATATGTATGTACGATTTAGTTTAATATTTTGTATATATTTACCTAAAATATTTAAGAAATATTTTCCCAAGATATTGTTTTAATATATAAAGTGTCACATTTAAATGTTTGATTAACGTTATTTACTAACATTTACATAATATTTTGTGCTGGACAGCTTCTATAAATACCATCGACTCATAGAAAAACATTTACTCAGTAATCGTCAATTGAAAAAAATGTTTCTTTTATATTAAACACACACATTCTTGAGGGGTATAATTTTGTTGTTGCCAAATGTACTAAGAGACTTAAAAGAAAACAGTTAATTTGTCTAATGTCAAAAATAAAAAAATACGCTATTAAAGAAGAGGAAGGATAAAAATGTTTAGTATTTAATAAATAATAAGATATTTATGTACTACTCTACATTAACACGATTTATCCTACTAAAAATTCACCTTTTTAAATTTTCCGACAAAGTCAAAGATATAGCGATTTCATGACGGAAAAATTCCAAGTCTCTACAGATTACAATTTTCTTTTTCATGTTTAAGGTTAATTCTGTTTGTCAAGAATGTCAAGGCATTTAAAATTAACTTGAATTTACAATAATTGAAGTTGTCCTTTTATAATTTAAGTTGATCAATACTGACAGTTATTTCAGTGCCAACGAGAATTAAATAATAATACTTATCTATTCGACCATTTATTGTTTTAATGTAGGTAATATTTATTAAATTTTACAATAAACCAATCAATTTTGTTAATTATTGGGCAAACAAATTAATAAAACTGTGTGTTGAAATAAATGAAATAAACGCATACTTCATGTTTACTTTTTTTAACATGTACATTAAAAACCGTGTATCTACACGCTTATTTATTAATTTGAAAGCATATGTTAATAACAAATAAATTACACAATACTATTGTTTTGAAAAATAGTAATAATTATGATTAAATACTTTTTTATATACCCCCGCCCCTTCAAATCCCAGTACCATTTTTGAAACCGTGTTCCTGTTGAAGGAAAAACTTTGAAACACCCTGTACAACACAGCCAACTTTGTGTGTGTGTGTTCTTTCACAATTTAAGATCTCAAATGTATGTTCAAGTTAGTTAGCTGATGTCAAATTTAATGTGTGTAAATGTTACCTATGTCTTTTCGTGTGTAATGTGTGTGTGTTAAATAAAGCAACAAATCCAATTTACTTAACGTTTAAATAACAAATAAACTCATCAGGTTATGGGTTAAGTGCGCGATACGTGTTATTAATTAAATCGGTGAGATTCGAAGTTGTAAGCTTGTGACGTATTGGTAAATTCTAATAAAAGGACCAATTCAACGAATAAGTAAGTGTCATACTAAAAAATTAAACTGGAGCTGCATTTTGTGTGTTCAATTTCGTCATAACTGTATTTTGCTATGAAAGGTGATGAAAAGTATAACATTGAAAAGCTAAAGGGAGCGGAAAATTGGGCTACTTGTCGATGGCATATTGAGATGGTTCTTCAATCAAAGAGCGTGTTTGATATCGTTGAGGGTAAACGGGTTCTGCCTCTAGCTAAAGATACTGATAAACCTACGAATGACGCAAAAAAAGCTGAACAAAAGTGGCGTGACAATGACCTCACGGCAGCGACAACAATCGCAGTGTTAACAACGCGTTCTTCAGTTGTGATGTGGTCAACGCTAACAAATACTTTTAAACATGGTGACACACACACGTTCATAACAATAACCAGATTTATAACAGCAACAAGAAAACTGAGCAATCAATGGCGACATATATTGCATCGATGAAGAAAAGATTTCTTTGACCTAAATCACAAATTTGATCGTCAGGCAAAGGAAGACGCAGGGAGCGCTAGTCAGGCAGTTAAACATTAAATTCCTGAATCGATACTGCACTATCGTATCTTATGTTTGATCAGCGATGATTACTCGGTGCTCAAGAATATCTGGAAGACTAGACCTGAGAAAGAGCAAACGCTTGAAGCGCTTTCAGAATTGTTGTGTTCAAAGGAACAAGAATTAGAAGCTGGTGGTGCAGTCAAGTCTTCGGCGGCGTTCCATGCACACAAGCACGCTCAGCAGAAAGGCAAGTGGGTTGACAGCTCAGGTAAGGATAGCAACAAAGCACATGAACGTTCGGGAAACGGGAAGAGAAACCGATATTCTAATTATAACTGCTATAACTGCAACAAGAAAGGTCATCTGGCGAAAAATTGTCGAAATGAAAAGTCGAAAAAATTGCATGACGTGCAGACCAACAACAAAAAAGTGAGTAGTAGCGCATTTGTCGCACAAATGAATGTCAAAGGCAACGTTGACGGCTGGGTATGTGATTCATATGACGGGCAGCAAACACTACTTTGCGACATTTGAAGCGTTCAAAACGCCTCGTATCGTAGGCACGGCTTTAACAGACGGTTCTTTGTATGCAGTTGGAATGGGTGACATCAATGTGTTGATGGATGTAAGTGGTCAACAATGTACAGCTACTCTACACGACGTTCTGTACGTTCCAGGCATGACCAATCACCTGTTCAGTACCAGAATGGCATCAAAGCATGGTGTGATCAGCATTATTACAAGTGAGCGCGTTTCGCTTAAACAAAATAAAAGACTCGTAGCAACGGCAACGTGGAAGAACAGCGTATACATCATGGGCATGTGTGTTGTTGTACCAACTCATCCGGCGAATGTGCGTTTTGCAAAATCAAGCGAAACACTACAGCTCTGGCACGAACGTCTTGGTCACCAAGACAAACGCTATGTAAGGGACGTTCTCTCACGTCTGGGTGTTGAAGTCGATTACGAAGCTACAAAGGAGTTTTGCGACGGATGTGCGTTAGGCAAAACGCACTCGTAAACTCTTTCGTGCTCGAAAGGATCGTGCAGCCAGTGTAGGAGAGTGCATCAATGCACATGTAAATGGACCTATATCGGTAGAAGGTTTTGAGGGTAAGCAATGCTACTTTGTATGTTTTAAAGACAACTTTAGTAAATATTGCCGCGTGTTCTTTATTGTAAACAAAAATGAAGTAGCAGAGTGCTTGAAAACGTTTCAGTGAGACGAAAACAGAAGGCCACACCGCAAAAGTTTTTCGTTGCGATGGTGGTGGTGAATTTAATTTTACTGAAGTGAGAAAAATCTTAAATACAAATGGAATTTGCTTGGAATTTTCAGTGCCCCATACACCAGAACAAAACGGTGTTGCTGAACGTGAAAATCGGACAATTGTCGAACTAGCGCGTTCAATGCTGTCGGTAAGTGGCCTGCGGAAATCTTTTTGGTTGTATGCATGTGCAACTAGCGTGTATGTTCTAAATGCGACAAAAAAATCGACGGTTTAGTGTAATTCCTAGAGAACTGTGGGGCGGCAAGAAATTCGAATATCTGGACCATTTGCGTGTTTTCGGAACAGGGTGTTATGTGCACGTTCCGAAACAGTTTTGAAAGAAGTTCGATGACAAGAGTGTGTTCGGTCATTGTGTAGGTTATGTAAATGATAAAGTGTACGTACTATCACGTAGAAAAACTGTTCGTTTACACGATGTGTTCTTCAAAAATGAAAAAAATATGTACAGAGCTCGGTAATTTGGTGTCGGTTGAATATCGACTATTGTCGCATAACAAATCGAAATCAACAACCGCTGATTTAGATCTGGAGGAAAAACAGCAAAATCACTCTTCTAATGAAAAGGAAAACGATGTTGACGAAGCTTTGGAGAAAGATGCAGATGGAAACAACGTCAACATGTATGAGCGAATAGATAGTGAAAATGTGTTAGGTGCGCGGGGCGTGCCTCGTAAGTCGGAAAGGCAACGTTAACGTCCGGCAATGTATAAAACAGGTGACTTTGAAATTGACAAGACAAATAATGATTTGTATCAAGCAAGCGTTGCACTCGAGTCGTACGACGAAGCGATAAACTCCGCTGAAAGTGCCAAGTGGAAAGCAGCGTGTAATGACGAGATTGCATCGTTGCACGAAAACAATACGTTGGTGTTAGTGGAAAAACCAAATGGTGCTAAAACAATAGATTGTCGTTGGGTTCTTCGTGCTAAGCTCGACGCGAGTGGAAACGTTTCACGTTACAAAGCTCGTCTAGTCGCAAAAGGTTATAAACAGAAGAAAGGCATCGACTACGATAAAACGTTCAGTCCGGTGGCGCGTTATGACACTGTTATGACAACTGAGAGGAGGATTCGTGTCATTTTACACGGACGTAAAGATGGAGCAGATTCTGATAAAGTAAAAAGGAGGAGTTCTCTACGTACACGATGGAGTCTCTAGTCGTGGAACGATGCAGGTGAAATTCAAAAGTTCCTGTCAGAACTGAAGCAGCACTTCAAGGTATCAATTGGGTCGTTGGACGGTTTCTGCAAATGCAGATCGACAGACGCAGCGATGGAATATTTCTCTCTCAGCGTGCGTACACAAAACATATACTCAGACGCTTTGGTATGAGTAATGCAAACTCTATATCAACACCGTGCGAACGTATTAGCGGTGGAAGCGATGCGAAGAGTAATACTCAAATAGATGTATTTGATGACATCAGTTCCAACGTGTGAAATTGTGGTTAATCTGCTAATTCTCAAGCAAGACTAAAGAATCAAATCAGGAAAGCTAAAAAATGAAATAAAAAAATTTAACCAGGGGAGCGTATAAAGGATCTCCTAAACCCTTTATTGAAAGTACCGAATGTGGTTATGGTTGTTTCGACATTTCTCAAATGGGTTCTTCTTCCTCAAGTTCCTGGTTTATTGATTAACAAAATAACAGTGACAATTGGTATAAATTGTATAAATAAAACAAACATGTGCAAAGACTTACCAAAAAACGTATTATGGTAAAAACAAATAAAACAAAAAAAAATAAAAATGTAAAGATTGTTAATGAAAATAAACTAAAAATCGTATGATCGTCAAATTAATACTTAATATACGTACTAACTTAGCCTAGTAATAAATAAGTGTGAAATGAGAAAGTATACAACACTGATGGCCGTACGATAGTAAGCGGGAAAAATAACTACCACCAATGCCTTGGACTGAGTAATTGACAGGCGCGCTCAATACAAAAGTGGTTGCTGAAAAAGGCCTACAGATTGGCCAAACATGTTTTTGTGTTATTTCAACCGGGATGAAATCGAATCTGCTAATTGCGGGTTTGATTTCTACACCCAAAAATAGTTTAAATGGCCAAAATACCAAGGATTTACCTAGTTCGATTTTGATTGAAGAGCAATTTTGAGTGATATAACTTTTAAAGTTTATGGGGTTAAGGAGTTTAATGGATTTGTTTATAAATTATCCCAAATTTATTAAAATAGCAAATTAGGAAAAATAATATATTTTTTGGCTAGAATTTTGTAATATGCAGAGTATGGTAGAGATCTGTGAGTTTAATAAAATGGTTTTTCTGTGCCATTAGGTGTCAAACGTACCTTTTTCAAAGATGATTGGCCAGAAGTAACAAATTCTTCAGCTGACACATGCGTTTTTCGGTTCTGGATTTGGTCTAGTACCTCTTCTAGGTTTAAATTTTTACAATGTCCAAGATAACGCCAAGAAGCGTTGGATACTTAACAAAATGATAAGGTTTTGCATCTGTTTGTTGCTTCATTAAAAATGCAGATGTGTTTTTGACAAGGCTAGGAATTTGGCCTGCTTTCTCGCCATGCCTAAAAACAAAGCTGACCTATCCAGATTTTTATATAAAGAAGTTCTTAAACATGGCGTTGAAAAGCTCTAGGTTGTGCTGCTTGGTGGCTTAGAGGATGATAGTGTCGTTGTGTCTACGAACAGTTTACTAGATGTAATTTACTTCAGTGCAACACACAAAGAAACCGATGCTAGAGTAATTTTTCACGTTGCTTAGAATGATATTGAAAACGCCGTAGTTTTTTTTTATTCATCACTTTATAAAGAAGAAGTGCTCTTCCTTTGCTACACGACTCCCTTAGCTCGCTAATCCTCGTTATTTTGTAATCTTAAAAAAATCCACTCATACAAACTACAGAAAAACACCAACTATTTTTTCTTGTAGAAAGTAAGATAATATTATGATTATGTTTTTCTTCATTTTTAAAATCTTTAAAAACTTTTAAACCATAAAAAAAATTGCAAAACACATTTTTAGAATATTTAATTTATTGATTTATTCCTTTTTTCTCCCTTAAAGTCAGTGTTATTTTTTCAATGTTAAACAAATCCACTCATACAAACTCTATAAAACACCAACCATTTTTTGACTTGTAAAAAGTAAAAAAAATAACATGATTTTGTAAATTTAAAAACTTTTATACCACCTAAAAAATTTCACAAAAGCCTAAAAATTTTTTTTAATTTTAATAAAATTGAATTTAGTAATTTACCTCTTTTTTTTCTTTAAAAGCAGTATTATTACTTTCAATCTTAAAAATTCCACTCATAAAAACTACAAAAAAAACACCAACTATTTTTTTCTTGTAGAAAGTAAAAAATTTAAAGTTTTCTTATGATTATAATTATTGAGTGAATATTAAGTACAAGTAGATAGATTAATTAAAATCAACTGAGTTTTTTAATTACCATATGCCATAGATAAACTAATTGAATATCCTGTGGATATTGAAAATACTGTATCCATAGAATAAACTTATAAGGTATACAGTAGACATTGTGGAATCATTAAGAAATACTTCTAAACATCCAATATACAAGGTGTAACAAAATAAGTGTAAAACATTTCAGGAGGTGATTCCTTATCAAAAAAAACAGATAGGGTCATTTTTATAAAGAAACTTCATTGGAGCATTCCTTGTTAAGATACAGCCCCTAAAGAAGTACATAAAATTTGTTTTACATTTTTTTCACAAACACAAAAAAGTAAGAAAATTAAAATTAAGGTGACGTTTTCTACTATCAAAAAAGACACTTAGCCAGTAATTTATTTAGTTTACCCCCATGGTTGTAAAAGGTAGAAAACGTAACTCCTAAAACTTATTACCAATATACCTTTTTGTCTTATTATCTGTTTACTATTTAAAAATTTATTTCCAATAGCTTGTTTCATTCAAAACAAAAAATGTCTCTTGAATTTTTTGCCCAAAATTAACTAGTTTGCAGTAAAAAAATATTTTACGAACTACAGAGATACATCGGCATAAAACGAAAACGCGAAACTAATTTATCTAGTTTGGATCGATTCGAATCAAGATTCACTATTTTAAAATATGATTGAAAAGTACAAGAAATGCACATGCATGATCATCTATCAAAAAACTGCGAATCAATTGGCATTGGTTATTGGAGAAAATCTTTATAGAACGTTTAAAAGAACAGAATTTTGCAATTGGTTATTGGTGAAAAATACGACATATTTTTTATTTCTAGATTATATATGCTTGTGCATGCAAAAATATTTAAGTATATTAAAACAGTATAACAGTTTCGAACTAGAATTTAATTGTCAAATGGATACGAATTTTCAGGCAAAATTTTCATAATTACTTTGGTAAATAATGTACTGTATTTTTGTATATATGCAGATTTGGACAACATTACAGAAAACTCGATTCACTGTGGCAATGACGATGTAAATAATGAAGTTGAAACACTTTATAATTAAAGTAATAAAGGGTTAACTTTTTGAAATTTTTTTTAAGTGAGATTTTAAAAATCATGTGACGTCAAATGAAATGTAATCACGTTAATTTTGTATTTATTTAGATTTTATTTAGAAATATATATAAAAATATTAGCAAACATCAAACTGTGTCAAATTGACACAGATTGTATTTTTTGCTATTGAAAAAACGGTTTTTTACGTTTTATTGTTTTAATTAATTAGTTTTGAGTAAGCTTTCCGTTATGTTTAATTTAGTACTTTGATATTTGTGAAAAACACGATTTTTTTGCAAGTTGTGCAGTCGTCAAATACGCTTTGTTCACGATCTGCAATCTACATATCAAATATGGAGGGAACAGCTCAACACGAAGTGGAAATCCATGAACAGCAACCGGAAGAGGAGGATGATTCCACATGTTCATCATGCGACCCCGTTAGACATTCTGAAGAAGATCGGTCAAATTCAATGTGATATATTGCGACAAATGTGATCGCTGCTATCACGGAATTTGCGTTAACCTTTCAAATGAAGAAGTTGCTAATCTTGGAAAGGATTCGACGAAATGGTTCTGCCCCAAATGTCCTCCAGAAAGGAACCACAAAATGGGTTTTCTGCCCCCACTGCTCAGACGAGTTCACAACTTCAAGAGGTCTAAAGATTCATTTATCAAAAACATAAAAATAGGGAAACCTATTTTGAATGTCCACCGGGCGAACAGGATTTCATCTCCCTCATCTCGTCCTTAAAATCTAATGTTCCTATTCTGAAACGAATCCCAAGCGAACCAGGAATGCAGCAGCTTGCAGACTCGCTAACATAATTGAAGAATGTCTTACAGAAAACTCGCTTGAGGTTTGGAAAGGACTGCTACTTTTCTCGTTTCAATGTCTTCGGATCCCGGATAGGCAAGGCAAAAGATCGCTAACCTCCTTGGTAAAAAGAAAATGTATCATCTCAGTCAGTTCCCAAAATGTCACAGCGTCTAAGAGAAAAAACGTGTAGCTGGGAGAAAAGTACAACGTAAAATGGATGATCATGATCTTAGGGGCCCTTCGAATTCTGTGCTCGAATGACACTCTTGCTCCGATTAATGAGGATACATTTTCAAAACTAAATGTCCTACATCCTGGGCCATCCCGACCCTTGATTTACCAGAACCTCCGAATGAGACAACGCCACATTTGGAAGTAGACGAGAGAGTAGTTTCCAAAGCTATCTCATCTTTTCCTCCGGGATCTGCATCAGGAATTGATGGTCTTTCGCCTCAACACTTGAAGGATTTAACAGCAAAATCCGCAGGCGAACAAGGGAAGCGTCTTCTGAAGCTAATCACAAAGTTGGTAAATTTGATGCTAAAAGGGGAAGTGAATCTGAAAATCAAAAATATGTATTTGATGCCAACCTTTGTGCCTTAAATAAGAAAGGAGGTGGATTACGCCCTATTGCAGTGGGTGGCACAATACGAAGATTAACTGCAAAAATTGCTTGCTTAGAGAGCCGGGACGACTGCTCCACTTACTTCCAACCCCATCAGCTCGGGTTTGCTACAAAACAAGGATGCGAGGTCATTGTTCATGCGACTCGAACGTTCATTGATAACCACCTTAATTCAAACTCGGTGATAGTCAAAATCGACTATAAGAATGCCTTCAACTCCGTCGAAAGAGATTCCATCCTACAGGAAGTAAAAAGCCACGTTCCATAAATATACCCGTTTATGTGGCAAAGTTACTCGTCACCGTCGCTGCTTTTTTTTTGGGGACAAAACAATAGAATCTCAAGTGGGAAGTCAACAAGGCGACCCTGCAGGACCATTACCCTTTAGTTTGGCAATCCATCTAATTACCTTCTCTACAATCGGAATTTCGACTTTTTATCTTGATGATGGGACAATAGGAGGATCCTGTTACAGTTTTGAAAGATGTAGAAAAGCTGGTTCAGGAGTCTAGTAAGATTGGTTTGACTGTCAACCCTTTCAAATGTGATTGTTTTTACATCAGGGAGTATTGACCATGAAATCCAGAGCAAATTCCAGGAACTTCTCAGATCTAGAGTTGTTGGGAGCACCCTCTGCGATGAAGGAGTTTCGGACGCATTATTAGAACGCCTCGAAACAATGAAGGCAATGTTTGGTCGTTTGAAGAAACTTTCCGCCCACGTCGCATTCTTTCTTTTAAAAATTGTCTTGGGATTCCAAAGCTACTATATACATTACGTACCACTCCTTCATGGATGCATCCAAAAATTTTAGAAGAAATAGATGCCGCAATGAAAGCTTGTATGGAAAACATAGCTTAACATTTCACTGGACGATAAACAGTGGAAACAAGCTAGTTTACCTTACGACACGGAGGATTGGGAATTAGAAAATGTACCGATCTTAGCCTACCAGCGTTCCTAGCGTCTTGTTCTGGTGTAAAGTCAGTCGTCTCCAACATACTAAATACTACCGTTGACGATTTGTCCATTCACAAAACAATGAAGCACTGGATTTATGGAAAGCTAAACATGAAATGGTTCCTCCAATCCCTGAAGCACAGATAAATTGGGATTCGCTTGTAATAAAAAAGCAGTTGAAGAGGATCTAACATTTGAGACGGACACGGACAAGGCGAGATTAATCAAAGGAAAGGAACACCAACTGGCAGCGTTTATTTAACCAACAGAAAAACACCAAAAACTGCACGAAAACTTGCTCGGACACGTGTTTCAACAGCTAAGCTGTTATCATCAGCGATACCGATACTAAAAATAAAAACAACGGGAAGCTTATATATACTATCCATTGCTTATCACGCATCGTTAACTATTGATTCTTAGATAAGCTTAAATAATTCCGAAAATCCTAATGGGCCGTTATCATCATAATTCATAAGCAAATTTCTGTTTTAAAAATTTCTAAACTTTCATAAGAATCAAGTTCGTTTTTATTATCTACCCTCTTAATTAATTCAATGTCGCCTACTCTATGGCCATTTTCAAGCATATGCATGGCAACACTGGACCTATCTGTGCGATGATATTTGACATGAGCTACGTGCTCTTTAAAACGAGTTTTAATAGGTCTCTTGGTTTGCCCTATATATACTTGGTTACAGTCTTTACAATTAATTTTATATATTCCCGATTTATCACACATTTCTATTGGGTCTTTCGGATTGCCTAAAAGATTTTGCAAGTTGTTATTACTAGAAGTTACTGTTTTATAATCAAATTTTGAAAATATTTTTGAAGACCTTTTGTGTATGTGGGATAATTTGGTAATTTGACATATTTCTTATCTATTTTGCTATTACTAGTTCCTAACGTTGTAATGTTTCTAATGTTTAACTTATGTTTATGTTTTCTAATTATGTTTGTGACAATTGATTCTTGAAAACCATTGTATGATGCAATCTGCTTAATATTTCGCAGTTCTTTATCAAAAGTTTTGTTTTGACAATGGGAAATGTAATAATCGGTGAATCAAAAGTTGAAAGATGCAAGTTTATGTTGCATACTATGGTTGGAATCATTTGTTATAAACCTCATATGTTAGTGTCTTTACGATAAATATCTATATCTAGTTTGTTGCCATTTCTTGTCACTAAAGTGTCTAAGAAAGGTAACTTAAGGTTGTTTCTGTTTCATAGGTAAACTTGATCGTCTCAAATTTTGAATTTAAAATTTCTACAAATTGCTGAGGGCTGTAAACTTTAGTGTCGATGACTGCAAAAACGTCATCTACATATCTACACCAAATTCTAGGAAAATATTCTAAATTATTTTTTAAATCAGTTTCAAATTTACCCATGAAACGGTATGAAACAGGCATGAACCTTTTCTTAGACACTTTAGTGACAAGAAATGGCAACAAACTAGATATAGATATTTGATCAGGTAAAGACTACTAACACTATGAGGTTTATAACAAATGATTCCAACCTTTGTAATGCAACATAAACTTGCATCTTTCAACTTTTTGATTCACCGATTATTCCATTTCCCATTGTCAAAACAAAACTTTGATAAAGAACTGCGAAATATTAAGCAGATTGCATCATACAATGGTTTTCAAGAAATCAATTGTCACAAACATAATTAGAAAACATAAACATAAGTTAAACATTAGAAACATTACAACGTTAGAACTAGTAATAGCAAAATAGATAAGAAATATGTCAAATTACCAAATTATCCCACATACACAAAAAGGTCTTCAAAAATATTTTCAAAATTTCATTATCAAACAGTGACTTCTAGTAGTAACAACTTGCAAAATCTTTTAGGCAATCCAAAGACCCAATAGAAATGTGTGATAAATCGGGAATATATAAAATGGTAATTGTAAAGACTGTAACCAATATATATAGGGCAAACCAAGAGACCTATTAAAACTCGTTTTAAAGAGCACGTAGCCTCATGTCAAATATCATCGCACAGATAGGTCACAGTGTTGCCATGCATATGCTGAAAATGGCCATAGAAAGAGTAGGCGACATTGAATTAATTAAGAGGGTAGATAATAAAAACGAACTTGATTCTTATGAAAGTTTAGAAATTTTTAAAACAGAAATTTGCTTATGAATTATGATGATAACGGTCCATTAGGATTTTTGGAATTATTTAAGCTTATCTAAGAATCAATTAAGTTTAACGATGCGTGATAAGCAGATGTAGTATATATAAGCTTCCCGTTGTTTTTATTTTTAGTATCGGTATCGCTGATGATAACAGCAGGTTATGTCAAAGAATTTTAATTTTGGGCCCTATACTTGACCAATTAAGAAACGAATTAACTTTTTGAGTGTAATAAGCAAAGCTTCAACAATGCTTTTCTTCCAGAAACATTGGAATGCTTTAATAAACAACAATCAACTACGCATTAATGTAACAGATACGTCTTGGATGTGACATTTGCCGCTCATATACTTGTTTATGTTCCGAAACTGTAGATAGCAAAGGATTGCATCCCTCGAGTTGCTACAAAAGTAATGGACGATTTTCAGGCATTCGAAAATAAATCAAATCATCAAACGAGCACTATCATCATTAGAAATCCCTTATACTGGAACAGGCTGGAATATCCGAAATGATGGAAAACGTCCTGATGGAGCCACACTCGTACCATTGAGCTAGGAGTCCAATTCTTGGTATTTGACGTTGCCGCGTCGATTACATTTGCTCTCTTTATTTGCCCAAGACTTGCTTAGAAACCGGCGCTGCGGCTGAAATCGCGTCGAAACGCAAACATTCAAAAAATATTCTAAAATAAAGGGATGATGGCAACATTTTTCAAAGCTTTTGAGTAAGGAAGGACAATTTTGAGCTTGGGTGAAGAAGCGAGGAGTGGATTTTCATTAAAGAAAGAACCTCCAATTTTATCTTTGGCAGATCCGCGTTTTAAATACTACCTAATCACAACGCAGTAGCGATGGCCATTAGCGATGGATTCACGATGGCGTCAATCCTCGGATCTCTCCCCACCACCGTCCTCATAGAGGATCATGTTTTACCATTATAATACTTTAATTTTAATTTAATTGTTTTATTTTGCCATTATTATTTTAAGTTTTGTGCTATTTTACTTCAATCTTGATTTAAAAACAATAGTGGTTTAATATTTTAGCTTTGCAAATATATTTATCTAGTTAGCCGCTATTAGTGATAATGACAATTAAATTGGTATCACGCTGTCAGTTTGTAAAATTTTTGAAATTGAATTAATAATTATTTGTTGTTAATCTGTTCTTAATTTGTTAGTTTAATAATTCATTTGTTATTAAAATGGTATACACAAATGAGAAATGGCTGATATGCATTACGTTTAGGGTCTGTCGCAGGGGAATAGGTTAGAAGCTTCTGGAAGATATGCTGAAATGTATCCTCAATGGCAGGTTCCTTCGCATAGAATATTTGCCCAACTTCATCAACGATTACGAGAATATGGTTTATTCAACAAAAATGCAGGATTGTGGTCGCCACCGAGAAGTTAGAACACTACAGCTTGAAGAAGCAGTACTTAATTTGGTTGAAGAATAACCTTTTAGCAGTACTAGAAAGATTGCTTTTTAGTTAAATGTTGATTATATGACGGTATTTCAAATTTTAAAGGAACAACTCTTATACCCTTACTATCTACATCGAGTACAGACACTGTTACCGCGAGATTTTCCGAAGCGTCTTGAATTTTCCAGTTGGATGCTGGAAATGATTAGAAAAAATCTTGACTTTCTGAAGACGATCGAATTCACAGACGAATGTACTTTTTATTGGGACAAAATTATTAATTTTCATAATAACCACATATGGGCTGATAAAAACCCTCACGCTATTGTTCAAGCCAACCATCAAAAATGGTTTTCTCTAAATGTGTGGATCGGAGTTATTGGGGATTATTTAATTGGCCTTAATTTTCTACCTTCTCAATTAAATGGTAAGACATACACTCAATTTTTAAGAGAAGTGCATTCAGTACTGCTGGAGGAAGTTCCTTTGGGCGTCAGAAGGGATATGTTTTTTATGCACAATAAGGCTCCAGCCCATTTTAGTCAAACAGCACGTCAGCATTTAACTTAAACATATTCAAATCATTAGATAGGTCAAGGAGGACCACAGAATTAGCCCGCTCGATCCCCGGATCTTAATCCTCTCGATTTCTATACATTTACAGAGTTTGGTTTATCCTACTCCTGTTCGCAAAGTAGAGGACTTAAGAAACCGCATCATTGATGCGTGTAGGGTAATTAGAGACGCCAGGAATATTTGAGCGATACGTGGCTCAATGCCGACGTCTAGACGCATATGTAATGACTGAAAGTGGACATATTGAACATTTACTATGATTTTTACATGCATGTTGTATCTTTTGTTATTAATAAATTAGTTTTGTTAATTCATCTTTAACCATATTTTAATGCAGGTAGTAACTAAAAGACCCTGTCTCTTTTTCAATGACCAATCACCCCTAAAATATTTTACACTTGTTTTGATACACTATGTATAAAGAAATTTCATTGGAGCATCTCTTGTTAAGATACAGGTCCTTGAAGAGGGTACCTAAAATTTGTTTTACAATTTTTTTCACAAACACTAAAAAAGTTAGAAAATTAACATTAAAGGTGACATTTTCTACTATCAAAATTTTTTAAATTTACCAACTGACAGCATGATACTAATTTAATTGTCACTGTCACTAATAGCAGCCTGCTAGATAAATTAGTTTCGCATTTTGATTTTATGCCACTGTATCTCTGTAGTTCGTAAAATAATTTTTTGCTGCGAACTGGTTAATTTTGGACAAAAATTTTAAAAGACATTTTTGTTTAGATAAAATTAGCTATTGAAAATAAATTTTTAAATAATAAGACAAAAAATTACATTAAAAATAAACTTAAGGGTTGCTTTTCCGCCACTTACAACTATGGGGTAAACCAAATAAATTATTGGTTGAGTGTCTTTTTAGAAATCTCATCTTAATTTCTATTTTCTAACTATTTTAGTGTTTGTGAAAAAAATTGTAAAACATGTTTTAGGTACCCCTTTAAGGGGCTGTATCTTAATAAGGGATGTTTCAATAAAGTTTTATTATATGAAAACTCTATCTCTTTTTAATAAGGATTCACCCCTTGAAATGTTTTACACTTATTTTGTTACACCCTGTATATTTACAAACTACATGCCATGGACGTGCACGTTTTTGACAACTGTACGTCCACAAGATATCCATTGCATGTAGAAAGTTTTAGCTAGATATCTACTGGATGATTACCTTATCTAGTAAGGATATCTAATGGACATCTAACAGATAGATTTGTGTTGTGTGGGGTATAACAAAAGTAATAATTATTTTGAAACGGAACACGTGACATTATGTTTAGTTTTATTATTATTTTGTAGTTTTTACTGTAATTAATAATAAATACGCACAAATAAATAAAATAATAAATTAATTTTTTTACAGTTTTAAACTACATAGGAAACAAAGTACAGAAAAATAAACTATTTTTAATAATTTCTTCATAACTTTTGGAACGGTTGTTACTTTTGGACACAACTATTTTCGGAAGCGATTTGCACAATTTTTTTATGCAGGTAAGTGAACAGTATCCAAATTCCTTATTTTTCAAGCAGGACTATATTAACAAATGTGAATTTAAGCATTAATTGAGGTGGGGTTCAAAATTATTAATTTTATATCTACGGTTCCAAAAAATTGAGATAGTTTTTATTATAACTTGATAAAGGGCACATCAATGTAGAAGTCGATGAAACATTTAGCAATTCCATAATATAATTAAAAATAACTTTTCTTCATAGTATTGATTTTAGGACAGAAATGGAATGCGAAGGTGATATATAGTTTTAATAAAATGCAAGCAGTTGCGAGAGTCAACTACCAATAAGTTACACCATGTTAATTAAGAAAACTACCGAACCGGAGTATAAAATGTAGGTGAAAGAGAAACTCAAATAGTTGGTAAGTTATTAAGTAGATGTCTGCAGACACAATAAATTAAATAAGTTGTAAAAAGGTTAGCACGCTTTACCGCATAGTAAAGTTAATGAAGAGATAAGTAAAACAAAGGGAAGGCAATAAAGGTTGAAAAGCAATTGGATGTACTATATTAGAGGCATTAGTCCAACTTGACTCGGTGATTACGTGGTTTCTGTTATACGCCCAATACTTTTTCTTAAGGTGTTTGTAGAGGAGGACATCAGCACACATATCTTTCACAATTTGCAATACGTTTATTAAAATAAATTCTTAAATATTCATAAAGTTACACATGCTCGTCGATTTTTCTATCTACCTAAAGCTGTGGTATGTACATAATTTATAATAAAATCTTAATAACAATGTTCATCACATTAAAAAAAATTTAAAAATCAATAATACCTACGCTTGCCGAGCTTTTTAGTAGTTATTGGTGGCTATTGAAATTGCTTCACACTCTTGCTGAGCTGTGATGGATTCCACTACTGGTGTTACTTCAATTTACAAACTTTTAAATTTCTACAGACGATTCAATGAATAATTTATTATGCTTTCTCATTTTCTAACTGATTTGCATTAAAAAGAAAACATTAAAAACTGCACGCTGCATTTATTATTGTTTAATTCATTTGATTAAAATTAAAATTTGTAAATTGTTTAAGTAACTATATAAAAATTTCATGAACATGTCTTTAGTGGATTATTAATTATATATCATAAAACTTTGACTAAAATATACTATTTGAAGATTGAGATAAAAACAAATTAAGGCAACATTTAAAAAAAAAATGATTTTTTTAAATTAACTAGATTCATAATCTTTAGCTCACTTATAAAGCAACAGTCAACATCTCAATCGCATCTCCTATCACTAAGTACAAAAACCCTGTGACAGTTTTTTTTATATTTATAGTTTTATGCTAATTGTATGATGGAGACAGAAGAGAATAAGGAGCTTCCCTTCCTGGATGTTCTAGTGAAACGAGGGGATAACAACAAGTTGGCTCATAGTGTATATCGTAAAAAGACACACACCGACCGATACCTCCATGCCACATCACACCATCATCCACAGCAGAAGCGGTCTCTAATCAAAACTTTATTGCATAGAGCTGACAAGATTCCTGACGAGGTTCACAAGGCAGAAGAACTTCGACACGTCCAACAAGCCCTAATGAAGAACGGCTATACCAGAAAAGAAATAAGAGCCGCCTGTCGCAGGAAATCCGAAAAAGAGAAGGAACAGGTCACCACCTACGCTCGTTTGCCATTCATTGCTGGAGTAACTGACAAATTAAGAAAATCTTTGGAGAAGAAGAATATCGGTGTCAGGTTTGGAACGGTTAGAAAAATCCAGCAACTACTACCTTCTAATAAAGATAACCTGCCGAAACTCTCAACAAAAGGGGTCTACCAAATTGATTGTTCATGTGGAAAGGTCTACATTGGTCAAACCGGACGCAACATAAAATGTAGATTAAAAGAACATCACCGAGAAGCCAAGTCCAGAGCGGTAGGTAAATCAGCAATCGCAGAACATCTACACGAAAAGGAAAACACATCATCAACTTCGAGGAAGCTAAAGTTCTATCAAGGATTAACAACTACTATCCAAGGATAATCAGAGAATCCTTAGAAATAATGAAAAATAAAAACAACTTCGAGAAGACGGTTACCGATTAAGCAACACGTGGAAACTAACGCTTCACAAAAACAAAGAAAACAAATGTCGCCACAAAAGTCGATACCAAACAAAAGATCAACCAACCATCGAAACCCAACCACCCGTCACTGATCGACCTCTACCAACCGTAACGGAACACAGGTATATAACGAGGAGCAGAAGACACATCAGTCTTTAGAGTAACTTCTGAAGAAGCTAACAGCATGGTTAGCGAAACGTCAAGCAGAGAACGTAGGAAGGAAGGACGAACACGGCTCAACCCGGAAGATAATAATCTTTATGCAAATTACCGAGTCGACAACGCTTTACGCTAGACAACCCACACTTCGTCTCGTTTTTTGAACAAAAATACTATACCGCACCGGTGCGGTTTAACTCGGTATAGTATCTATAGAATAAATGTTCTATCTAAAATTAAACTTGGCAAAATATAAACGTGCTTAATAGTAAAGGTCCACATGTGGCTACACAAATCTTCATTAATATAGAGCGATTTTTGTATACCTTTAATAGAAAAATCCAACAAACAGTCAACCGCCATTTTGACCAATTTCTAAAACTGTTTACAGGGAATATTTTTATAGTGCAAATGAGATCGTTTTACATGGAAACTAAATCCCCGAGCTTGTAAACAAAAACCACTACCTAGTGATTACTTAGAAATTTCTTACTACTACGGGAGTTTACAGATATCAAAATTGGATGGGAACATTAGACGGTCAGTTTATCTTCTAAAAACCATCTACTGTTGCCTCTTTTGTTTTGTTCCACAATCATAATACACCGCTGAAACCGTTACTTGTATTCAAAACGTCTCTTGTGCTTGTGCGCAACGTTAATAAAACACAGAATAATGTTTTTTCCAGAAGCTAGCAAAACTTACTGCTTAACGTGTGTGTAAACCTCGGCACATTATTAAGGTGTTATCTTTGCGCTAAGGATGGATAATGTGTACACTAATAATTACAATAGATTTCTCAACCTCGTCAGTTAGTTAAGTAACGTATCTGTTTGTTATGTGCAATTAAAAACGGCATGAGAATTACCACCGGTTGCACAATACTAAATCCATATTAAAATTACAATTTTATCTGTGATAATTGCTTATATGTCTTGTCAATTATATTTCATTAGTTTACAAGTTTGATTTACTTTTTTCGAGTTGTTGCTGCCTAAGATTAATTGCTAGGATCAGGTAGGTGGCGCCCTATATAGTTTCGGAAGCCTTTGA
Organism: Abscondita cerata; assembly: GCA_030710515.1. NCBI lineage: Eukaryota > Metazoa > Arthropoda > Insecta > Coleoptera > Lampyridae > Abscondita > Abscondita cerata. Next base: position 200,445 of record JALBCR010001021.1, read on the forward strand.
CTACATCGCTGCAAATTATCCCCGCAACTTACTTTGCAACATAATATGAGCTAACGGTAGGTTTTCCAAACCGTCTTATAAATATTTAATTTTTTCTTGTTATTTACCTATACTATTTTACATATACGAAGAACACATGTCAATGTCAGAGTGATTAAGAAAGATGCGGCCATATTAAAAGGGGTGATTTACCAGGTCATTTAATACAATAAAGTTTCTATAAACATAGATCCGCAAACGCTTCGTTACCAATTTGCAGCGTGTTGAGGTTTAATTAAAAAAACAGTAAAAATAAGATTTTTCCAAAACGGCTTAAGGTAATTTTTGATTGGTAAAATTGTTGGTTTGGTAAAATATTTGTTTTTGCTGTTAAATGAAACCCTTAATCTTTAAAAAAAATTTTCTGTAATAAATGAACATGCATTAAAACTTTTATTTGACGTTACGTCCTACGATAAAAAGTCAAAAGATCTTTTTTCTTTACAATAGAACAAATAATTAAAAAATATTTTTTAGTTTTAGAAAAATCAGCGGCGTCTTATTTTTTCTTAAAAAATAGCTTGTGACGTTCCAATACGCGCGCCACTAAAACAACTAAAACGTTAAACTTTAAACTCCATATATAAACAATGTTAAAGTAATAAAAGCATTTGAAATTAATTTAGAAAATTTTCAAAAACGGCATACTAAATACAACGATATACGGGTATCATTAGATAACTTTGCAAAAATGCCGCTAGTCCCAGATCAATAACAGGATAAACAAAAATTATTAACGATTTACAAAAAAAAAATTAAACCTAAAAATTCGACGTAAAATAGTATTAAAATATATGTTTAAATTGCACTTACAGTCATATACTGCACTCAGGTATACATATTGCAGTAATTGTATACTGTCATAATTGTAATGTTTAGATGTAAAAGATATATAATGTACTAGTATTAAGATATTAGATATTTGTTGTATGTTAAGAAGATATATCGATTTTGTTCGTACGTGATTAAGTGAAATGAAAGTGGAGTAGAAAGACGCTCTCGGGCAGCAGAAAATGATGGACGTATAATTTTTGAGTCCGGGCATTAAACAATTAATACGGAGTGTTCTTCTCAAATTATATAAAAAAATTGGTTTAAAAACCAAAGCAAAGCTGCAAAATTGTAGTAAAAATATAACTAAATAAAGTTGTTGGGGGAAGAAAACATGAACAATTTAAAACCAAAATAAAAAATGAAATTAAAAATAAAGAAAAGTTGATGAAACAGCACAGGTTCAAGAAAAACCGTTGAGGGTCGCACGTACACATAAATGGGAGAAGGTTAGTTTAAGTTAGAAGTTTAGATCTGTGTATTCAAATTAAATAAAATTGTAACATATTATAAATTGCATAAAGTCGTTCACGTAACATTATTATTATTATAAGAATCTAGCTTATGAGATATAGTAATTTAAATGATAACAATTGAAAGAATAATAACAATAATTAAAGTCTCACGCTCACATTCAATATAGAATTATTTTATACAAAAACACAATAACAGATTCACCCATATGTGATGACTGATGAGCTTATAATAAAAGCAAAATGTATCAGGTGCTCTTTTGTTTGTGTGTGCTACTATACGAGACTACTTAGCTTGTAATAAAAGACAATTGTTTATAAAAATTGTATTTTCTGTCATCACAAGAATATATTTTTTGAACTATTTACGTCGAATTGTTCTTTATTACACCAGCTATGTCATTCAGCACTTTAATTTAGACGATGAAGTGTTAGGGAGATAGTCCACGCCATGGGGGGTTTTTATTTGCAAAAGATCGACAAAAATTAAAATTTTCAGCAAAATCAGAATTTTATAGCGGATTAAGACAAAGACGACTATTAAACAATTCCGTAATAGTTTTTTTTTTGAAAGGATAATTTTGTGGGTCTGAAAATGTTTGATTTTGGTCGTATATAACAAAAGATGTGATTTCTTGAAACGCGCCGCTACATATTCGATATGAGCCTTTTTCGATTATTACGGTAGAAGTCAGTGCCGAAATCCAAGAGTTTTAGATTAATTTTAAAAAGAACTGTATAACTAGTTAGTGCAAGATTGCGCGAAGGATATGCCGTTGTAGTTAAAGAAAAAGGTTTAAATACATTAAGGAGATTGAACCAATTCCGAGGAGACGTTAAAATTGATTGATAGATAGATTCTAAACTTATTGCATCATTACGACGTAAACAACGTCATGATCCAGGCAGTGCATTCACTGATAAACCTTTGACTTCACGACGGTCAGTGGTGCCGTAATTTGATTTTAAGATTAGTTGTTATTTTTGTAATACGGTGGTAAACAAAAAAAAATATAAAAGAACTTATCGGAACCCTTTACAAAGTACAAAATCTGATAGAAAAAACCGCCGTTTAAAGCAACACTGCACCACTGATGTACTCTTCAATGAGTCCATGATTACCACTGTGTCACAAAATATTTTAATCAAACATTTTCCATAAAAAAAAACTGTAAGCACATAATTTCTTGGTTAATCCATCTGCTGTCAAACTTGTTCCCTCTTATTTCTCAGTATTCGTTATTGGACAAAATGCAGATTTGCTTCTGTTGAGTGCTAAAGCCAGAAAGTTTAAGAATGTTTATTTCCCTCAAGGAAAGAAAACAAGGAGGATGTGTTCTATTTGCCTCAGAGTTTGTAATATAACAAAAAATATATTATTTGTCCATGCCTTCAGTGGAGTGACACTACATCAGCGTTGTTCAGTCAAGGCAAGATTCGAGTCCTCAAAATTCCATTGCAAAATTAACGGAAATCGTTGCCTTGGGTAAATTGTTTATGTTGAGGCAGTACGTAGAACATTGTAAGTTAGACGCTCTGCGATATACAAACTTTGTACAAACAGTCTCCTAAAATTCATTCAATTTCGTTTTGCTGCCTCCAACATCCGATGCATAAAATCATCATTCATTGCGTACTTTTATTGTCAAGTACAAAGTTGGAGATGAGTTGAGAAACCTCTAGAGGATCATAGATGGCAATGAACAACTACAGGATTAGTCGCAACACAGATTACAAGGAAACCAGCTATAGAGGTTTTACTTAAGAGCACCTTGTGCAGATGCCAGAAGGGTTGTGGGCCTGCTTGTAGTTGTTGTAAAGAAGGATTAAAATGTTCGGTTTTGTGTTCACACTAAACTGGGACATCTTTCAAAAACATTCTCTAGCAAATTGCGTTAGACGATGACAATGTGAAATATGCAAACAGCGTGTTCGAACAAGTACAGAACGATGAGGATCAAGCAGATCCTGGTTCAAAAATTTTTTTTTCAATAGCATTTACTACAACAACGCTATTTAAAAAAAAAATTTCAGCGCAGAGTTTTTGTTCTCTCGCTCCTCAAGCGTCAAGCATCAGAGGTCGCAAACTCAGGTGTACCATCAATTTTAATTCTTTCCGATCTTTTTCGAACAGAACTTCTTTTTTGGTACTCATTGTTTGGACTAAGATGATATTCACAGAAAACCAATTTTGTATGTATTTTTTTATGTCCCACTTGGCCTTTGAAACCCTGTATGCAAAGTGGGTTGACCCGCCTAGCATACCATTGAAGTCTCCTTTCAAAAATCATTTGTAGAACTTTTATTAATAATCCATTGAGCAATTATGACACAATTTTGATTGTTCTCATATTTGCTTCTAAAAAATTACACTACCACACATGTTTTCTTACGTTTGACGAGTTCCTGTACTTATCATTTCTTCGTATAGTGATAACTACAAATTAAGTAAATTTAGAAAGCGGATTAAAATAGCTTTTTAGTACTATTTACGCATTCAACTAAACTGAAACAATTGTGACAGGACAAGCGTAAGAGCTTGTCCTACAATCAATAGATATCAGTTTTTTTTTCTAGAAAACTGTATCTTGTTTTTTTTTAATATTGGGAACCCACTGAACAGATTCTTGTTTAGTAAGAAAGTCCTAGTGATGTACACAAGTCTCTTCCTCGGTGATAATTTGAGATAAAAACGTTTGGTCGCTCTCCAACCCGGACAAACTTTTTTTGGAAATGTTTTATCTATACAGTTTTTGTTCATGTGTAAACAATTTGGGTATACACTCTGCAAACACTTTCTTCATACTCAAATCGTTATGAAAAACTTTGAGAACACTTGTTTCAGATATACAAACCTTTTTGTCAATGACAGAGATCTTTACACGTCGATCTTTCAGTACCAAATTTTTGACTTTTTACACAACGATTTCAGTTTAACTTTAAGTCATCATTAATCATTAATTGAGTCGCGGCCTCATCAAAAGAGTTTAGACCGATATTTTACTTGAAAACAAGATGGTGTATCTTCTCAATACACGGCAACAATTATTTCATCTTTTGGAAATTGCCTACTTTTGTCATAAACTTTATTATGCTGCGATGTTTAACCTTAGTCTCACTCATTTTATCGGAAAGTACATTTTTATTAACTCCAAGAACTACACGTGTAATTTTTTTTGATAATACCAAGGTTAGACCTGTTTTAGTTAAAACGGTGGCTGTAAAATTCCCTTCGATTCGAATAACAAGGCATTTCGTAAATTCAGAATTGAGATTATCTGAAATTTACTGTATTTTAAAACAAATGCACTGTTATACCATAAGTTGAGCGTTGACATAAAAATCAAAATTACCGATTCTAAGCGAAGTTAGCGGACTGGTAAGGCTGAGAGGTACGTGTTGGCAGTTGTGATCAAGTTGGGCGTTATGATAAAATACAAAATTTTAGGTCATAATGAAGTTGAGCTTTATGATCAAACTCAAAGTTGGGAGTTATGACAAAGTTGGGCGTTATGAAAAACAAATGTTGTTGGGAGTTGTGACAACATGCAGAAATTGGGAGATATGATTAATTTTAGAGTTGAGCGTTATGAAAATTGGGAGTTGTGATATAGACTTTTTGCAACACACAATGGGTGCGTGTGAGAGAAAAAACAGAAAGGGAGAAATAAAATAAAAACAATTATAATTAATTTTGGTTTAAATGTAGAATCAATGTATTTGTTTAAATTGTGCATTTGATATACAAGGCGTGTTATTTAATTAAGCACCGTTTTGAGATTCCGCCACTGTGCGGTACGGTTGGCGTTTCGCGCATGCGTGTTGTGTTTCTGCATCTGTCGGCTACGCGAAAACGCTAGTACGGCATTTTTGCTGCTGCGTTCGTTTGTCTGTGACTGTTTAAAATTCTTCCGCCTATTGAAAGTCCGCTGACTGCTATAACGGTCTCATATCTGTTTTCTTTGTACCAAACATTTAAAGCAATAGATATTTATCCTGAGATCTGTGCAGTATACGGAGAAAACATTAGGAGTGAAGGAATGGTACGAAAATGCGTTTAAAGAAGGCGCCTTCACTGCATTTCTCATAATGCACATTGGAGCGGCTATCTTTAACCGCCTAACCCACTTTTGCACTATTCCTTTACTCATAATGTTTTCTCCGTACACTGCACAGATCTCACAATAAATATTGATTATTTTTAGACGCTCGAGACAAAGAAAACGGATAACAGACGGTTATAGCAGTCGCCGTGACTTTCGATAGGCGGAAGTATTTTAAACAGTCACAGAGAACCGTACGCAGCGGCGAAAATGCCATACTGGCGTCTGCGCGTGGCCAACAGATGCAGGTACACAGTGCGCATGTGCGGAACGCCGACCGTACCCCTACAACAGCGGAATCACAAAACGGTACTTAATTAAAAACACACCTCGTACCTACTTTCAACTCTTTATTTTGAATATCTGCATTTTCCTAGGCTTGTATCACATCTATCAATATGATGCAAAATATCTAAAATATCATAACACTTACATCACAATACAATAATGAAACTATACAAATAAACAAAATATTTTCACTCAGTTACAAGTACATAAGATATTTAAAATTAACCTAAAACAGTAAAGTCCCAAGCAAAAAATGTCGAAAGCTTAATTTTTACAATGTTGTCAAACTTTTAAGTAGAATTGATAGAAAGTCGTCTAACAAATTAGTTGTATGGTTAAAAAATAAGGTCTTTATTAAAATCCATTAAAGGACATAAGGACTAAAAACTGTTTTTAATATCCATTTTTTTAATGTGGCGCCGCACAGTGGAGCTAAATACATGAATTCTTGGCAAAAACTATTTTAACTAAATTTTGAGTATTAATTGATAAGTACAACAGTTTTGAATAATAATACAAGGTTTAATATATTTTTTTCTCAACTCCGTTACTGAAGGCTTTTCTGACCTAAAACTTTCTGACCTAACATTTATTTTATTTTTCTACATAGTCTTTTTTGATACTCTATACACTTCTCCCAGCGATGCTCCCATCTCTTTATCCGTCTAAATAGTACTCGGAGATTTTCTCTGCAAAATAATTGTTTACAAAGGTGCTTGCCTCCTCATTTGACAAAAATCTTTGTCCTCCGAGCGCAGTTTTTAGTAGAGGAAACCGAAAGAAATTGCTTGGGGGCTAGATCTGGTAAATAATGTGGATGGTCAAATTAATGGATTTTTGCTATGGAAACTGTTAAGGTGTGAGACGGGGCGTTATCTTGGTGAAACAGGATTTTTTTTGCAAATGTGACCGTTAATCTGCAGTTTCTGCCTTCAGCTTGTCAAGTAATGATGCGTAGTATGCTCCTGTAAGGGTTTTCTCTTTTTAAAGATTATCAATTAGATAACTCCATGACTATCCATAAAACAGTCGCCATCACTTTCCCAGCCGAATAATTTTGCTTTTTTTGGAACCTTCCATTTGCAGTTCACTGTTTTGACTGTATTTTTGTTTGAGGCGTATAGTGGTGAATACAAGTTTATCTACAGTAATTAATCGGCGCTAAAACTCAAACTTATTGCGCCTAAACTGGTCTAACAGAACATTGGAAATGTTCATTTGAACACGTTTTTGGTCTAACGTTAGCAAACGCGGCACCCAACGCGCGGACAGCTTTCTCATGCCTAGATCTTGATTTAGTATGTGACAAACAAGTTCTTTGGACATTTTCATTGCCTTTGCTATCTCTCTCAGTTTAATTCGGCGGTCGTCTAACACCATTTGGTGAACTTTAGCGATGTTTGTAATAGTTTTGGATCCCGAACGTTTATCATCTCCCAAGCTCTACGGCCACGTTTAAATTTATCTGCCCAAAATTTCACAGTGGTAAATGACGGTGAAGAGTCCCCGTACACAGAGTTTAACTCATCTTTAATTTGCGTAGACGTATTCCCTTTCAAAAACAAAATTTTATGACAGCTCGATACTCGATTTTCTGCATTTTCACAAAAATACTCACATCGACTCACTCAAACGACTGTCAAATAAAAACTGCACGTCCAAAATGGCTGAAACTTTGATTTGTTGCTGTCAAAATATGCACAATTATATTCCCTGACTTTTATTGACGAGTGCTGCCATCCTCACGTTAAGGTCGGAAACTTTTCAGACCGCCCTCGTACATGTATATGTCAAAATCTAGCATATTAATATTTATGAAAAATCATCAAAGTCTGTATCACTGATTGATGTTTGATTGCTAGTATCGTAAACATAATTGATGTCTAGCTGTCTTAACAAATTCAAATAGGGTTCTTCTACTAAAAAACACTTCTGTGGAACCAGATCTTTAAAAAAAAATTGCATAGGTATTTCACCCAAAAATGTAGTCATTGATTTTTCATTTTAAGAGGACTGCCTGGTTTAGAATGCCAAAAAATTACCGATTTATCCCACATTTTTTTTGTGGAAAAATGGTTAGTGATATCAGTGTTCTGTTTTCTTTTATAGTTTATTCATACTTTCAATGTCCATTTAAAACACAAAACCAATGTGTTTTGAAATTAAGAATATTAATTGCATAGCCATCTTTGCCAAAGTAAAGAAAAGTAATTTCAAATTTGTAAAATTTTTCCTTTATAAATAAAAATAGGAAATATTTTTATTTATAACCAAAACTTGCCAAATTTATTTTTTATTCCAGGTTTAATATATGTTGTAAAGTAACATTATGGGTTTTTAGCTTTTGTTTTAGACCATCTATTTCGGTTCTATGTTGTCAGTAGTTAGACCAATTCTTTGAAAAAACACATCTGCCACCGATGCAGATATCACGACCACTTGAAATTGTTTTGCTATATGAAAATTTAAAGATAACGTTTAAAAGTATAAATAAACTTTGTCTGAAAACAGAACTTTTATATCGTTAACCATTTTCCAAAAAAAAATTATTAAAAACTTGTTTTTTTTGGCTTCAAACCAGTTGTTTTTAGTTTTATAAAAGCATTATCTCTAATTGACGCAAACATGATCAGCTTTTTTTTTTTGATTAACCGAGAACAACTAATCAAAAAAAAAAAAAATAAAACTGCAGGTGTATTATGTACTAATACCAACTAAATTCGTACCAATAAATGTTACACCCTTTACATTGTAATTTTTGTTTATGCGTCTTTGTTAATTAAGATTATAACATATTATTAAACATCATACAACAATTAAAATTAGAATATACTAACCTGTATGTAAGGATCCCATTCCTGAATATCTAAAGTCTCAGTCGCGGTGGTTATTACTCAAAATGAACTGTAGCTTCAGCAGGTTCAGGCAAAACTAATGCTAGATCGCGTCTGCTTGGTATGATGCGGTAACATGTTGAGACGGATGGCCCGTGCCATGTGTACGCACGTATATGCTCGCCCAAATCGACAATGATTTTCGCAAACCTTGTAAACGTGTTAATTTTTGAGATATATATATATATATTTATAGTTTAAAAATTACATGATTATTACTTAAATATACTAAGTGACATAGAAAAAGAACACCCAGTAATAATAAATTTATTTGAACAATTTTTTGGTATACTAGTGTATACGAATTAGATTAGTAAACGATCACAATTTGATAAAAATTAAACTGTTAACTTCTTCAAAAAACTTAATAATGTGTTGCTCCACCACGATGTCTTGTGCACTCATTAACACGTCTGGGCATACTTCTAATGAGGTGATCGATTTCTTCTTGAGGTATCTCATCCCATGCTATCTGTAACTGATGCTGCAAAGCCGCTAGAGTTTGTGCAGGGTGAGGTAAATTGAGTAATCTTCTTCCCATAATATCCCAGACGTGCTCGATGGGCGAAAGATCGGGAGATCTTGGTGGCCAAGGCAACAAAGCAATTTGATTAGCCTTAAAATGAGCCAAAGAAACCTAGCAACATGAGGTCGTGCGTTGTCTTGTTGGAATGTGCTGTTGGGGATGGTCTGAACATAAGGTACAATATGGGGTCTACGACCTCCTGGATGTAGCGCGCAGCCGTCATCTTACCTCTAATAAAGACCAAAGGTGACCTACTTCCAATAGCAATAGCTCCCCATACCATAACTCCAACTGTGTGGTGCACATGCCTATTCACAGAAAATTGGGGATCTTGTCTTTCACCGCGCCGTCTTCTCACCCTTGCACGACCGTCATGCATACCCAAACAAAATCTGGATTCATCACTAAAAACAATTGAATTCCATTCTTGGTTCCAATTTGCCCGTTCTCTACACCACGCTAGACGATAACGTCGATGCTCTGGAGTCAGTGGTAGCACAAAAAGGGGACGGTATAAAAAGAGCCCAAAGGTTCTTATCCGTCTATAAATGGTTCGCATCCCAATAGGTCTTTCATGTTCTTCAAACCACTGGTCCGCAATCGCCCGTGTACAAGAGAAGCGGGTCCAGTAGCTAAGTTTCTGTGTTTTCGAATGTCCTGTACCTCTCACTCTTCGTGTAAGGCCCTCTTGGTTCCATGCCCGAACACTGACTGCCACAGTGTTTAAACTCCGTTGCGTTCTAGCGGTTATATCTCTCATAGACAAACCAGCCTCACGCAATCCCACAATTCTACCCCTATCAAACTCGCTTAATTGCCGAAAATTATGGCGTCTTTGCACTGGAGGCATTGTGATTTAATTAAAGAAGTTCTTTGAATGCAATTTAAATTGATTAAATGACAACTGTACTTACAAATGCTTAATTCATTGTTTTAGGGCTACTTAATCGTAAGTGTTTTTGAATGAGGTTAACAAAACAACCGCTAGGGCAATATGGCTGAAAAACTGATCGTTTTTTATCTTAATATAAACAAATATATTCCCAAAAAAAATTTATAAAATATTCATTATTACTGGGTGTTCTTCTTTCTATGTCCCTTAGTATATGTTGTATTTATCAATTAATATTCAAAACTTAGTTAAAATAATTTTTGCCAAGAATTGATGTATTTGGCCCCACTGTGCGCTTTGGAAAACAAAAATACGAGTGACAAGGTAGACATTCAAAAAGATCACAACAATATTTACAAATTTCTTTTTTTTAACTCATAAATCATAATTTACAACTGTTTTGTGTTTCAAAATTGTTGTATTTGTCTAAATAGTTTAGCGTGGTACCTCGGTTGACATTTCTTGGAAATTAAGACAACTATTGATTTGGATATCATGAATACTTTACTGAATTTTACTATAAACGTAGTAATGTTATTTTTTTTCAAAAGCTTTAAGGGACATGTGTATACAGTGTGTCCTACTTAAGTCGGCCACATAATTATGGTAAACTTTTATTATTAATTTTACGAAAAAACAGTTATTGTTCTGCATATTTTAAAATCTAAAATACAATTACCAAATATAAAATTTTCACAATCGTATACTCAGTTTGTCAAAAATACAAATTTTTCAGGAGTAATATACCTTTATATTTAACAATATCAAAATTTGTTATTGAAAAAAGTTGATCAGAACTAAAAACTAAGTTCAAATATAAAATTACATCAATTAAATAAAAAACATATTTTTTTCTACAATAACAATGCAAATGTAATTGTAGTGGCACAGAAGGGAAATATATTAAACCATTTCGATGACGTATTTTTACTTTTGTGGTGTATTAATTAGATTTTTATAATTAATTTTCCTTAATAGTTTCTGAACGAAACGGAAAAGTATCCATGTTTGTAATAAATAAAAAAATCATTTTTGGCGTTTCTTAAAACCAATGAAATGCTTCTTTATTTGTCACAAGAGTAAGTTTCCACCAATTATGTCATTATCATAGTGGAAATAAATCTCAGATAGATTACCTAAATGTGTCGACGCATTATATAAAATGGGTGAAAATCATCGGTTTAGTATCTTTTTTGATGCAGAAATAACAAAAAATATTTTAGAAACTACTCCGAAAAACACTCTAATAAGTAATCAGTCGATATGGAGACAATTTAAGACCTTCACCATAGAAAGAAATTATATTCTGAGATTAGTCTACTACAACAACTACTCTGGTATTGATTTTAAAAGGTTGGGCTTATAACATGAAAAGAAAGAACGGAAATAATTATAAAGAAGCAGTAATAAAGACAATGTAGAATAAAAAGGCAAATTAGTTCAAGAACTTTACTTTAATATGTATAACAGGTCTTTTGATCATTTCCATGATTAGAATTCAAATTCAAAATGCAAAGAGAAAAATTTTACAAAAACAAAGTTCTGTGGCACTTTCTAATACAAAATCGTTGAAATTTTTTATAAAGATGCACCTTGGAGGGGAGAAGAAGCTACCAAATGTTTAATTCATTATTTTAAAAAAGAAACCGGCATAATGGGATTAAATACTGCCTCCATTGAATATAATCCCATCTTTACAAAAACGGCACAGGGTGGAGCACAAAGGTGCGCTAATAGTAAATGGTTGACTCCAAACATAAATAATCCATCTTATAAACGAATGATGGATCCATTAAAATGTATTGGTATGTATTATATAAACATTAAAATAATTGTCATTCAATACTTATATTTAATATATTGTGACCAGTTTATACTTTAAAATAAATTAAAAGTCATCTTCGGACAAATTCTATTCAAAATTAATATTTTTATTGAAAAATGTCAATAATGGAATTTGTCCGAAGATTACTTTTAATTTATTTTAAAGTCGAAACCGGTCACAATATATTAAATATAAGTATTAGACGACAATTATTTTATGTTTATATAATAAATAATCCAGATATTTGGGCTGTTCGTCTTTTTGAAAAACTAATGGGTAAACGTAAAAAATATTAAAAACCGAAGGCTGGTTTCTTACCCCAAATCCGACTTGGCAAACTGATGTATAAAAACTTCGTGGGAATAAATCCATTTAAATTGGATAAAATAATTCACAGTTAGGTACTAAAAAAACAATTTAATTCAAAATTTCAAATACAATTTTGAATTGTTACAAATAAAGTTACCTTACTTTTATAAAATAATTTTTGCAAATCTCATAGGATTGAAAAATTTAACTTTTGATTATTGTCATACCGGTTTTAGAACATGCAAAACTTTTTATAAAGAATAACTTTTTTCGTAAAGTTAATAACAAAAAAGTTTTCCATTTGTTGCCAACTTAAGTAGACACACTGTATATATTACCAGTTTTATGGTCTTATTTATTTATTTTAATTTCTTTTGGTATTCTTCTTATTAAACATTTTTATTCGAATGAAACACATAGTTATTTTTAAATTATTGTGACACTTTAATTCGTTACCAGTTAAAAATCCCAGAGGTGGTGAAATTCTAAATTTGTATGCATTGGATATATCAGTCGACAGAGATAATCGAAAATAATTTAATTTTTGAGTTTTTATAATTAAACATCTCACCAATTTTTTTATTGTAAATATTAAGTTAAAAAAGCATTAACTGTCAAGGCAATAAAATTGACTTTAATATTTATTGGAGTTCTGCCACTTGACGTTAAATTTATTGCACTTACCAATCACAAAATATTTCAAATAAAAAATGTTTTCGCATAAAAGGTAAAAAAATCGATGACCTTATAAATAAATATAAATAATTATGAAATCACTACCATATTTCTATATAAATAAAAAATACAATTTGTTTTAAGATATTCTAGTAATGCTCCCGAAATAAATGAACCGAAACGTGTTTGTTGAAGTTTCAGTCAAGATATTTGAATTGATAACAAACTGAAACAAATATTTGTTCATGAAATGACAAAAACATTTTTCCGAAAATAAAACCAGCTCTAGTAGAGCGCAAACAAATTTCCTAATTTTGATCAAAAATCAGTCCTAAATCGCTTTTAATTTTCTAGGTAATTGTTTTGTGTGTAGATTCGATTAGTTTGTTGAAACGTACTGTTCAAAATATATTGACGCATGAAAAGGGTTCACTTCATTTTAATTTTTTCTGTCGCTAACCCCAACGTTAGTCATAAAAACTTTGATTTAAAGTTTGTTTGCAAATAGATTGTATTATTTGTAACAAATTTAACAAATAAATTTTGCAATATCAACTGTAATATATTAGCATCGTTAAGAATCTGCACGTTACATACTTTACATGCATCAGCGATGTAGATTATTGATTGTGTGTTGAATGTGTAAAAAGAAGAGTAAACTTTGATGCAGCAATTCTTCGAAAACTATTTTAATTACGAATAATCATGAAAATTCACGAAACCTTTTTGTCCTAGAATATATGTCGAACCAAGCACGGTTAGAAAATATAAATTTAATATGCAGATACGTCAGTGTTTTCTATATTCACACAAAATTTACTGTGTTTGTCAAAGTACTTGTGAATCTGAAAACAGTTATACAATCCAGTCACATTTAACTATATGCATAAATAAAACTTTATATTTTAATTATAAAACATTATTATACCCCAACTTTTAATGCCCAAGATAATCCTCTCGAGATCAGTCGAGATACATAGTAAAAGCGTTTTACAAGCTTAAATCATCACATACGTTGCCCGTGTAAATATAAGTTAATTCTATAAAAACAAGTGTGCAAATGTAAAGTCATTTGAAACAATAAATTTTCTCTAAGTTTCTCGTAAACCACGCTATTAGTTACATCTTCTTGTCAAATACACGTTGATTACAAGGGTCGAGAAGTTTATTGTTATTGCTGAAAATTAGTTAGCGCCAAAAGGTTTTGTCAAACGACAGCTACGTAACGAGCGCGATGAGTGACTAAAGCGGTCCCTAAATCCATCAGGAAGTCAATATTTGCCCGACAAATGGGACATTTTGTGTTTTAAAGCGTCACGACGCCACGACGCCCACCTAACATCTAGTTAATCCTTCATCCGACAACTCTCTAATTAAAAAGTTGGATGCGTAAACATTATAAAGTTGAGAAAATGTGATTAAAGGACGTTATTGAGAAACTTGTAATAAAGCTTTTTAGATTTTCAATGTGCTTAATTAAAAGTATTCTGTCGTGTTTACCCCAATAAATAATTTATAAATTTTTTTTTAGTATAAAATTTATTTAAAATAAAAAACAATCACCACATTTATTTAATGAGAATAAGTAAAATTTAGAGAAACAAAATCAAGAGCCACCGTTTATTGACTTTTAAGTCTGAAAAAGTTTAATTTTAAAACGGAAGGAAAACGGCAACTAATAATAATAAAAAAGGGTCAGGGTATCGCATTTCTAAAATTTGAAAAAAGGATTTGATTTTGTGTATTCGAAGCATTTATTAAATCGAAATAATAGAATTGACATCGGCAAACTGAAAACGCATGTTATAATCCGGTAATAGTTCTTACATAATATGATTTTACATTGAAGAAGAAATAATGACAGTTATTATCAAAAGTTTTTCTTGATAAAATAAATGAATATATGTCCACCGAAAAGTCGAAAAACAATTAAAATTGCAGATTCATGAACAGCACCTAAACACTCATGTTTTTCCCTATTAGAGATCTTCAGTGTAGAGTAGCTTAAAAACGGTAGGATCACAATAACATACCAGAAAATTATTGTCAAACATAGTAATATCAGTTATTTTTAGACTTTCGGTACAGGTAAACGACTTACTTAAAAAAATATATATCGTTACCATTAAGTTCCACAAAAACATCCTTTAAGAGTGTAAATAAAATGTGACGTTTTTTTTCGCTATTGATAGGAATTAATTCTTTTAAGGTCAAAAAATTGACTTTCAATAGAATATCTGCATAAGCTTAAGCAATTGAGGGTGCATCTATTCCTTTAGCAATCGTTTTATGTAGAACGTTTATATAACTACTAGTTTCGGATCTGAAAATTAGTATTGAAAAATTTTAAAGTACGTCTTTCTTTTGCTCTAATTGTGGCATATTCCCTATTATTGTAATTGAAAACCCCAAGGAAAAGTTTCCATTAAACTAATGGATAAACAATCGACATTTTCTTGCGTCGTAAGTAATATTTCTTGCTACTTTGGTGAACACCTTCTTTTACCGCCATTTTCTTTAACGCGTTGCAGAACGCCCGTTGGGATATGGATAAATGCAAATAAAGTTTAGTTAAACGACGAGGCTTTAAATCAAGATGGTGTACCAATCAAACTGATTCTTTTCTAAAGCGTGGTTGATCTCTGTTCTCGTTAATGTTCAGAACTTCACTAAAGATAGTCAGTGACCTCCAGCTTATTATTTGGAGCAGGTAAATTATCCATATCTGGACATTTACTTCCGTTTTTTTGATGTACTTTAGTATGAAAGTACCCTCCGTCTGTTCTAAGTCAAACATATTTGCATGATTTTTGTTCTAGTACCTTCATCTTTTACCCGAAAACGTACCTGTAAACCAAAGCAAATTTAACAACCTAACTGTTGCGCATTGTTAATTAATTGCTGTAATTTGAAAGTTTTTTCGAAAATCACTTAATGTGTTGCGCCGTTGTACTAGTTTGTATTTGCTGTCGGGTACCGGTACCCTACGTAATAATTGTCTTGATTCAACACGTACTGGTGTGTAGCTTTCAGTTAGCTATTTGTAAAACCGATCGTAAGTTTTGACTGCGTTTCCGCTTTTTTCAGTACCTTAGTTATCAGTACGGCTAATAAATATTTGGGGCGGTTTTTCTTGTACTATTATAAAAACAAATCGTTCTATTAAATTTTATTGTGCTTTTACCTGCATCATATTGTCTATTTTGAAGTGCAATATCGTTATCAAAAGCAATAACTTCAAATACAAAACACTCGTGTCGATAAGAAGTCAAGTATTTCTGTACAATAGCATTCATGCAAGGAAAGGACATCTGATGCGCATTTCGATCTTATTATGAGCTCATCAGAGGTGCATACTTAAGTGCGGTATACAACTGTCCAAGAAATTGGTTAGTCTTTTAAACTGTAGTGGAGCAATTAACATAAGTAAAAGATATCCATTTTTCTTTTGTTTGTTTTTGTGATATACAGTGTCATCTATAAAGTCCACATCATATGGAAAATTTTTTTGTTTATGAATTTATAAAAATTTTGACTTCGCCATCGCTTCATCGCGTTGTGCTTTAAAAATGATAAGAAATGACATGCATTTAAAAAACAAAATAGTGTCTGTAACTGTCAAAGGATTAATGAGATCTTTTAAAACTGAACTTTTTATGAAAGGGCATAAAAAAATTGGAATTAAAGTAACCAAAGAAACCACTTTTACAATAATTTGTTAAGTTGTCAAAGTATTGTCAGGCATATGTATCTCTTCAAGAAAAAGTTTAAATTGTTTTGATTGATTGAATCCAGAACAGTGATTTAAACTCGTCCCTCAAGGAATCACTAAAGTCTTCAACCTTGAAAGAACGTGATTTCAGTATGAGATTGGATTTTTCCTTTTGTTTCAAAAGTAAAGAGAAGAAAGTATTGAGTTTCCTTATCAAATATTATGAACAGACGAAACTACTTTTACATCTCATGGAACCGTCACACTCGCCTTCGGCTCGTGTGACAAACATTCCACTTGCGCGGAATATGCCATATTCCAAACTTGTTACAGAATATACTATTCAGAATGTTGGATTTTAAAATGATACACATGTCGTAAAATATTACTATAGAAAAAGTATTTCTTTAGTTGAAACACTTTTGCATAGTTTAATTTCTTGTAGGTTAATGAATTGCAACCGTATGAAAATAACTTAAAAAATTAAATTAAAATTAAAATTAACCACAATTAATTTAAAATATGGAAAGTGTGCAAGATATAATAATATTCTCTCCCTTTGCACTAAATTTAATTTAAAAAAAGTTATTTTAATGACCGTGCAGTGGCTTTACCTCAATCCTAATGCACTGAATAAATTATTTTAAATAATAAATATTTTGTTCGTTTGTTTATTTGAATTGATTTGCATTGGTGTTGAATTTATGGTAAATGTTTCAATTTAGATCAAACGTTTAGATGTTTAAAGCTTAAGATTTCTGAAAACCAATCTACATTTTAGTTAAGAAAGGAATTTGATTTATATTGTATAAATAAATTCTTTCATTTATAATATTACTCTTTATAAGGATCTTCAGCTAGCAGAGGCTAGTAAAACTAAAAATAACACTAGCACACATTTAATAGCAAAGTTATTGAGTTTAGAAGAAAAACATAGGGTCGTGCCAATACTAAATTTATTCATCAGTAATTATGAAAAGGAAGTGGGTGAAAGTTTTGACTACATGATCAGGTAATCATCTTCAGAAAACATATAATGCATCCGGTCTTCTTTTGTAAGCTAAAGCGACCCTAGCCCTTCCACAAAAAAATTATTAAATTTTTGTTTGCCCACGAAAGAAAATGGTTAGCACAGGCTAATCCAATTTTGCTCAACGCTACGACACCTTTAATAACAGAGTTGTTGAGGGTTAAATCTAAAAATCCCCCTTTCCTCCCTCAACAAAATTTTGAATTACTGACGTTTGAACAAGCTACCACAAGTTAGCACAACTAAAAATAACGTCTTTAATAACATGGTTATTAAGGTTTGATCTAGAGAGGCTAAGACGACCTCTGTCCTTTTTCAAAAACTATTGTTTGCACACAGAAGAAAAAAGCTAGCACAGGCTAGCACAATTTTGCTCAACGTTAGCACACCTTTAATAAAGGAGTTAATGAGGGTTGAATCTATGGAAGTTAGTCCCCTTCAGCAAAATTCCAAACTTTTGACGTTTGAACATTAACGAGTTGAGTTAGCACTGGTCAACACAACTAAAATTAACGCTAACAGGGTTGTTAAAATTTAAATCAGGAGGGGTTAAAGCGACCTCACCCTCCCACAAAAATATCAAACTTTTGATGTTTGCACAACTGTATTTTTTTGTGGTGGGTTGAAGTTGTCTTAGTCTTCCCAGATTCAAACCTCAATAAATCCGTTATCAAAGATATCCTAGCGTTGCGCAAAATTGTGCCAGCCTGTGTTAGCTGTTTTCTTTTGTATGCAAATGTAAAAATAGGATTTTGTGGGGTGCTAAGACGACTGAGTTAGCCTGTGGGTCATAAAGAGATGTTTATGTTTAGGTATGCCTGTCTATAATAGTCAATTTATTATGTATTTGTGCATAAAGTTTGTTTATACCAATACACATAAGCCCAAACGTAAGTAAATCACTAACGTAAATTGTGAACATAAACACAAACATTGAAGGGTATTATAATGTTATAACAATGTAAACAATGTGAACTTTCTCATTCGTCATCTCCATTTACTCTTTAAACTGCTTCAGAGCAAAAAACATTTATTTTAATTGTTGCACAGCTCGTCCAACCTGACTAAATTAGTATCAGTTTTTTATTTTTAATTTTACTAATAGCAATTCATTAATTGACTATGTAAGAATCATTGCTAAATTAGCAAGCGCAGATGGTTTTTGCTATTTTTATTTTTATATGATTCCTATTTGTTTTGGATTTTTTTGTAATTGTTTGTTGCTCAAGTCTTATTGAAAAACTGGAGGATCTCCTTACATGTGATGTTAAATGTGTTAATAGCAGTCGATGATTGACATACCAAGGCGGCATTAAAACACAACAAACTTGTCTGAAGAAAAAAGAATAACTCAAATAATTCAATAATTCGACTCTAGAATTCAACCAAAAAAATACCAAGAACTATCCATTTTAAAATTTTGCGTTTAGCGGACTTTAATTTCGCCGTAGTTATTGTAGTAGCGACCTCGCTTTGCAATAAAATTTTAAAATCATTGTGTTTCAGCATTATAATAAACTGTAATACGCCGAGTAAATGTAAAAGTTATTAAAATGTTTTTTGATATGAAAGACAACTAAATACTTTTTCATATTTAAGAAAGTAACAAATTAAAAC
The DNA here is from genome assembly GCA_030710515.1 of Abscondita cerata. Lineage (NCBI taxonomy): Eukaryota > Metazoa > Arthropoda > Insecta > Coleoptera > Lampyridae > Abscondita > Abscondita cerata. Next base: position 219,659 of record JALBCR010001021.1, read on the forward strand.
ATCGTATTTTTGAGTTAAAAATCAATAAAAAGTGATCAGCGTGCCATACCCTTCTTGACCTTTGCTACTTAGTTTACAAAAGTTAACCGGTGTCACCACCTTGTAGAAACTTACACATGTCTAAGAATATTTGTATATTTAAATTAAAACACTAAACTAAGTAGTAGGTATTCAAAAAATTGTACAACTTTGTTACGATAAAAATTCATGGTTACTAGCTTTTACTTTTCTAATGTTAACATTTTCCTGCGTATGTGTTACTTTGCTTATTACGGCCCTGTCCACTTTCACCGCGAGTTTAATAGGACAAAATCAACGTCTAAATCAATTGCGCGCGTTTTACGTTCTTTCTTTTTTGTGTGATTGTCAACAAAGACAATCGGTGTTGTAAAAAAGAAAGTGCGAAAGGAAATTCTAAACACAACTGATAGATTAATTTAAAGTTGTTATAGCCATCCGCCTGTTGTGAAACGTAAATCACAATGGTATGTAATGAGTGATAAACCGGAATGTTGTTTAGAATAAAAAGTTTGCAGGTGAGCTTACTGACCTATATTTCAACATGAGTCTAATAGTTTGTTTTATTCGGTTTCTCTAACTAGTACAGTTTCTTTGTCCGTTTGTATTTTCTGGGATTACTTTGCTTGGTGTCTGATGGATTTGATTACGCTCAATAATTGTGGGTTGTTTTCTGGAACCGTTCCTGCCTTATGTGTTGTAATTGAAAGGGATTAATCTCTCGACCTTTACTTGTACTCGAGGAAGTAGTATGTGAAAATAAACCGATGGTCTTTGGAGGTGCCGATTAAAATTCTGTCACGCAAGATAGCGGGGAGCAGCGGCTTTAGGGTGTCTCGTCTTAACACCGAAAAGGGTTTTCCTTCTATACTGTACTGCTGACTTAAATTACCATCAGTGCTTTGTTTTGCTGGTATTTCAATTTTATCGTGTGTATCTGAATAACCCAATTACCAGTATCAAACCATTTCTTAATTATAACTGAGAACTATTGAAGTTGAACGCTCCAAAGATCGTTTTAATGAACGTTACACGTATGTGATGTAACGTTGCTTCGGTTCTCAGGGTTTAACACCAGCGGTCGTGGTTCAAAAAAAATAAGTAGTCAACATGCGGGTGTTTCTAAATTGATGCAAAACATTTAACAAGGTAATTTTTCAGCAAAAATTTAAGGGAACTTTCATATAAAGTTTTGTTCAAAACTATTTTCCCTCAAGTTACAGCCCCTTAAAGTTAGGGGGAAAAACAGTTTTTATTTAATATGTCCACTATGGAAGAAGTTAGAAGAATGAAATTTGGCAGATAATTGATGTTAATAAAATGACATTTTTTGACGGTTTTGTAACCCTGCAAAAGTTTATACAAGGAGGTGGAAAAATTAACCCTTATAGTATTTTGCCACAGAACTTTTTAATGCGTCCTCATTTTCTTAGTTAAAAATTTTATTTAAAAAGACGAATTCAAGCTGCAACTTTTGTATGTCTTTGCTATTTCTCGTACAATTCTTAGTTTTACCACAAAAAAATAAAACATTACTCATTCCTTTTTCACATACAGTCAGATGGGTTACCGTTTGTTTAAAAATATTAAGTAGGCGGGTGTCAAATGATGTCATAATGATAATAGTTATTTATGTAACAAGGACAAAAAAGTGCACTTTTATGTACGAGACTGAATTTGCTGGCCGAGGCGTTAGCCGAGGCAAGCAAACAGGCGAGGTTATTAAAAGCACTTTTTTCCGAGGTACATATTAATTTTTTCCGTTGACCTTAAATTAATTAATTTTCTATTTATTACCGTTTACTGAAAACAAAATGTTTAGTAATTTTAAACAAAAATTTTACGTTTGTTCTGATTTTACTGTACCTAATGTTCACTTCACCGTTCAGTATTGTAACATTTGTGTCAAAATTTATTAAAGGAAATAAAAGCTTTCCGCGTTCGAATATTGTACCGATAAAGCATTTGTTTACAACAATCACATAATTTTTATAAGAGCACTTGATTATGATAGGTAATAGGTAAAACATGTACTTTTTTATAATTTATTAAAATAATAAAAATTACATTTAGGTAGTGTTATTTTGAAGTATATTTAAAAATGTAGTTATAGTTGGAAGCCTACCCTCAAAATTAATGCATTTCTTTAATTGTTTATGATCAAAGATGTAATGAAGTTTCTCCTATTAAACACATTAAAGTCGATTCTTACTAATTGGACATATAATAGTTATAAGACTGAGTTTGTACCGTGGTCAGACTTATAATCATTTTATATTCAATAAAAATATTGCCTGACCGTAAGAAAGTATGCAAACGTAGTTTTTGATTCACTCCGAAAATGTTTCAAAAATGTAATAATCTTCTTTCAGCTTATTGAAAACTGTGAAATTCACCTTGTTTTTGTGTACGAATAAATCTTGAACCCAGTAATGTTGATGGCTTATATGATTCTATTTTTGTTTTTCCTGCGACAGAATCAATATTCAAATGATTTTTCACAAGTAATTACTGTTCTTGTGTTTTCCATTAGCATTATTACTTATTTACATCAATCAAATACAGTAATAGAAAGGTACCCATAATTAACTCACTTCTACTGTAAGTTTTTGTATTTTATGATCGTGAAAATTTTGTATCGGAACTCCGCTTCTGTATCAAAATGTTACCTAATAAAATTGTCTAAAGCAATCTCAAGTCGTATGAATTCTGTCTTACCTTATAAATGAATAACTTTAAAGAAGTTAAAGTGTTACATATTGAAAACAATGTATCGAGTATTGTGAGATTACAACCAGGCTCTTCTATATGCTTCGCACATTGTAGAAACTATAAACAATTTATTAATATCATTTCAAAGCACTTAAAATCATTTACTTGTAATTTGAACAACAAATTGTTTTTGTTCAAAGTTGTGTGGGATTGAGAAATTGAGGTTATAAATGGAAGTAAACAAACAATATTCTGCAGTATCTAAAATGTTTCAGTATGTACCTAAAGTACTGTAATATCCTATGTAGTCACTAAATTCATCCTTTCTTAAAAATGGGTTTTCATACTGGTTACTTCGACTTTATTTAATTTGACATAAAATAATAATTGACATTGACAGATGTTTGCGGACGAAAAGTGTTTGCGGACGAAAAGTATTACATTTAAAAAAGTGTTACTTTATGATTATTCAGGGAGTACGTAAAACTCAATTTTATAATGAGGTCGACGGAAAACAGTTTTATTGTCCTGGTTTCTTGGAGAGTTTCGTAAGTACTTAAAACAGTTTGCAGAACTAAATAATGGCATTTTTATTTAGTCAAAAAATGTTGTAAATTAGAAAATATCAGAATAATAAATTGAATAATAATTATTGTACTACTAATTACTATTAACGAACAACAAAAACAAACTAGTTAACAATGGTAACAAAATATTAATAACAAAATTCACAATAAATGTTGAAAATGACGCCCCTCAGATAAAACGCACTCATCGTCTCGTTGAATTCCGTATTTTTGAAATAATCTGGGGGTATTTCTAATAGTCTCACATGATGCGATGACACGATCCCTTAAATCATTGATATCTTCAACGGAAGTTAAATAAACTAGCGTTTTAAGAAAACCCCAAATGCAAAAATCCAACGGATTCAAATCTGGAGATCGGGCAGGCCAGTTCTGAGGGCCTCCTCGCCCTACCCAACGATTTGCATACACTTCGTCTAAGAACCGGCGAGCCATAACACTAAGATGGACAGGAGCGCCATCATGCATGAACCATAGTTCTTGCCTAATTTGTAGAGGAACATTTTCAAGAAGAGTAGGCAACACTTCTTCGAGGAAATGGCTGTATTCGTTTCCTTTTAATCCTATTGGTAGAAAATACGGTCCAATTAGATAATCATCAATGACACCAAGCCACACATTTAATGAAAGTTGGTGTTGAAAATTAAATCAACAATTTCGTGTGGGTTTTCTTTGGCCCATATGTGATTATTATGGAAATGTCGGATAGATTCTCGGAAAAAGTTTGTCTCATCAGTAAACAAAATATGCCATAGGAATTGCGAAACTTGTATCATCATTTGAAGCATCCATTGACAAAAAATTAAACGAGGTAGAAAATCTCTAGGTAAGAGCGCTTGAACTCGTTGGATATGGTAGGGACATAACATTTGTTCTTTCAAAATTTTAAATATTGTGGAATTACTCACATTTAACTGTTGGGAAATTTTTTCTCGTACTTGTTTCGGGCGATTTCCCTATTAAATTAAGAACAGCCTCTTCTAGTGGTACAGTTCTTACTTCTTGAGGACACCCGCAATCGACAGTACTTCTTGAAAAGTTTTCTTCTTCTTGAAGACGTTGATGAATACGCGCGAATAAACTATGATGGGGTAATGTTTGTTGTACATATAATTCAGCGTAAAGCCTCTGAGCTCTTAATCCATTTCCATTAGCACGGCTATATACAAAATGCATATCTACCATTTCTGCGTTTGTATAGTTTGCCATTTTATTTATGTAATTGATTCCAGTTCTCGAAAGTTTAAAAAATGTCACGAAGAAAACCAGGACAATAAACCCAGACAAATATTTGTCATTATGACATCATTTGACACCGGCCTACTTCATTTTTTTAAACAAACGATAACCCCTCTGAATGTATGCGAAAAGGAATGAGTAATGTTTTTTTTTTGTGATCAAACTAAGAACTTTACAAGAAATAGCAAAGACATAAAAAGTTGCAGTTTGAATCCGTCTTTTTAAATAAAATTTCTAATAAGAAAATGTAGACGCATTAAAAGTTCTGGTGTAAAATATTATAAAGGTTAATTAATTAATAAATTTGAAAAAAGGTTCATACGTAAATATATACTGTGTGTCTCTGGCAAGACACAACATAAGAATTTCACTGTAGAAAAAAATTGAATTGATCTACTATGGTTATGAAATTTTCAAGATACGCAATAATAATATGAATTTTGTTAAGAATATTTGCTTCAACGATAAATGTTTGGGTGTCCAGCACATAATGCAAATCAAATAAAACAATTTTTAAATGAAGCATTTCCTAAAACCTGGATTGGAAGAGGTGGGAAAGTTACTTAGCCACCAAGGCTTGTTCCCCAACGACTTCTTGCAGTGGAATGCAAACTATGTTGTACATCAAAGTTTGATGATTTTTGTTCGGTAAAGACGCAGGTATCCTGATTAAATAATTGAACTAACCATACTTTTCTCATCAACGAAAGACGGCAATGCCACCAATTTGCAGAAACCTCTATTTAGCCACTAGTACCCAAAAACTAGTGTTGTTATTCAAAAAACTCACTCGCACTTCTCCATTGTATTTGCAAAAACCAAACTTAAACTAAAGATTAATTTGCTCCTTTTTATTTGCACTAAACCAAAATTCAATTAAAACTTAATTTACTCCTTTTATTAATATTCTTATCCGACGTATTGATTTAGTAGATTACAATTCTACCTTTTTGTACCTCAAACTTTCTTTCCGTTCTGACGGTATTCGTTTTACGTTCTTATCAAAAAATATGCGTATCACAAAATGCATTTGGACTTGTTTCGTTCTTTACGAGGTGTTTTTGTGAAGTTTTATAGCAATTTTGGAACGTTACAGTAATCCTACTTTAATAACTTAATTCTAGAAAACTATATGTTAATGTCAAAAATTGTGTGTCGCTAGACCAATTACTTGTACTTGACGGTTTCTTATCCTGTGTGTTCGTATTACTATCAAAGTAACCTTGACTGCTTTGATAAAGTACGTTTTAAATCAAGGTATTAATTACGCATTGTTACATTTGAATCCACACGCTCTGTGTGTGTAGCTAGCGGGATAAGTTCGACGCTCAAGGAAGATAAGAATCCGTCTCACTCAACAGCAACGGGTATCGAGTTGTGTCTTTTACCTGTTTGCTGTGTTGCAAATTAATTTATAATTATATGTGTGAACATCATCTAGAGAGCACGATATTCTGTATTGCTACAAATATATTTTTTGTATATGACATATTATGTGTGTAACCGATTAAACAGCTCTTAAATCAATGCAACTATGTTTTTAATTGCCCATTAAACTAAGTTATTATAACAACATATTAAGGCATTTAGATATATATATTCATTAAATGCTACATTTTTCTCAGTTCAAATTAAACGTGCACTAAAGCAAAGTTGAAAGTAAAATTTTAATGAAAACATAAAACTTAACACAATACATCTTGATATTTCACAGACATCTTGTCCGATTTAGAGAATTGGGTAGATATATTTCTAAAAGCGCTATCTAGAATAAATTAATTAGTTTTATATTGAAACACATTTTCTACAAGAAGCATTGTTTTCACAGTAATTTTTATGTTGTCACTCGATTTGCTCTGGACATTTTACAAACGACTTCCGTAACGACTTTTTCACTGTGTTTGTTTTTCTTGAAATTAAATTGAAAGTCACTTATCCAGAATAAAAAGGTTTAGCAAAATTGGTTGGGTAAATGGTAAAAATTTTAAATTAACAGTTATTGATTAATGAACCAAATTTAAATACGAGGAAAGTGGGGCTACAAATTAGAGTGATTAAATTATGACTTTTTGAAGTTGCTGTGCGTGATTGCTAAAAGGTAATAATTGAATTATGCCACTCGATGACTTTTACTGTTAAGTATTTAAAAGCTTTATAATATGATGACGTTACTCAAAGATGCATTATCCGAGATTACCTTTTATGACAAACGATTCACTGTTAATTTTAAGTTAGAAACTTTCTACAACAGAAAGAAGATTAACAATTTAATGTGTTACATAATCAATTATATTTTAAAAATTTTTTATTAATTGTTTAAGTAATCAAGTGGTAAAGTAAAGAATTTACCCTAAATTTTTATTAATCAGTCAGTAATGTAAGCTATTTGTCACATCTGGTGTACAAAACTTCATAAAATGTAAAAGTAAGATAATATATCTTTCTTGAAATGAGAAAACTTACAAGAGAAAATGGTTGAAATGATAAATCAATATACGTTGACATTTTTGTAATCATAAATACTCAAGAAAACTTTTAGCTTTACTTCTTTACTTTTAGGTTTCCAGGTAGATAGGCGGGATATTTGTGGATTTTGATAACGACTCGTAGAATAAGAAATATTTTCTGATTTTAACATTAAACCTAAACAATAATAAAAAGAATTCCATATCTTATTACGGTTAAATATAAAAAATATTCTTTATAATTTTTAAGACATTAAGTGAACTTCCTCGTTATATATTTAGAAATCGTAATTTTTAGAGTTTGATGTTTTATTCATGTTGAAAATGCCAGAAGCCTACGATACAAAAACTTTTGGTTCATTTACACTTTAATGTAATCAAAAAGCGCATCGCCTAGGGTTAGGCGTTATATTTAATCAATTTTCTGAATGAATATGATGAATTACCAAACCTCGCTTCGTCATTATTATTTGAGCTTTTCTTCACATGGAAACTTCAATTAAACCTAATTTAATTTCTTAATTAATTTACTTGTTCACATTTATAGGATTATAAGCTTGACATTTCCCTAAAGATAAATTGTTTGTTTATTTCTATATACATTAATCTTTTAATTGCTTAAATTGCATCTGTTTTTTTTTAATATATGAAAATTTTAATTTGATGAAGTTGTATGAGAAGTGAATGAAAATGTTCAATACGTTTTCTAATAAATGGTGGTTTATATCCCACTCAATGTACATTTTTCGCCGACTTTTGTACTCTTTGAAAAGCGACTCAATGTACTTGCGATGGTAAACAATTTTGATTGATGTCCAAAAAACTTTATAACATTGTTACAATAACATTATGGAAAAAGTGATAAATCTGATGAAGTTAAGTAGGAATGAAAAGAGATGTGTGTCCCAATGTATTATTGAAATATCAAACTTCATAACTTGTGACTTCGTATTGAAAAACTTGTAAATACTTAAGGCAAGTCAGCGATTACCTTAAAGCTACTAAACATCAAACTTTTCGAAGTTTGAAGCTCTATCGTGAAATTTTATATGAATGATAGTAAATCTATTAAAAGTTTTCAATTTTTTTTATCTTTTTTCTTTCGATTTTTTTATCATCTATTTAAAACATTAAAACAAAACAGAAACAAAGGTAATGAAAAACTGATTGAAAATTTAAGCTTTTTTTATAGGTGGGGCAAATCAAACACACACTTTACAAAATAATTCTGGTGACGTTTCATAACGTTTTTAATCAGTTTTTCATTACTTTTGTTTCTATTTTTTTTGTTGACATTTTGAATAGAAAATAAAAAAATCGAAATAGAAAAAACTAAGCGACACTTCAAAAGTTATTAACAATTTATTAAAAATTTACCGCCGTTTTTTTTGTTTACTTCTCTGTACCTTTTTTTGCCAATTTTAGATATAAAAATCATAAAACTATTTTCAGTGATAAAATTTTCTAAAAAATTTGAAAATTTTAATTTATTATTAATTTCAGTGAAAACCGTTTAAGCAATATTATGGTGCAAATGAAATAGAATAAGTGGGAATAGATTTGTATTAAAAAATTGTAAGTAAAGAAAAATATGTCATTTGTTTATTTACAAACCGAGGTGTAAACAATTTACATTGTTATTGTTTATTTGGTGACTAAAAATATTGTGAGCTACAAAAATTTGACATTGTCTTCGATATATTAGCAATCAAGCTACAATAGTTTAAAAAGCTTAAGATTGGTAGAATAAATTCCGTGAGTTTATCTTCTTCTACTAGTTCAGATTTGATCCCAAACATATTTTTGTATTGTTTCTATTAGTTATCCAATATATATTTTATTTAACAAAACTTACAAAATTGTCCATTGTTAAGAAAAAGAAGTTTATGGTGATAGATCTAACATTAAAAATTACAGAGGAATATGATTACAGTCATCAATTCTTAAAGTTTTTGATAAAATTATAGCGCCAAAATTGTTATGGGCATCTAAAAACATCATATCTAAGAATCATCACCTAATAAAATCTATAGAGAAACATTTTCAAATCGACAGTAACTACACAGATTTTTCTAAAGCGTTCGATAGGGTTAACCATCAAATTCTTACAAAAAAATTAATTGGTTTAGGTTTTCTACGAACTACTTTAAATTGGCTAGATAGTTTTTTGACAAAACGATTTCAATGCATCAAATATTTTAATAATATTTCTAAACCCATATAGTCGTTTTCTAGTGTTCCTCAGGGATCACATTGCGGACCCAAATAATTTATATTATTCGTAAACGACATAGGTTTGTCTATCAATTATTGTAATTATATGTGATACGCTGATGATTTAAAAATTTGACTAAATTGATAATTTACACAACTGTTTGGAAATTCAACATTAACAATGTGATACTAATAAGCTACACTTCAATATAGATAAGGGTTCTTCGGTATCCTTCTCACAAAAAAAACCTTTCCATTAATAATCCTTATTTTATAAATAATGTACCATTAAAAAGTTATAAAAATAAAAGATTTGGGTGTGGTTTTAAAATGTCCGCCTTTGTTAGGTCTAGATTAGAATATTGTTGCACAATTTGGTCCTTATTATGAAACAGACAAAAGTATGATAGAGAAAGTACAACCCAAATTCTTACGTCTAGCTGCATAGAAACTGGGGATAGCTAAGATCGACATAAATTAAGGACCAACTTCCTTTTTAACTTACATTTTTTTTAAATTGATACATTTTTATATTGACTTTCAGATAATTTGTCGTTTCTACTTTTTTGTGAGCTTTGTTTTGGATAATTTTTTACCTTTTCGTCAACAGTATTTTAATAATAAGTCACTAAGTTGATGGAGACCTGAAATACTAGATTCCAAATGTTCCGTCGAAATACATTAGTTTTCATTTCAGCAAAACAAGGTGTTTTAAATTTTTTTGTGAGAAGGATTGGTGTTTAATTAAAAATAATAATGCACCTGCAAAAACTACACTAGAAGTGGTTGACAATGTTTGATAAATTATGGACAAAACTCAAGCGCATCTCTATGTTAGCTGTAACAAGTTGAACTTTCTATAATGACGTATCACATCATACCGAAGAAAAATATTCTTCTATATCCTTACCGTGCAAGCGGAATTACTTTTGTTTGATTTGCTCTTACTTGAAGAATTTAACTTTTGAACAATGGGTAAACAATATTAAAGAACTGTGTGAGAAAATAGTTTGTAACACTGATGAGCTGAACATGCTTAAATGTTATTAAACGATATCATCTGAATGTTACCTACAGTGTAAAAATATCTTTAAGTGTGAACAAATTCAGCATTTAATATAACTGTAGATTAATGTCGATTTGTTATTATTAAAATTTCCTTTGCTACAAATTACCACAGATGTTTTATTTACGTTTTCATGTTAAACTACATTAAAATATATTGGCGAAATGGCAACTTGATTTACTGATATGCATGTTTAGTAGCCTATACCAAAATCTTTTATTAAAAGAGAATTGTTCATTAATAGGTGCCATTAACAATCAATTTTGTTTGCATTAATGTAAGTCATAAACGCACCGTCGACAGAAAAAATAATTAATTCTTTTTCCTAGACAAACAATTATTAATTTTATATTAATTTTAATTATGTATTTTTTTTTTGAATTTATGTGTAATGTGTAGAATAGCTATTAGCATTTTGTTTACATTTTATTCTTTTATTCGTAGTGGGAATATTCGTAGTTTCTAAAAAAAAAGTAGCAACAATCTCTATTAATGTATTTTTAATGTTACCTACATGGAAGTTTACAACTAATCAAAACTGCACGTCCAATTTCAAAGAGATTTAAAAATAAAAAAAATAAATGTAAATTTATTTAGACTAATTTTTACGATAGATAGCTAATAAGAAAGCGTTTGTATATGCATATATGTTTATAATTATACTGTAACATCATAATATTTACCTTCATTGAATAAACGTATTTTAAAAAAATTGTTTAATTTAAAAACCCTCTAAATTTGTTTTTGATCTGCAAAAGGTTACATTGTTTTAAGAATAAAAATAATATTTGCAGTACATTTACGGATTTGTTAATATAATGTTACTAGCCCTTTAATGAATAAATCTATTAACTTACTTCAAACAAAAATATTAAAAATCATAGTTTTGCCACGACTTCTTAAGAAGATTTTGCTACAGCAATAAAGTTTTGCCCCAGCTGGTCAACATAAATAAAACAAAGTAATTGAGGTGCGGAACCCAAACGCACCACAAATCAGTTAATGATAAATTATTATCATTGTGTTTTATTAAAACATTGTTCTTGTAAATAGAGTTAAAGCTCTGCACTCTCCGAAGGTAACCCTAACGAGATCGACCAAAATTATACTAATTTAATGCATGTGTGTGCAAAGACTAAACTAGAAAAAGACAACTTTGCCATTAACGGGGCAATAAGCCATCAACACAAGTAACTGCAGCAGTTTTGCTGTCGATCTGAGACAGCAACTTGTAACAGTTTTTGTTTACAAAATAACGAAAAAGCGACGGCTCTAGCGGAACAACCTAAAAAATACTAAAGGGAATTTGGCTCGATGTAGCGCACTAAGTTCGTGGCGGATAAAGTATGTGTAGTAGTTAGATCAGCAGCATCCGGCTTCGTTGTAGAGTGGGGGGTCAGTAAAGAATTTGAAAAAATTATAATGCTGTTTAACAAAGCGCCACCTGTTGGGTAAAAAATAATAAAACCAACCAACAGGAGAACAACACGTTTTACTTAAAGTCTAATACGCTAAATCGAACACAAACCAGAGAGAAAGACAGGCAATCAATACAACAAACAAATCTTAAAATACTAGAAGAATGTAACAGAAATAGAGATTGTCGCATATAGTTACGTGCGTTAGCAGCAGCCTCGCTTAACAATAAATAAAGCTCGCAATTAATGCGTCGGATTTCAGGTAAGCTTTAGTTAGATCCGAGTTAAATTTATCATTCCAATTGAGGATTAGCTGCTAGTAAGGCTCTGCGTACACATATCACTTACACACGGATATTTAAACTAAACTTAAATTAGAATTAACGGGGTAAGTACCTCCCGCAAATCCAAAAGGTCTTTTGTGTCCGCTCTAAGTAAAACGTTCAAGCCTGTATTGAACCGGTTAAAACAAACGTTCGGTTGTGGAGTGTATACCGAATAAAAATTTACTTAAGTATTAGAGATCAAGCCGTTTTATGTGATATGTATTAAGCTTCATACGCATTATTATTGAATAAGTTGCTTAAATACTAAAACGTAGATGTAATCGGTAGGATGTTGTTCCGAGAATATAGTTGTTCTGCTAGCGATGGTATCGACAGTTCGAAAAGTTAGATAGTCCCAGGATTCCTCTTAGGAAAGGTGTGCGAAGAAGAACAGAATGCGATTGGCTCCCTCGATAAAGTTATGAAGCATAACCAACCCCTGTAGACGTAGTACCCACCGGTTGTCTGCAGCTTAATTAATTCGAAACCGTGGTGTTGTCTTTAATTAATAGGAAAAGTTGTGAATCAGCCATTCCAGCACCCTCAAAAGTTATCCAAGTATAACACACAACAAGAACATAAGGTCAACGCAACGTGCTAAAAGCATACGTAGCAATTAGAATTAATACAACCAGGAAAGAAAGAAAGTAAAATGTACCCACGGTAAATTTAGCCGGATTTAAACCTAAACATCAAATGGAATTGGAAATCTTGAATCCCATATTAAATAATTTTTGAAGAAATTTCAACTTCAAAAAGTACGCCAAATCAACGGCATGTACAGGGTGTCCTGTTTTCGACTCTTTTGCAGGGTATCTCAGTTATTATTGCAGTTTGACTTTTGGGGTTTTCGCAAACCTGTGTCACTTTTATGTAAAACAAACAATGGCGTAGACAGATTTATCATCGCTCTCTTTGTTTTGAAATACAGAGTGAAGTTGAAAAGTGTGCATTTTCAGACACCCTCTGTAATTCAGGTATCTGATAAGTTATTGACTAGGTAAAAACGGAATCTTACACATTTTTTATGCAGAATCCAGTGACGTGCCTAATTTTTTTCTATGTGTTCCCATTTTTGAGAAAGTTACCAAAGTTAAGATTTTTTAAATGGGACACCCTGTATGTCAATTTGTATTTACATTCCACTCATTAAGAGCTTTCCAGAAATATATAATAGTTGGCACTTTGTTCCCAATCGAAGGTTAGAATCTCCTTTTTTTAAATAAGCCTAGAAACTAAAAGCCGAACAGACTTATTTTTATTAAACTTATAGTAAAAACCAATAACCAATAACGCGTATATATATTTATAGGTCACCCTATAATAAATTTAAATGCCTTGAACAACATTTCGCAAAAGTGCCAATTTTGCATTAGGGAAAATGGCAACCATTTTGAACAACACTTATAAATATATATACGCGTTATTGGTTATTGGTTTTTACTATAAGTTCAATAAAATAAATCTATTTGGCTTTTTAGTTTTTAGGCTTATTTAAAAAAGGAGATTCTAACCTTGATTGGGAACAAAGTGCCGACTATTATACATTTCTGGAAGGCTCTTAATGAGTGGAATGTAAATACAAATTGACATACAGGGTGTCCTATTTAAAAAATCTTAACTTTGGTAACTTTCTCAAAATGGAACACATAGAAAAAAAATTAGGCACGTCACTGGATTCTGCATAAAAAATGTGTAAGATTCCGTTTTTACCTAGTCGATAACTTATCAGATACCTGAATTACAGAGGGTGTCTAAAATTGCACATTTTTCAATTTTACTCTGTATTTCAAAAACGAAGAGGACCATAATAAATCTCTCTGCGCTATTGTTTGTTTTACAAAAAAGTGACACAAGTTTGCGAAAACCCCAAAACTCGCACTGCATTAATAACGGAGATACCCTGCAAAAGTGTCGAAAACAGGACACCCTGTACAAAAAGAAAAAGAAAATGTTTGCTGATCGTTTAGAAAATGTAGTCAAATTTTACTTTCTACCAATTGAAAATTAGCAAAATGCGTGCCAAATACGACTTTCGTCGTAACATATTACTCGCGACACACGTTTTAAGACTGCTTTCAACATAAGTCCTACATTCGAAAAATAAAACCGTAACAAACTCCAAAGTCTAGTCTGTAATGGCCCAGGCAAATTTCAATTTGGCATCGCCAAACATAATTAAAAAAACGTCACCGAATACAGCAAAGCCGTTTATCACTACAAATTCTAATACAAGGGTCATCCACAAAGTAACCTTTGTTTTGAAATAAAAATTAAACCAGTTGAGGTACAAAAATTTTATTATATACATCTTAAAACTACAGCTTTTCTCTACTTTTCTAAACGATCAGCAAACATTTTCTTTTTCCTTTTGTACAGGGTGTCCTGTTTTCGACACTTTTGCAGGGTATCTCCGTTATTAATGCAGTGCGAGTTTTGGGGTTTTCGCAAACTTGTGTCACTTTTGTAAAACAAACAATAGCGCAGAGAGATTTATTATGGTCCTCTTCGTTTTTGAAATACAGAGTAAAATTGAAAAATGTGCAATTTTAGACACCCTCTGTAATTCAGGTATCTGATAAGTTATCGACTAGGTAAAAACGGAATCTTACACATTTTTTTATGCAGAATCCAGTGACGTGCCTAATTTTTTTCTATGTGTTTCCATTTTTGAGAAAGTTACCAAAGTTAAGATTTTTTAAATAGGACACCCTGTATGTCAATTTGTATTTACATTCCACTCATTAAGAGCCTTCCAGAAATGTATAATAGTCGGCACTTTGTTCCCAATCAAAGGTTAGAATCTCCTTTTTTTTAAATAAGCCTAAAAACTAAAAGCCAAATAGATTTATTTTTATTGAACTTATAGTAAAACCAATAACCAATAACGCGTATATATATTTATAAGTGTTGTTCAAAATGGTTGCCATTTTCCCTAATGCAAAATTGGCACTTTTGCGAAATGTTGTTCAAGGCATTTAAATTTATTATAGGGTGACCTATAAATATATATACGCGTTATTGGTTATTGGTTTTACTATAAGTTTAATAAAAATAAGTCTGTTCGGCTTTTAGTTTCTAGGCTTATTTAAAAAAAAAAGGAGATTCTAACCTCGATTGGGAACAAAGTGCCAACTATTATATATTTCTGGAAAGCTCTTAATGAGTGGAATGTAAATACAAATTGACATACAGGGTGTCCCATTTAAAAAATCTTAACTTTGGTAACTTTCTCAAAAATGGGAACACATAGAAAAAATAATGGCACGTCACTGATCTGCATAAAAATGTGTAAGATTCCGTTTTTACCTAGTCAATAACTTATCAGATACCTGAATTACAGAGGGTGTCTGAAATGCACACTTTTCAACTTCACTCTGTATTTCAAAAACAAAGAGAGCGATGATAAATCTGTCTACGCTCATTGTTTGTTTTTACATAAAAGTGACACAGGTTTGCGAAAACCCAAAAGTCAAACTGCAATAATACACTGAGATACCCTGCAAAAGAGTCGAAAAACAGGACACCTTACATGCTGTTGATTTGGCGTACTTTTTGAAGTTGAAATTTCTTCAAAAATTATTTAATATGGGATTCAAGATTTCCAATTCCATTTGATGTTTAGGTTTAAATCCGGCTAAATTTACCGTGGGTACATTTTACTTTCTTTCTTTCCTGGTTGTATTAATTCTAATTGCTACGTATGCTTTTAGCACGTTGCGTTGACCTTATGTTCTTGTTGTGTGTTATACTTGGATAACTTTTGAGGGTGCTGGAATGGCTGATTCACAACTGTTCCTATTAATTAAAGACAACACCACGGTTTCGAATTAATTAAGCTGCAGACAACCGGTGGGTACTACGTCTACAGGGGTTGGTTATGCTTCATAACTTTATCGAGGGAGCCAATCGCATTCTGTTCTTCTTCGCACACCTTTCCTAAGAGGAATCCTGGGACTATCTAACTTTCGAACTGTCGATACCATCGCTCAGCAGAACAACTATATTCTCGGAACAACATCCTACCGATTACATCTACGTTTTAGTATTTAAGCAACTTATTCAATAATAATGCGTATGAAGCTTAATACATATCACATAAAACGGCTTGATCTCTAATACTTAAGTAAATTTTATTCGGTATACACTCCACAACCGAACGTTTGTTTTAACCGGTTCAATACAGGCTTGAACGTTTTACTTAGAGCGGACACAAAAGACCTTTTGGATTTGCGGGAGGTACTTACCCCTTAATTCTAATTTAAGTTTAGTTTAAATATCCGTGTGTAAGTGATATGTGTACGCAGAGCCTTACTAGCAGCTAATCCTCAATTGGAATGATAAATTTAACTCGGATCTAACTAAAGCTACCTGAAATCCGACGCATTAATTGCGAGCTTTATTTATTGTTAAGCGAGGCTGCTGCTAACGCACGTAACTATATGCGACAATCTCTCTATTTCTGTTACATTCTTCTAGTATTTTAAGATTTGTTTGTTGTATTGGATTGCCTGTCTTTCTCTCTGGTTTGTGTTCGATTTAGCGTATTAGACTTTAAGTAAAACGTGTTGTTCTCCTGTTGGTTGGTTTTATTATTTTTTACCCAACAGGTGGCGCTTTGTTAAACAGCATTATAATTTTTCAAATTCTTTACTGACCCCCCACTCTACAACGAAGCCGGATGCTGCTGATCTAACTACTACACATACTTTATCCGCCACGAACTTAGTGCGCTACATCGAGCCAAATTCCCTTTAGTATTTTTTAGGTTGTTCCGCTAGAGCCGTCGCTTTTTTCGTTATTTTGTAAACAAAAACTGTTACAAGTTGCTGTCTCAGATCGACAACAAAACTGCTGCAGTTACTTGTGTTGATGGCTTATTGCCCGTTAATGGCAAAGTTGTCTTTTTCTAGTTTAGTCTACTTTTCTATATAATCGCCAAACAAATTCAGGTACTTATCATATCTTCTAACAGTCTTTGAAATGCCGTCTGCAAAAAATTTTGCCGCCTGGGAACATAGCCAACCCGTTACGGCGCTTTGAAGTGTTTAGTCACTTTCAAACCGCTGTGATGCCAACCACCGCTTCATGTTCGAAAACAGGTAAAAATCACTAGGTGCCAAGTCCGGGCTGTAGGGCGGGTTCGCTGATCGTCTAGAAAATGTAGTCAAATTTTATTTTCTACCAATAGAAAATTAGCAAAATGCGTGCCAAATACGACTTTCGTCGTAACATATTAAACGCGACACACGTTTTAAGACGGCTTTCAACATATCTCCTACATTCGAAAAATAAAACCGTAACAAACTCCAAAGTCTAGTCTGTAATGGCCCAGGCAAATTTCAATTTGGCATCGCCAAACATAATTAAAGAAACGTCACCGAATACAGCAAAACCATTTATCACTACAAATTCTAATACAAGAGTCGTCCACAAAGTAACCTTTGTTTTGAAATAAAAATTAAACCAGTTGAGGTACAAAAATTTTATTATATACATCTTAAAACTACAGCTATTCTCTACTTTTTTATATAATCGCCAAACAAATTCAGGCACTTATCATATCTTCTAACAGTCTTTGAAATGCCGTCTGCAAAAAATTTTGCCGCCTGGGAACATAGCCAACCCGTTACGGCGCTTTGAAGTGTTTAGTCACTCTCAAACCGCTGTGATGCCAACCACCGCTTCATGTTCGAAAACAGGTAAAAATCACTAGGTGCCAAGTCCGGGCTGTAGGGCGGGTGGTTGAAAACGTTCCATTTAAATTTGGCCAAAAGTTCACTTTCTATTGCAAAATTTTGAAACGACTAAGAAAAGAAATTTAAAACAAGCGTCGTAGACTTTTGACATCGGGCGTTGTGTTTGTTTATGACAACGCTTGCCCTCACACAGTCCAAAGAGCAAGTGAACTTTTGGCCAAATTCAAATGACTACGTTCCCAGGCGGCAAAATTTTTTGCAGGCAGCATTGCAAAGACTGTTAAAAGATATAATAAGTGCCTAAAGTTGGTTAGCGATTATATAAAAAAGTAGAGAAAAAGCTGTAGTTTTAAGATGTATATAAAAATTTTTATACCTTAATTAGTTTAATTTTATTTTAAAACGAAGGTTTCTACTTCTCAAGAGCAAAATAATTTCGCGTTCTTAACTAAACCTAAACATTTAAACAGATTTTAGCAGAACAACAGTTGAAAGCCATCAGATACCTACAGGAGATAGACAAACTGGTGTTAAAAAAATTATTTTTACGACAAATGTAAATATCCAACCCAGATAGCTGAAGTTGTCGACCAAATAATTTGAAACAACATCATTCTTCATTGCACCACTTTAGGCTCGTGAACAAACGCAAATTCAAACAACCCTTTTAGTGGATGCCGGACCAGACGACTACCAAAAATCAACTGATATCAACCAAAATTAATGTAAAGAAAAAACAAGCGCAACCAAAGTTTGAACAATTGGAGCAATGCTACAAGCAACTACTTTTGGTATTACCAAGTATTAGGAAATAAACCAACAAAATGTAGGAAACTTTGTACATTAGTTCAAAAAACGTAGCAACCCGCGGTTGATACTGTTGTTTTCAGTTTTCGGTTTTTCTCGGAAAATAAAAGTCTGATCGAGTCGTGTCTGTGCTCATTTTGTTCGAATTTTAATTCTCTACAATGTTTTTTTTACTCCATTAACATTGGTTTATTAGTATTTAGTCAGAAACAAAAAAAAACTAAAAAAAAAAGACGTTTTTTTGTTGCTAATCACATTAATGACAATCGCGTGTTGGCTTTATGTCTAAATTAATTTACTTATTGGCCTTGATATGATGGCACATGTCTCTTCCTATTAGTATTATTGTCACAAATAAGTTACTTTTTTAGCTTTATTGACTGGCCTAATCAGACAGTAACAATGACAGAAAAATAAATCAAGATCACAACGAAAGCCGGGGGAAATTTTTTTTTTTCCAAAATTGTATATATGTTAAAGGTGTAATAAGTTTTTTGCGGTTAGAAACGAGACGATTGAATATCTCCGAGTGTTAGTAGGTGGCAGCATTCTCTCATTTTCAATTTGGAATAAATGTGTCATCTTTTGATAACGACCATTTTCTCGCCAAACACTATTTTTAAGCAGATTGTTCGTGTCTAGTTTATGAAAGATATAAGTTTTCTATTACAAGTTTCATGAATAGCAATTTAGTAATTAACTTTGTAGAAATAGTCGTGTATATGTTGATAAAATTCAAAAGTAGATAAGGATATTTGCTAAATGTTTTATTGTTACCTGTTATAATTATATGTTTTATGTATTCTGGTCTTGTGACACAAGTGGTAGAAGCTTTATATTGTCAATTATATGTGGTAACAGTGTGTTTCTTTGGGTACTGATTCTCTACCATTTAGAACGAAATACTTCAATCGTAGGGTAACGCCCTTTCGTCTCGAATATCTTCTTATCTCCACATTGCGTCTAATGGCCCACGACTCCTTGGCGACCGCAGATATCGGGTGGTGTAAAATATTTTGTTTAAAACAAACTGCAACAAACTAAACAAACCAAATAAAAATTTGATTCATTTACCCATAATAGAGTTAAAATTATTATTTTGCAAAAACAAAATGGCGAAAATAATTATTTTGAGATGCTATAGTAAAATTTTTTCCCAGCTTAGCATTTTCTGACAAAGTCAAATATGTATGTATGTTCTTCTTATTTATAAAACGTTTGCGATGAAGAAATTAATATACTCATAACTACGTGATAACAAGTGCATAACATGTTCTAGTAGAAATCAAGGTTTAAGTTCAAAATTATATTTTATAGTATATTGTTTTTAAGTAGTTTGTATAAACAATATGAATGAATTAAAATTAGATAAAATTTGTTTAAAAGTTACAATTAGCTTCGTCAAACAAGTTTTTAGTTGACGGGTTTTAATTTTATTACATACATTAATAATGCATACGGCAAGCAAACAATAACGTTGACTAAATTTATAAATTGTATGTACAATAAATAGTCTAATAATGTAATATGAATGAACTACATTTCTAAATGTTTAAAAACCCGCAACACAATAAGCTTTAGTTTGTTTTGTTATAAAACAATTTAATGAAATTCTAACAAACAACACAAAAGTATAATATGTTTTAGAGACTAACAAGCAAATGCAATTAATTCAAATGAATTTATGAACATTTGCTTTTTTTCTTTTTCTGCAATTTAGTTCTAAAGTTTTGAACGTTCCTCTTTCCTTTTTTTATTTTTTTCAATTGTTTGTTGAGTGTTCTGTTTAATTTTTCGTATGTATTAAGATTCTATTTTTAATGTTTAATTAACTTTTCATTTAGTTAGTTTTATACTAATTCTCAGATAATAAAAGTTACTTATTTATAAATATTTGAAAATTAGAACCATTATACTAAACGTGGATTATTTGAAATATAAAATAGTATTGAAGTGCACGTAGAACAATTGTGAGTTAACGATCTGGTTGTACAAGTCCACACATCCTTCTGTTACATAAATAGCCGTTAAAATAAAACAGTTATTTTAATAATCAACAAGCTATTATTACTATAGTGATTATCGTTGTTTGTAATATGACAATAAAATTCTATCGTCACATTGATTTAACTGACCGTTATATTACTCCCCGATGTTAGCGACTACGCTCAGATAAGCAACCAGTCGATTACATAAGCTAACTGTTCATTTCCGCTAAGAAAAACTGTTCAACGACAGAACAAGAAGGTCTAGCCATTGTGTGGGCCATTAATAAATTTTGACGATATCTGCAGAGCAGGGTTGTGTTAAAGTAAGGGACCAAACAAATTACCAGTTAAGTATGGATAACAAGTGTTGATTCCCGCCAAAAAAAACTAGTAAACAACAGAACAAGAAGCTCTAACCATTGTGTGTGCCGCTAATAAATTTTGTACTTATCAAATGGTTCATAACAAAAAAAGTAAAAATACAAAAATTATATTATTGTTAAAGTCAAAACGTTATTTACAGTCAATAAATAAAGTAAATTATTTCTTATTATTCATACTCAACTTATTTACTCGTGTTACTTTTTAGATATTAATCTTCAAATTCATTAATCACTTTTCAGAATGATTTGCAAAATTTTATGTACTTTTGGTTCCTATTGTATTTCTCAAACATCTTTAAGTTTACGTCTATTATTTTCTATTCTTTTGAATTCAACTTGAATCAAGATCCTGTTTAATTAAGGCCGGAGATACATCTACCACAAAATGGCTAATTTAGGGGTGCTTTTGTTCAAAAAAGTCTTAGTAATAAATTATTGAAAACTTGTTATTGCGAGAAATCAAACTATAATTTGTTGCATGAATTTGTTATTTTAGCCAAAAATGTTATTAGTAAAACATACAGCGTCTCAAAGGTGTGTAATTTGAAAGTACTAAATACTTTTAAAATAAATAAATATTATATTTTGAATAACCTAGGTCACAATCAAATGTAATAAAAAATTTAATTATTTATAATATTGTAGAAGTAGTTTAAAATAAAGCAAAACGAGTTAACCGCTTAAAATAGCCACTATAAAATTGTCTGTAAATGTTGATAGGGGCAATATTCTAAGAGTCCCTCATGTGTGAAGTAGATGACACCAGAATTTGGCGTGGCAAATTATGATTGTCTGCTAAGAATAACTACAATCGCAGTTTCAAATGAGCCTAATGTGTTCTAACATGTTGTTCTAAGATTTCTTTATATGTTGCAAAAACAAATAAAGCAATTCAGTGTATAACTTTGTTGTTTAAAATTGATTTTTTCATTAACCGAAGTTCATCGATATATAGGATATATAATCCAGGAAAAATTTCATATGATTGGGAAAAAATCCAGCAAACAAAAAAATCTACATAGGCTTGTAGGGAAGTTTTTGCTGAGTATAAATCATTGTTGTTGGAATCTCAAGTCTCCAACAACCACCCCATAATCGCAAAAAAGTTAAATTCTTTTGATCGGTTATAACCGGGTTCGTACAAACGATTCAAAGTGTTTGTTTCGTGGGAAAATTTGCGTGTATAAATTTTATTCTTCTAGACCAAACTCAAATAATTGATATTTTTAGGATATATGCTTGAATGCAGATTTTTTAAGTTGGTTCAATTATTTCTCACTTACCTCCTTTTTTAAGACAATTTTCCCAGACTAATATAGTATGTTGCTTCATTATTTTAATAAAAACCTTATATATTATTGTACTGTCAAAAAATCCTAATTTTATAGATATCGAAGAAAAAAATGCTTTGAGTTTTAAGCAATTGAGTTTTTAAATACCCTATGTCAACTAAGTAAATTTTTTAGTACGGGAGCGGTGTGGAATTGTTTAGGGGCAAAACTTGCGTTTCAATGGGACGCAATAAGCTTTCTGTTAACAAGAATGCATTGTTCCTTAGGTTCTTCATAGTGCGTATTGTAATTGAACTAGCCACTTTATTTTTATTTTATTTTTTATTGTTTTAACATGTGACCCAAAATATGACGTTTCAACAACGTCATTTTTTACTTAGAATGGGCATAACTACCCATTGTTTATAATATTCAAACTTCAATATTGTAGTTCAGATAGTTTTTGAGATATAAACTGGCCAAAATCTCATGGAACACACTGTATATAAAAATGGATCGTAGTTTGTTTGGATGCTTAAAACTTAAAACGATTAGATTAAATTAGATATTTCCTTCTACGGATTGGTTTGTAATTGGTGCACGAAGGATTAAGAAAAAAAAACTAAAAATTTTTAATTAGTGGCATTTTATCATTATTAATTTTTAGAATGTCGGGTCAGTTAATTTACAATAGTAATTCGGAAAAATTGTCCTGTAAAAGAAGTAAGTGCAAAAAATCGGGTAAACAAAGACTATATAAGCTTGTGGAGGAAGTCATTGCTAAATATAAATCCCAGTTTCAATGATAATGCTATACCACTCCCCATCCACTTTTAGAACTCTCCCCCCCCCCATAAAAGCGAAAAGGACTAAATCGGCTGCAACTTGCGATGCTGTGCTTGTATACATGCGATACAAAGCAAGAGTTTTGCGTAAAATTTTTTGGGCAATAATTTAATTTATCTCAACCAAACTTGAAAATACGACATTTTTTTAAATATATGCTCAAAATTTTTATCTCAAAAACAACTGGATTTGCTTGGATTTACAAACTCAGAAGTCTCTGAAAGACGCCCATTTTGTTTAGTTTTTGACACTCAACATTTTTGCTCGTTACACGCAAATTAATTGAACCGACATTTATTTCATTATAGCGTCGCACGAGGTGATGAAAATGCTCAACAAATTGCCATGTGGCGATGAAACAAAGGGTAAATAGCGGTAAAAGCAATCAAAACTTTTCAAAAAATTGACGCGAGAGTTAAAATTGATCAAAAAATCGTTTAAAATATATTTGCCTGCCGTTTGAGTTTGTTAAAATACAGTCAAAAATTTGTATACGGAATATAAATGCAAATAAAAAACTTTACTAATAAAAACGCTCCAATAATGTGCACGTGATGTGGGTAGTAGTTATGCCGGTCCTGTCCAGAACAGTAACCGAATTGACAAATAGGTTTAAATTGAATTGGTATTAGAGAAATTTTTACAGTTGTGCAAAAGTATATAATGTTCCTTAAAAATGTTAAAGATGATATCACGTGACTAAAATATGACGTTTCAAATTCGTTATTTCTTTCTTACAATAGGCACTACCTACTATTTATAATTGCCAAACTATCTAAACTACAAGATAGTTTTGAGATATAAACTGACTAAAACCTTAAGGGACACTTTGTATAAAGATGCCCGTTAACATTATTGCAAATTTCACGTCACAACATCAACTTACTTCGGCTACAAAGCGCTTTAACGCAAAACCTTTCTTTTTGCAGACCGAAAATACTTTTTTTTATCATAATCAGAAATAACCATTTCCTTTAGTTTCTAAATTAAAAAAACAATCTAAACTCAATGACTTGACGTTCACACTTGTCTGTTGTTTAGAATATAAGGTACGCATTCAAGAATTTTTTTAAAAATGGCAATAAATTTTTATTTGTATATTAAAATATAACGTGTGTTTGAAAAGCAGCTTCTAGACTTGGCAACACAGTGGCTTGTAAAGATTTTTATACAGGTACTTTTTCCTTGTAGGGATTACATCTAATAATAATTAGTGTGTTAACAGAGATTATCAAGCCGATTTTACTATATCTTGTTTTCTTTAACTATACCTATTCACAAAGTTCTACTTGCCATTTCTATTAAATATATTGCTTCCAACTTACGTATGCTAACGAAACTGTAGTTTTAACTTTTTATTGTTTTAAATCAAATACAAACATTTTACTTAAATCTCCAATGTGTTTGTATTTTAGGTTTTGTTATAATTTGTGTATCTTACATGTTTAATTTCTGATAACGATATTTTTGGTGTTTTAATCTATTAATGGATTTTGGTAGGTCAATAAATATTATTGATGTTAGAACAAAAGTTATGCGACATCTAGTGTCGACTCGTGTTAACCATTATTATTTTCCTTTGTCAGCAGTTTAAAAAATACATAAATGATGAGTTTTGTAGTAATATTATTGCTCGCTTATCTTCTCAAGAGCTTCAAAAAACTGATCGGTATGTAAGTTTAAGTTGCTGAAATCAATTTTCAGTTATCTGAAAATTAAACATTGAAAAATGTAAGTGTAATTTTTTGAATGTGGTGTTTTGGTAAAGTAACTTCTCAAAGTAAGCTAATCTAATAAGAAGTATTACCCATAATTCCGTTCAACTTATTAGATAATCCTAAACTCGTCGTTTGATGTGGTTTTACAAATTTTTTAATAAGTTTTAAACGCCGAAACCTATACAAAAAATAATTTATGCTTGATCAAAAGTCAATGATGGTGATGATAAATAATTCCGCATTTACAAAACGGCATATGCGCAACATGCAAGTTTATCGAAGTGGATGAATTTTGTTGCACAAAACCACGGCAGTTTCGTGAACTATCAACACATAATGTATGATCGACGGAAAATAATTTTCAAGTTCGGAAGATTTACAAGCACAAAAATCCAAACATTTTCATCATGAAAAAAATTGCAAAAGAATATTAAATAAGTGCGGTTGTGAATGAATAAACAAATTGATAATATTTCATGAAAAAAGAATGCAAATTTTAATTTTAAAATATCTCAGTATTTAAATAAGCGCAAATTTGATAACGTAATTTGAAATTTCATAAATCAAAATGGGTTAATTAACATTTCAAAAACAAGAGAATTATGTTGTACAACATCAAAGGAAATTAATATCGAAACTTGCAACGCAATTTCTAACGCATAATCGGAAAAATAAACGACAGGGATTTTATGGTAAAAAGCGGATTTGAAATAAGTGGATTAACACCTTACTCACCTATATCTCAACAACACCTGCAGCTGTGATTTAATAGCGCAGAAATTCAATTTAATTAAGTACGTTCGCTAATGCTCATTTCTGTGCATGAACCAGTGTTAAATAGACGCCGTCGTACAAACTTTTCAAAACAACTAATTTAAAGCATAATATACATAAAATGAACTGTTTATTAACTTTACCGGAAAGTTTCAGATGCATGCCATAAAATACAAAATGTGTTAAGTTTTAATACAAAGCTTGATTTGCGCTTTTCGTCTGAACCTGTCTGATGTTATAAAGTTACTTTTTTTTATTACACGAATTTTTAGCAATTTAATAATTCACTTTTTTGAAGGCACTGATATACAAGATATTAGTTTAAGCAATTTATCGCTTTGTTTTTTTCATTAGTAAACGATTTCTTTAATTAAATCATTGCATTAATTTTTGAAACAGCAATTCTTCTAAACTAAAAATGCATAGACGTTACCTTAATATAAACACAACTTAAACCAATACTCTTAATACCAACCGTGTCCAAGTTTATAAGTTATAATAGAGATTTGTACAAACGTCAACTTCAACTTTTAATTAAATGTTTGCTGATTCAGTTTACACCGAGAATAAATTAATCTTGTTTATTTAAATATTGTGAAAAAAAATGTTTTGTTGAGATTTAATTAAGTATATTAAAAAAAAAACGTATTGCCAATTATTTATTATTGTTAAATTTATTCCTGAAAATATATTTAAAATATTTTTAATTAAAAAATTTAGGTTGTGTAACAACTCAACTCGTAATATCAGATGCAGAAAAATTTTATTTACATTTAATTTCTAACACTAAATTAAAAATTAATTTTACGTGGCGTTAACAATAAATGTATATACGTTGTATTTATTAAACAAACTGACATTATCAAATGACACTTTAGACATTTTAAACAATTTTTGATTTTTAGCTATAGTATTCTATTCAACAAACGCCTTCCTACCTCAAACCGGACATAACGGTTTGTAGTCTAATTTACCTGCAAAAAAATTTGCGCATTGATTCAAAATAATAACGTAAGACTAGGAAAAAAGTTTTATCTAAAACTAGGCGCCGCCGCCCTTCAAAAGTTAATTAAAATTTATCACGAATTTTATTGTTTATTTCCTTGTTTCTTTTTCTGTAATTTTCAGAAAACAAATTTACAAAACTATTTATTCGTTGATAAATTTTCTACAAAATAGTATATATTAAAATTGTATTTTTTAATTTATTACAGTGACAAGCTGCAAATAAAAATTTTATCAAGTTTTTTAAGTTTCTCACAGTTCTATATTGAGGTGAAGGGATAATTTTATTTATTTTATTTTGTTTAATAGTTTTCAACATCCTAAAATTATTTGATTCTAGATCTCAGGGTTTTTGTTTCACCGAGTATGCAGTGATCTTCAATTTAAAACTAATAACTCTCTGCAATGTTGTTTACTAGAAATAATAACCTTTTTGCTTTTTTTTTCAGAGCTACTAAATCTTTATCACTCACGATGTGACCATTGGTTGAAATTAAACCGTTAACAACACGAAATCTTTTATTTACACAAATAAAATTTAATAACTATCAACAAACACAATTTGCTAAACTTTACTTAAAACCACCTTTATAAGTTATAATAGAGAGTTGTACAAACGTAAACTCCAACTTTTAATTAAATCAGCAAAGATTCAAATTACACAAAAAATAAATTAATCAACTTGTTTATTTAAATATTATGAAAAAAATGTTTTGTTTAGTTTTAATTTTTTAGGTATATTAAAAAAAAACGTATGATGAAGTAATTGCTAATTATTATTGTTAAATTTATTCCTAAAAATATATTTAAAATTAAGTTTAATTAAAACTGTAGCTTGTGCAACAACTCAATTTCATTTATTTTTCAACACTTAATTAAAAATTAATTTTTACTTGGTATTGACAATAAATACGTCATATTTATTTAAAAATCTGTTATTCAATTAAATTTTTAAGCATATTTAAACAATTTTGGATTTTGGTTAAAATTTAGCTATTCCTCTTTAATTTTTTTTATTTTTAAGGGCTTAGTTTTATTTGCTTTATGTAAATGAATGTTTTGCCTGGTTTTTCAATGTGTAGTTGTAGTAGTACTGTACTGTCATAAAGCAAAAATAAACGAATTTTGTTCGAAAGTAGGCGCCACTTCAAATGTTATTAAAAATTCATCGCAGATTTTATTGTTTATTACTCTGCATCTTTTTTTGTAATTTGTAGAAAAAAAAATTATGAGACTCTTTATTCAGCGATAAATTTTCTACAACATAGTATATTTTAAAATTGTAAAGTTTCTTAATTTATTATTAATTACAGTTTCAAGCTGCAAAAACAACATTATCTCAGTTTTATATTGAAATCAAATAAATTTTAAATTTTTTAATTTTGCTTAATTATTATCAAATTACCTTCAACATCCAAAAATTATTTGACTCTAGATCTCATGGTTTTTGTTTCACGGAGTAAATTTATCAGCATGTAGGTAGTGATCTTCAATTTAAAACTCTGCAAACTTTGTTTACTAGAAACAATAACATTTTTTGCTTTTCTTTTAGAGTTACTATAACTTTTACGACTCATGACTTTGTAACGGTTGTAGTTTACAAATAACGAAAAAAGCGACGGCGAAAAAGGTAGTAGTTAAATCAGCAGCGTCCGGCTTAGTCGGTGAGTGGGGAGTCCTTAAAGAACTGTAAAGAAATAGACTGCTGCTTAACAAAATGCCACCTGCAGGGTAATAGAAAAAAATAAAACCGGCCAACAAAAGATCAACAGGTTTTACTAAAGGTCTAATACGCTAAATCAAACACAAATCAGAGAAACAAACAGACAATTCAATACAGCAAACAAAACTTAAAATACTAGAAAAATTAAAACAGAAATAGAGAGACTTTCGCATATAGTTACGTGCGTTAGCAACAACAATAAATAAAGCTTGCAATTAATGTGTCAAACTTCAAGTAAGCTTTTTAGTTACACCCAAATTAAAGTTAGCGTTCCAATTGAGGATTGGTTACAAAGAAGGTTCTGCGTACACACATCAGTTACACACGGCGTGGCGGCTTAAAACTAACTTAAACTCAAATTAAAAAGGTAAGTACCTCCTGCCAACCCAAAAGATTTTTTGGTTTAGCTTCAACCACTCTAAATAAATATTGAGCTGATTAAAAACAAAACCAAACGTCGGTTGCGAACGATACTCCAAATAGAAATTTTCTTAAATACTAGAGATCAAACCGTTCTATGTCACATGTACGTAAGCTTCATAAGCATTAATATTAAATAGGTTACTTAAACATTAAAATTTAACTGTATTCTGTAGTATGCAGTTCCAAGAATGGAAGTTCCCGCTAGCGACAGTATTTGACAGCTCCAGAAGATAGCTAACCCCAGGATTTTCCTTAGGGGAAGTATGTAGCGAAGAACAAAAGGCGAATATGTTTCCTCCAAGTAGAAATTATGCAGCATAAACGACCCCTGCAGACCGCAGTGTTTACCGGTTGTTTGCAGCTTGATTGAGTACAAAACCGTGGTAGTTGATAATTTTATAGAAAAAGGTTTTTAATTAGCTATTCCAGCACCCCCAAAAGTTATCCAGGTGTAATACACGATGAGAATATAAGGTTAACGCACGTGGGTAAATGCGGCCGGATTTAAATCTAAACACTAATTTGACTTGGAAATCTTGATTCACTCATTAGTAATTTATGAATAAAATTTGAACTTTAAGAGGCACGCCAAACACCCGTGTAGAAAAAGAAAATGTCTGCTGATCGTCTCCAAAACTTTTTCGGATTTTATTTCCACTAATAGGAAATTAAGAACTTGCGCGGCAAATTCGACTTTTGTCGTAACGTGCTAAACACGACACACGTTTTTAAGAAGACTCTCGACATACGTTCTACCTTTGAAAATAAACCGTATCAACGTAACCACTGATTAAAATTAAACCATTGACAACAAGATTTTTTTTATTTACACACATAAATTTAATTAATTATAAACAAAAGAAATATTTGCTTAATTTTACCTATAACCACCTATAACTTTATAAGTTATAATAAAGATTTGGACAAACGTAAACTTTAACTTTTAATTAAATGTTTGCTGATTCAGTTTACGCAGAGAATAAATTAACCAACTTGTTTATTTAAATATCATGAAAAAAAAATGTTTTAATGTTTTAAGATATATTTAAAAAAAACCTATGATAGAAAAGTAATTGCTAATTATTATTGTTACATTTATTTCTGAAAATATATTTAAAAGTAAGTTTAATTAAAAAATGTAGGTTGTGCAACAACTTAACCCATTTACATTTAATTACCAACACTAAAATAAAATTAATTTTTACGTGGCGTTGACAATAAATACTTTTGAATTAAATTTTTAGGTATGGTTAAACAATTTTGAATTTTGGTTAAAGTTTGGCTATTGGATTCTATTCCTCTTTTTAATTTTTTTTAATTTTTAAGTGCTTAGTTTTATTTGCTTTATTGTAATATGAATGTTTGTGTGGTTTTTTAATGTATAGTTGTAGTGGTACTTTACTGCCATCAAGCAAAAACAAACGAATTCACGTTCATCAAATTCCTTCCTACCTCAAACCAGATTTAGCGGTTAGTAGTCTAGTCAATCTGACACTTTTTAACAACTTTACGCTTACTTGCAAAAATAATAACTTAAAAGGAAAAGAATTTTGTCCTAATGTTATTAAAAAATTATAGCGCATTTTATTGTTTATTTGTCTGCATCTTTTTCTGTAATTTTTAGAGACAAAGTCATAAGACTCTTTGTTTAGCGATAAATCTTCTCACAAAATAATATATTTTAAAATTGTAAAATTTTGTAATTTATTACTAATTACAGTGACAAGCTGCAAAAAACATTTTGTTAAATTTTTCTAAACTCTCACAGTTTTATATTGAAATGAAAAGATTTTTTAAATTATTTTATTTTGTTTAATTATTACTTCAACATCCAAAAATTATTTGACTCTAGATCTCAGGGTTTTTGTTTCACCGAGTAAATGTATCAGTATGTAGGTAGTGATCTTTAATTTGAAACTAATCATTTTCTAGAACTTTGTTTATTAGAAATAATAACCTTAATTGCTTTTCATTCAAAATTAATAAATCTTTATGACTCACGACGTGACCATTGATTAAAATTAAACCGTTAACAACAAAAATTCTTTTATTTAGTAATCATAAATAAAGGAAATATTTGCTAAATTCTACAAACGTGGTAACGTTACCTTTTACTTTCGCGAACACGTGCTTGAATATTTCAACCTCAGCCGCTCTTCAACAAACGGTGGTTATGTTCAAACACAATTATTTACAAATTTTACTTAACACCACCTAAATTAATTTCAACTGATCACAAACCTGTTCAAAGGTGCAAGAACCGTATTTAATATTGCTTTAATCCTTCGTCTGTTCCCGTTTTCTTTTAGATCTGGATGCTACAGGTTAAAATTATAGTTTCGACCGTGAACTGCTAATTCATAGCACACACTTTTTCAAAGTTATTAAAATTCAACTAAACTTTACTTGGGTAAGTTAATGCTTTAATTTTACTATTCAATTGATTAATTAAATTATCGGTGCACTAATTTTAGTATTTTATTGTTTAAATTGTGCTCGGCACTCGCGTTTATTTTGTTCGTTACTTTATAATTTTTTTAATTTTTGTTGCTTTTATTTTGTTTAAATGCGTGGCGTCGGTTTTGCGCTCTTGTTTATAACATTTTCCGATCATAGCCAACTCGATAACAAATTTATGAATTTTGTTTTAGCGCGGTTCTTCACCTAATGCTCGCATCTAGCGGTATTTTCTTCGGCTAGATCCCTTTATTCCTGCTACTAATTAATTAGATTTAATTAATTTTGCCTGCAATAATTAAGGAATTATTTCCTTCACGCATTCTTCTTTTATTTGTTGCGCCATTAAATTCTTGGTCGTTGAAATTTTTCCTAATCTCTCACGTTAGTTTTATTCGTAAATTAGTTGTTTTTCTGAAATCTCAATGGTTACACCAATGGTTAGACACTAATCCGCGTACTTTATAGTTAGTTTTATACGCCCACATTGATTCATTTTATTGTGATTTAGTTTATTGACTCATGACCTTGACACACTTTTTATTTTCTTAAAAACAATCACTATTGCTACTGAACTCTAGAGTTTGGTGCCGTATTCAAGTTTTAGAGCTGCTAGGAGATGATAACTACGTGTTTTCAAAACTTAACAAAACCAAATTACATCAATTTCATACCCAGCTGCAAACATCTTTCTGAACACGAAAGATTTACTATCAGGGCCAATATTTGGGGTTTAATTGTTATGGAATCATTGTGGAATGTCAATTAATTACTTATTTTGGATTCGGATGCGGAATAACATTGCAGTATCTATCGATAAACTTCAACAATAATACATGCATTTAAAGTGGACCAAAAACTAAACAAAATAAGACGCACTCCGTTTCAAAATAATTATTAGATTTGTTATAATAATTATTAAAATAGAACTTTGCAGTTGTAGCTAGATACGAAATTATTATACAGAAATATCCTTTCAGTGATTTAAAGAATATTTTTTACTCACTTTTGTTAAAAAAAATTAACTCTGTTATGAAAATATTATTTAAGATGAAATAGAATAAGTATTAAAAAAATGGAAATTAAAAGAAAAAATTTCATTTGTTTATTTAGAAGCCGAGATACAAACAATTTTCGTTGTTGTTGTTTATTCGATAATTAAAGAATATTATGATTTAAAAAAAAATTGTACATTGTTTTCGATATATTAGCAATCAAGCTACAATATTTTACAAAGTTTAGGATTTGTAGTTATACAAAAAAAAAATACAACAATAGTTTTCAGCGGGTAGATCAACGTGATTCAAAGCTCGTAAGCCGATCCTCATCACGTTATAGGTATTTTTATTGTATTTCTGTTTAAAATAAGAAAATTGATTTATTTATTATTTTGCTAAAAATATTACATTAACAAATTACGCAAAAATAATTATTTTATACTTAAAACAATGTTCACTTGTTGTAGTTCAAAAACAAATTTGGAGAATATTTAGATTAAAATTTTTTTTGTTAAATACATTTATACAATGAAGGTAAATGTTATGATGCTATAGAAGAATTGATTGATTTGCTTGCCGCGGTTTAGCTTCTGTCAAAGAATAATGTCTAGACTTCAAAATAATATACATATATGTACTAGTTCTGTAAACCAATGTTACAGTAATTATTTACATGCGATGATAATATATAATATAAAATAATTTACGCTTGAAATTTCCCGGCAGAATGTGGAGTTAGCGGTGACACGGCCGTGACCATGTCCTCGGTTTGACATTTTTTGCGTACAGACGGCGGGTTAATATTTACACTAGTTTGTTTTCGGTTTCCCTTTTAGGATCGATTTGGTCGGCGTCTTGGTGCTGGTGATACAAAGAGTTGTTCCTAACAGGCAGGGCTATCGAATTGTTGTAACAGGTTAGTTAGGTTATATCTTAACGGTAGTGATTTAAAACCACAATTATTCTTGTAAGGTATAGAACAACTGTTAACCGGTCTTGCTCCCTAAGGGATAAGTAACGGAGTTTAAGAATAAGGCTTTATAAGTGACGGAAGTTTGTCGTAAGGTACCTTGGATAACCTGTAGTCATCCGAATACGATGAAGTCTTTTATGCGAGCGGTCTATGCACGAAAAGTCATACCTTTGGTTTTGGTGGTGGTCTGACTGCGGCTGTAATTAAAGTCATCGGAGTAATCTTGAGACACCATTTGCCAGTGCTATCTAGTGAATCAGCCGCACTGTAGTGGTTTGGTAATAAGTATGCAGTAGCTGTAAGAAAACGAATTAATAACGGCGACTTTATAGGTGAATTTAGACGGTTAAAACGGTTTTGCCACAACCCGTACCAAATGCTGATCAACAATAGAAGTGAGCTTTAGAAACACGGTCAGTGAAAAGAACTGTGATTTATGTCTGGACAAGACGAATTCAATCACCTGATACAGACTAGTGTCGCAGTTTAGAAGTGAGAAGAATGCGGGCAGTATACAGTAAAGTGAAGAATGAGTGCGGTTATTCAGACCGGATTCTTACGGTTGTTAAAGAGCTTGGTATTTTCAAAAGATTCTGAAGAAATAATCATAGAATAGTAATGGATTAATAATTGATTCGGCACCGCGCTCGCTCTTATAGAAGGGACGTTATTACTAACTGAAGAGGGCAAACGTTATACGAGAGGTGACGCTAATTGGGGTGCTTGCGCATGACGATTGAAATTTTAGTTGTAAGATAGTTTTTATCTGGCTGGCAAATTTATAATAATCAGTTGTCGGTTTCTTACAAGGGTTTTTCATTTGTAAAATAGCGAGATCTGTGGAGTTATCGTTAGGTTAAAAAAATTTTTGGCGGTGAAATTTCGTCATCTTTAGAACACAACATATTTGATGACTAGACAAAGCCAGCATGCTACGCATGCGTCAAAACACAAACATAAATTAGGTCCTAAAAACCAGACAATCATAAACAATAGATGGCCTCAGCACTTACATTAACATTCATCAGTTGACTATTCAATATAAATGCAGAATTATACTTTTTTTAGATTTAACAATTTGGATTGTTAATCGCCGTTTAATTTAAGAGTTAGTTACACAACTTTTCCGTCGACCGTACTTTTGTAATTTTAATAAAATTATAATTTCATAATTTTAGAAAAGATATGCTATTGTGAACGCACTTTTAGAAAGTACCGTTTTGTGAACTCACCACAATTTTTGAAATGTTAACTTCATTGTTTCTAATTTTTTGTGAGCTTTGTATTCTTTGCCTTTTCGTCTTTTATATGGTTATTTGACAACAGTATTTTAATTAAAATTACTAAGTTGATGGAGAATTGAGGTACTAAATTCCAATTATTGCGTAGAAATACAATAGTTTTCATCGCATCAAAACAAAGAGTATACATTGTTTTTTGTGAGAACGGATTGGTGCTTATTCAAAATAGTAATGCACCTACAAAGACCGAACCAGAAATAATCGACAATGTTTGATAAATGATACAAGAAACTCGAGTACATCTCTACGTTGCCTGTAAACTTTGATAATGACTTGTCACAGCATACCAAACAAAGGGATTCATTCATATTGCTATTGTGTATAAGTGGTCCACCAACTTATTGAGACAGGATTGATTATCCTGCATGTGTTCCAGCTTAAGATTCTTTAACGACAAAGCTTAATTTTACCTTAATGTTATTTCACACAACATGCGCATGTAGAATTTATAAAAAAAACATTTTCTTAAAGTGGTTCTACTACACCTCCAACAGATATTTTTAGGAATTGGAATGTTTATCGACCCATTCCTTTTTTGTAATTTTTATTTTCTCTTACAAGAAGAACTTTGTGAGACAATAGTTTGTAAAATAGATGAGTTGAACACCTTAAATGTTATTAAATGTTATCATCGGAATGTTGTGTACAGCACAAAAATGTCTCAAAGTTTGTGTAAACAAATTAAAGATTTATTACAACTGTAAATTAATGTTGATTTGTTATTATTAAATTTTGTTTTGCTACTAATTATGACAAATTTTATTTACATTTTCATATTGTAATTGATTGACAGATAAAATGGCAACTTTTATGGCAACATGTATGCATTATTCTAATATATTTTCTTAACTACCGATACTTCCTGACCTGACCCGGATAGTCCAATACCATGCCTAACCGTTGTACAAGCCTTTTATGTTTCATGAAATATTAATTTTTCAGTAGATTTAAATTTTTGTTGCTAACGTCTGAAATTATTTTTTTTTTTATTAATGGTAACAGATCGGTACATCAAACCTAGTAGTAGAAGACGTAAAATTTTATGCGAAAACCGAAAGTAAAATAAACATTAGAGCATTGTATTTAAAATAACAAAGTCGGTATCTACTTTCGGTATAGCCGGAAGTTACACCGCCATAAAAATATTTTCAGTAAATAGACCATGTCCATTTGTATAGAGTTACAAGTTTTCAGCTGAATAGTTTTTTTCTTTCTTATTATTCGTCTACATGCTGTCGTCGAGACACACCCTGTATGTAGAACACATCCAGCAATAAAATTGCCTTGCATTGTTAAGTGGATCTTTTGGTAGATAAGGTTAAACATTATTTAATTTCAATAAGACACAAGTTAATACCTGAAAGCTGTCTAGACGCACCTAAATTTAAGATCCGATTACCTAGATCGTGCTGAAATGCTTTTAAATTACAACTCTGTGTAATAAATTATTCAACATTTAAGATCTTAATAATTTTTAATTTTAAACAAAAAAACTAGTAACTTTATTCTTCATAACATTAATTTTTGCTGAAAAGGTAAATAAGAAAACCTTTAAATTTTCCATTCGCTGTTTGAAACGTGAAAGTATTGGTAAAAACTTCAGGTTGCAACAAAAAAAAACTCTTCAGTAATCAACACTCAAGAAATCTTGTAACAGACTTTTTCTAGTTGAACACAAGAAAAAGCTTGTCACACAAATTACTCTCGAAAATCCTTTTTAACTAAAAATCAATTTCAAGTGTAAATGCATTTTACTTTTTCGTGAACGTATGAATTGTGGACGTAATTATTATCAAATGAATTAATGAACTTGTGACTGAGTACAAAAAATTAATTAATTAGTATAACAATAAGCGGAGCTTAGTGTGTTATATATTGTTATTTAGTAAACACGTTGTAAGCATAGTTGTTGGTAACCCCTCTTAACGAAATTGTCTCGTTAAAAACCCAAACAAGAAACTTTAGAATTAATGATGCAGTCTATGTAATAAATGTAATTTTGAATTCCTTTGCCATATTATAATATTATTTTGCGTAATGTCAATATTAATTTAATTAAAATTTGAGTTTACCCTGACAATTGCACACAAGAGATGTTTCATCTTAGATATTATCCAACAAAATATAACACATAATTCACAATAGTTTCGACCGAAATGCGATGTATTCACATAGAACACAATTCCCAACGGTAAATAGTAGCTTTTGTTACATCTTATCATTAAGAGTCGAGCTTACGGAAACGTCCATCATCAATACAAGCAAAATTCTATCTTTATTTTAACTTTTAATGAAATCTTTAGTTATTGTTAACGCAACAAACCAAAAAACTAATGATTTTTTTAAAACAGTAAAGTCGAAACAATTTATTTAAACAAAAGAAATCCACTTTTCCTTATTAGCCGATCTTACGTGATTTCTCTTAAAATATAAAAGATTGAACTGACGATACGAAGTAAATGAGAAGTTTGGGTAATCTGGGTTATTATATAAAAAAATGGTCTTTATTTCTCTTTGCTTCTTTCTAAGATTTATTTATTTAGTTAGTTTGTGTGTTAAAACATTTTGATGTATGTCGGAGTAGACATTTTTTATGGCGGTTGGAAGATTTTATCAAAGCTTGGAAATTTTTCGTAGGATCTATTGTTAAATACAGTGTACCCTCTTTAATCCAGACACACGTTAACTCGAACATCTAGTAATACGGACACTTGGTTCGATATTCAATAAGACATTTTTCTACTTTATAAATTTATTTTAAGCTTTTATTACTACTTTAATTATATCTCCCCATTCCCATTTTATTTTGATTCTTGCTGACTTCAAAGAAGCGATGATCAAACACCTTTCTTTCCACTTTCTTCTTTCCACTTCTGTCTCATTTTAGCAAGCAATAATGAGGTGGCACTGACAGCCTTATACAAATTTCTTTCTAATACACTCTTATTTTATTCCATGCTCACTTCAAGCAAGTGGGATTAAATAATACTTCCTCCTTTATAAGCACCAGCTTTTTTAGATGGGAGGAAAATTTCTATTTTTACTTTCTTATTGTGAAATATGTATACTTTAATGTTTACAAATTTTATTTGTTACTGTCAAAAAGTGAAGAATATAGGGGATCAGGGGAGAGTGGGCGTGGGTTTAGACCAGTAGTAATGGCCCAGAGATGTCAGTTCCGAAAAAAAACGTCACGTTCCTAAGATGACAAGAAAGCTAACACGGAACTACTCGTTTTAATTAACCGGCAAAAAATATGAATGGTTTTCAGTACGCCACTGCTAAACCTAAATTGGCAAATACTTGTGTTTGACTTTTCTAATTACAAAATGAGTAGTTACGAGTAATGTAAGTGGCCGCAATGCCAAGGTCATGAGCCAAACACGATTATAAAGCTGAAAGCACGTTCATTTATTAGCAATATTAGACTGCTTGCGTTTTA
The DNA here is from genome assembly GCA_030710515.1 of Abscondita cerata. NCBI lineage: Eukaryota > Metazoa > Arthropoda > Insecta > Coleoptera > Lampyridae > Abscondita > Abscondita cerata. The sequence continues at coordinate 257,512 of JALBCR010001021.1, forward strand.
TAATCTAGTTGTAAATAATACATAAGCGACATGACCTTAAATAAAGTTTGGTTTTACCCTTTGCGCCTAAAAAATTTTTACCAGGATAGATTAGACAATGTAGCCCGGGTGATGTAAAGACCATTAGAAATATTCGAGTTACAAAGTTTATTCACGAGTTTTCACCTACAGTTTTTGGCCAGCATACCAACCCAAGTGGTTGAAGTGTTTAGGCACGCAGTAATTCATAATCTAAAATATGGAATAAGGAAATAAAGTTAAATTATATGACGTAATTCATTCTGAAAAGAAAAATCGCATGAATTTTTGCAACCTGTTTCCACCTACCCAACCATTCTATTTTCACTTACCTGTTCCAATTTCCATTTCTTAGTCAGTTTGTGTCCACTTTGTTCAAACTTTGCACCCACCTTGTTCCTACTTCAAAAAGATATTTTTTTAACTTTAATGCCACTATTATTTTTATCAGGGCAGTGACTCAAACGCGATTTTGCTTGTTCAGCAAGAGGCCCGTCGCTGCTCAGCGACAAATCGAGTTAGTAGCATCATATTGATTGTGTTATTTTTTAAAGCAGTTTGTGCAATATAGATAAAAAATGTCCAAATGGAAGCACACAACAGTCAATTTAAGTCAAACGCTTAAAATAACAAATCTCATTCAATTTGGACAAAGTATTCGCTCCATTAGCAAAAACTATGGTATTGGAAAATCAACTGTTGCGGATGTAAATAAAAATAATTCTAAATGCTTAGGCTATGTTGGTTCTTCAGTTTCTAGTACAGGAAACAGAAAAACTTTGAAACTGAGTTCATATCCAGCTCTAGAAAAGTCTATACACTTGGTTTCTTTAGAAAAGAGCTAAATCAAATGATGGAAACTTTGACAACAAGGTACATAATTGTTTGAATAGAGACTCTATTGTCGGACGACATACTATGCAAAAAACTAGAAGATTTTTATGCAAGCTTGGACTGGCTTTAGAAATTAGAGACATATTTGGAATCAGACAATTGATCATTTCTGGTAAAAAGTTTTTCAGTAATTTTGATGGGATACAACCTTTCACAAAAATATAAGAGAAATTGACTTTCAACTTGATCAGATTTATAACGCTGATGAAAGAGGTTCGTTTTGGAGAGTGTTGTCAAAGAAACATTGGTTTATCGTCATGAAAGATTTGCATCTAGAAAAAAAAGTTTCAAAGAAAATAATAATTTTCATGTCATCTGCCAAAGAAAGCCACAAACTGAAACTCCTTTAGTTAAAAGCTGCTAAACTAGAGCGTTTGGAAGTCATTTTATTTCGGTTTATCACAAAGGCAGAAAACGATTAGATTACATAAGATATTTGTTGATTTAACTAATGGGTCAAAAGGTCATTTAAGAAATTAAACTGTGTTCAAAAAAAATTACTTAGAAACCGTCGTTGATTGCTCAGATGGATATTCCTTCAACATTGAAAAAAAAAATAATTGGGAAGGTGTTATGTATTCTTAGTTTCAGACAGTAGCTTGACTTCATATGGATGGTGTCGTTACATTAGCAGTTTGTGCACCGTAGATAAAAAATAAAGCACACTTTAAATTTAAGCCAAAGAGCTTGAAATAACAAATCTCATTCAATCTAGAGAAAGTATTCGCTCCAATATCAAAACTATGGTAATGGAAAGCAATTGTTACAAATATAAATAAACATAAATTTAAATTATTAGACTATGTTGGTTCTTCAGATTTTGATACAGAAACCAAACAAATTTAAAACTGAGTGCATATCCAGCTATGGACAAGTTTTCATACACTTAGTTTCTTTAGGAAAGAGCTAAATCAAATGGTGTAAATTTTGGCAACAAAGTATGATTATTTGAATAGAGACTCTATTTTGGACGACATACTATCCAATAAAAAATCAATTTTTTTATTGCCAATTAACTAAATCAGAAAATTTTAAGCAAACTGACTAGTTTCTAAATCAAACAATTGAGTATTTCTGGTAAAAACTTTCTAGTGATATTTATACAGTAGAACCTTTCAAAGAAAAAAAATATTGAAGAAAATAAGATAAATTGACCTTCAACTCAATCAGATTTATAACGCTGATGAGGTGGTTTGTTTTGGAATGTTCTGCCAAAGAAAAGCATCGGTTTATCGTGATAGATCTGCACCTGGAAGAAAAATTTCCAAAGAAAGAAGAACTCTCATGTCATGTGCCCAGGAAAGCCACAAACTCAAACTCTTTGTAGTTGGAAGAGTTGCCAAACTTAGAGCGTTTGGAAGTCATTTAATTGCGGTTTCTTACAAAGGGCAGAAAAACCATTAGGTTACACAAGATACGTTTCGGGAGTGGTTTACAACAGAATTTGTAACTTTAGTTAGACAAAAACATTACGGTTATGTGCATGCCCCGAATTGTACACCGTTGATTTAACAAATGGATTAACAGGTCATTCAAGAAATAAAACTGTTTTATCGAAAAAAATTGCTTAAAACAATTGCTGATTGTCAGATGGATATTCCTTCAACATTAAAAAAATTAACTGGGAAGATGTTACGCGTTCTTGGTCTTGCGTGAGTAATAAGCTCATAAAAAAATAATGGAAACCATTGTTACCAAACTCTCATGTGCAATTTTTCTGATGTTGAAGATGACATTCTATTGTTGCTCTTATCTGAGAAACTTAAGAAAATCAAATTAACGAAGCGGAAGTGAAAACTTGATAGAACTTGTAATAAAATTCAGAAGATCTTACAGCCAAAGACATTGATAAATGGGTTACCTGAGATAATGCAACCGAAGTTTTTTTAACAGATGGTATCATTTATAAAATTAATTTTCTATCAAAATAAAAATTTTAGTTCTGAAAGTCAGGATAAAGCTCCAAATTCCATCAAGGACAATGAAGCTGTTACTGTCTTTAGCATCTGTATAACATGGTCATCAAAAAATTATATGCCCTCCATCAAAATTTTATAATTGCAAGACCTTCGTAACAAAGCCCTCAGAGCTGAGATGTATGTTGGGATACATACTTCTTTTTTTTTTTTATTTAAATAAACTTTTTTTAAATAAATATTTTTAATGATTTGCTGGGGAATTTTGGAAAACGCGTGTACCTTGTATTCTATCCCACCTTATACTGTAGGATTTTGGACTTAATAACATTAAATAACTAAAAAAATTATGTTTTATGTATCTTTAAAGGTAGATGACATATTAAACCGCTAGAATTTTTTGTACGTTTCTGCTCTCGTAATATCGCGGAAATAATTCCTCACCTTGTTTTTTTTGTTTGAACTAAGAAAATACTGGCGACGCAGGCACTTGTGTTTCAACTGTGTAGGATGTTACTTGAGGTACGTACAATCTGTTTTAAACGATTTTAGAGATTGTTTAATTTGAACTATATTTAATTTTTCCTTCTGCATGCTCTAGTATTTACCTTTTACGTTATTTAAACTCCAATTATAGTAAAATTACTTAATTAGGATCTGCTAACGTAGTTTCTTTGTCTAGAAGTACTAGGTATACAGCATAGAGAATTGTGTAGAAAATATTTTTTTTTGTTCAATGCACTCATGAACCGTTTGTCATTAATTTATTGAAAATGCTTTTTACTAATTTATTAAAGTTTAATTAGAATTAAGTTCATACGTATCAAAAATAATTACCTAATTCAAATTGTAAAAAACCACTATCGCTGAAGCATAAGACGCTGGTCGGGCATTTCCATTCTGTTTTTAAAATATGAAGTGGATCTTTTGAAACAATGAAATGAGATGTGGAACGTAACTAAATTTGATTAAATTTAAAATGTTGTTTACATTCACTTTAGTTAAATTAACGTACCTAACAAGAATAATTAGTAAAAGTTGAACACCGTTCCGTTGATACGTGCGTTTACATTCAAGTATGCATAGAGAAAATTAACGTAGCATACGGAATTGTAGGGTCAACTTCAATTAAAAAGGTACTCACAGCACTCCAAATTTGAAGTTTGAAAACTTCATTAAAATAAAATAGCGATAACTTTAAAACTATAATAATGTGAGTAAGATATTTTCTTACTTTAAAATTATTTTAAATTATGTTTGTGAGCAGTTATTATTATGGGTAGTTGAACATTATGTTCAACGTGAAAACGAGAATTTCTTAAGCTTACTTAGTGAATGTAAACGATACTTCAACTGTTTGTTTTACTCCTGAATTCGTTTAAACGTTAATTCTAATTATCTTTTACAAGGAGATGGACGTTTCTGTATGATCACTTCTTGTCGATGTTGTTTTTTTTTATATATTAATTGGGGAGTGTGAATCAGAAAGGGAGACATTCAAATGACCCGACAACATCCGTTGGTTGACTTAATCGTCCTACCTGGTTTGGTGCAAACGGTCTCGACTTAATACCAAACTGTTACTATAACATTTTACTGTCATTGAACTTATTATTTACCTGCAGATACAAAGAATATCGAAGCAGAGTTTATTGATTTATGATTTTGATTTGATATAATATTTATTATGTATATGCTATGTGTTGTTTTATATTGCGTTTGATAATTTATTATTCAGTAAATAAATAGCAATAGATCCATTATTGTCATTCCAACGGATATCATTGAACATCAGCAGCAAAGAAGACATGGAAATGTATTTGCAGTACAAACTTGCCCTGTTTCTCTATCACTTTTTACGGAGAATGGCCTGAAGAAAAATGTCAAGTCGCAAATGTACGACAAATTTACCACTGTTGATGCACCAGCACACTCGAACTATATCGTGCATGTCGTGGACGGTCACTGGCACACTAGCAGCAACATTCAGTAATTTCACGAAAACGTCTGAGTGTAATCAAAGAAAACCATTAGAAAAAAATCCAGAATTTCATTACTAACTGCATACAAGAATTCCATTTGCGCAACCAAAATTTTTATTCAACGAAAAAAATAAGGATAAACTAATAAAGACTTTGTCGGAAATCTTACTGGCTAAAGGATTCATTTGTAAACAAGCCCAAGAAGATGCTGATTTTGACATAATAAATACAGCTTTAGAAATTGTCAAAAACAATGACCAGACTGTTATAATTGTCGGACAAGACATCGACCTTCTGGTACTTTTGAATCAGTTGAATACCAACAATTACAACATTTATTTTCACAAACCAGGATCCGGTAATGTAAAAGATTCATTCTACACCTCAGATCGTTTCAAGGACGACTGTTCTAAAACGCTTCTGCATTGCTTTTCTGGTTGCTATACAACATCTAGGTTCGCAGGAAAAAAAAGCCATCGTTAAAGCATTACTGTCTGATAACAATTTATCACGATAGGCCAGCATTTCTACATAAAAGATTCAAATCAAGAAGTCATAGCTGAGTATGGTTTCTAAATAATAAAATCAATTTAAAAGTGTAGAAAAGAAAATGTCACATTAAATTAACTGAGATTCCAGCATTACCAATCTGCAACAGTAAAAATCAGCTTTTAAGTTGGGGAAACTTCCTCCAACAGAAGGCGCAGCGAAACAACATTGTTACAGAGCATACTATCAGCTACAAACTTGGCTCCGTAACAATGAACTGTCAGAAACGAATTGGGAATGTTTTCATGATTTGGAATGTAAATAGTTGTAAAAATTAGAAAATTGTATGGTGTTTCTGGAGCAGGTTTTAGAGTAAAATAAATATTTTTTAAACCATGTAAAAGTAGACGTTTCAACGAGTAGAAATCCGACGTCATTCTTTCGAAAATGTTAAATTTTGACATGAGATTTTTCGGGTCAAAATGGGGTAATTTTTGATTTCTCGCCGATACCTATAACCTCGAAAATAAATTTTTTCTTTTCTAAAAATTACGGCTTTTTAGACCATAAAAAACCGTTTTCACCAAATTTGGTAAAAAATTTTTTGGCGCGCGATGAAAAATAAAAACGAAAAACTCAGTTTTTTTGATTTTCCGGGAATAAATTTTAGGATAGGAGATCAAACTTTGCCGGAAATCGACAAATAACCTCATTCCCCTACATAACCCCTCCCCAACCTCCTACCCCAACAACAAAAATGTTTAAACTTTAGTATGTCGTTTGTCTTCCTATTATCTACTACTTCCATATAGTGGCGTGCTGTGATTAATTTTGTTCTTTTTTTTGCTAACTGCACTGGTCTAAAAAGTGGATGTAGGTGGTGGAAACTGTTATTTAGAAATATGGAAGAAAGAAGCCAGATACCGTATCATCAAAGAAGGGAGGTTTTAATTGTTATTTAAATCACTAGTACAGAAAAATGATATTTTGCGAGTGTGAGTGATATTGCCTAGCCGCAAAATTTTTTATGCCGACTTCAAAATATTTACAAAATTATTCTTAATTTAGTTCAACCATTTATTGCTGGGATTTATTTTTTTTGGTTGGTACCCACTTGTCATTGCATAACTACTTAATTTTCAAATTTAAAATCAAAGTGACATTTTCCGTGTAATTTTAACAAATGTCACTTTTGTAAGGTCTAGGCCGGGAATTTGATGTTCCCGGCCGATTTTGAATCCTACAAAACTGTCAATAATGACCGGAGGCATGAAAATGATATTTTGCCAAAGGAAATTTTTTTTTGTGTTTTCTCTGTAATTTAGTAACATTTGACAAACGAAGTCATAAAACTATTTAATTATTATTTATCACATAAAAATTGAAATTCGATGAACACATCTTTGTTGCAGTTTTTTATTTTATTGGTTAAGATTTTGATTTGTTGACATTTTATGTGTGATGCCTTTGCGATTTGTGTGTTATTTGTATATGTTGTTCAATGTACTTTTCAGGTTTCCTTTTGTAAGCAGCTTATGCAGAAATAAATATTAAATGTTACTGTGGTTTGCATTTTGAGATTTATTTTAATTTATAGATTTATAATACATTATCCAAAGTAAATTATTTCTCATTCAATCCAAATACTAATTACATAGAATAATTAAAAATAGTCACAACGCAGGATCCTTTCTATTTTATTTGTTTGACGATTATTTTTGAAATGGGTTACTGACTTCTAATTTGTGTACTTGCTTTGGAATTTTGGCATGACACAAAATCTAATACTTATTTTACAAAAAATTAATTATCCAGTAATCCGAAGAAATCGCTAATCCGGACATACCTCTTGCATTTAATTGTTCGGATTAAAGAGGTTGTACTGTAAAAAAAACATCTGTCCAGTTCTATTCTTGTGAGTAATCAAATATTGTAATTAGATACAAAGCATTATGATTGAATGCCCATAAGAAAATCAACAGGTAGGTAGAGCTTTAAGACTTTATTGTAATACAAAATTTAGGTACATTTACACGCTATAATAAGTGTATAACCGTTCAATAACGAACTATAGAAAGCAGATGTATAATAGAATTAGATAAGAGGTTATCATAAATCATAACTAAAGACATGAAGGAAATCTACCTTATCTCTTCGAATTCGTAAATGTCTAATTCGTATTCGGAATTTGAATGAGTTTTGTGAGATATGAAGGTAGGTATTAAATGATCTGGGAAGTTCGGTAACGATTTGTGATGATATAGGGGTAACTTATCTGTTGCTGTAAAGTTAAACGGTTTTGATAAATGTCCGCGAAGGCAATTATAGCACGAAACTGCAAGCATAATCATTTATTCGCCAACAAAATAGAACGACAATCATTAAATTGATGTCCAATAAATTGTATTGATGTTTAAACCTAAACCGATAACATTTTAAGTAATTTAGATAAAGCCAGTTATCACTAAATTGAAATTCTACCAAGTAATAACTTCATAAATGATGCCAAATTTATGATTCTTTTTGGAACATTGTTTGGCTTTATACATTTTAACCTCTGCACATTTATCTTTATTGACGGAATGTACTTTTATTGTAGGTTTTATTTCTTTTCGTATCTATACCTACACTGCTTGCCAATGTGCTTGAAGTGTTATCAAAGATAACTGAATTTTTTATAGCGGTGCAGTTACAGACATGTTTGATTTGTACGAATTTCTTTTTATTGCGTTTAGGTTCTTCGTAATTTAAAAGAATAGTATGTACGTCATAACTTACCAATTATCCAGTTCGTAGTTTTTCAAATTGATTTCTACCTGTAAAAAAAGGTTATGTTTAGTAATAGTACTGATAAGCTAACAATAATAGTTATTTATGTATTAAGAGCGTAAGAGAATGTTTAACTCTTTTAAGGCCATGGGTAATAAACAGTTTTAAGTGTAGTATAGGTAGAAAGTCACAGTCTAAGGAAAGAAACGTCCGTTCTTCCAAGTTTAATCCGATTTAACGACACGTCTTTTGTTATAGGTACCTTGTTGTTTTTATGAACTTTACCAAAAATGCAAAATTATTTTACAAATCTATCCAGAGTAGTTCTATAAAAAATTCAAACCAACATTTTTCTCAATTTTTTTCTTCATATACACAATACACTTAAACGAAATCTACAAACATATAGAACAAGAGAAATACATAAATTACTAATTTATGACTAACACAATAATATCTTTTTCTATTTCGCAATTTCTATAGCTTTGTTTCCGTATTGTACACGAAGTAAATAGAAGCTCTTTCCGTACTGTTTTAGGGATTTTATAAATTTTAGTGAATAACCAAAAAAGTAATTAAGTGAGGTTTTGTTTGGTTAGTTCTTATTAAGTAGATTTTAATATCAAAAAAATTTAATGTTAATTTATGAAACAAAACTTAACAAACAATATTCTTCCATCGACCGCGCATTTATGACTTACATTAATGAAAACAAAATTTATTTTAGTATATGCAACTATACATACATATTGCCGTTTTATCTTCAATCAACTACAACATGAAAGTATAAATAAAAAATCTCGTAATTTGTAACAAAGCAAGTTTTAATAATAACAAATTGACATTAATCCACAATTGTAATAAATCTTGAATTTGTTCACAGTGATTTTAAGACATTTTGTACTGTATGCAACATTCCAATGATAACGTTTAATAACATGTTAAGGGTGTTCAGCTCAGCTATTTTACAAACTATTTTCTCACGTAGTTCTTCAATATTATTTACTCATTGTTCAAAAGTTAGATTCTTTAAGTAAGGCTGTAAGAAAGAATCAAAACTATAAAAGTAAACATTCCGACTTCTGAAAAGACCTTTTGGAGGGGTAGCGGAACTACTTTTAAAAAATGTTTTTTGTAAACTCTACATTCACGTGTTTGTGAAATTATAGAACGGTAATTGTAAAACCAATTTCTTCATCGATAAGGAGTCTTAAGCAAATATGTCTCTGACAAAAATGTTGCAAAGCTATTGACAGTATTCAATATTTTTATAATTAATAATTTTTTTATTCTTCAATATATCGAAAACATTGTCCAAACAGCTTTTGGTGTTGTACTTGTAGGTGGACCATTATATTGCGATGAGAAAAGGGTCAATTTTAATTTTTGTTTTAATGTTAGGCGCCAACCACTTTATCCAAACAACTTCAATTTAGGAATCTTCTCTCAAGGGTTACTCTTTACCGGAAAACAAAAGTGTTTTACATGCACGCGTTTCTGTACAACTACTATCCAAATAATTTCTGTCACTAAATTTTGATTTATTTTCACGTGCCCTGCAATCCGCGCAAGTCTTGATTTTGTGCACGTTGCTTATTTACACGAATTTTAACCTAAATTGGACTACAACTACTTTACAAACTTATTCCTATTTAAACTAAATCTACCTGGTCGTCACCTCAATTTCAACGGTGAGTATTTTGGTTGTATTCAATGCTCCCGATGTTCCTTTACTTTTTTTCAGGTTACTGCTACGTCGTTTCACTTTTGGGCAACCTCGACCGTTCATTCATTTTGGGTTCACGGACCTTTTCCTTCCGGATCACTTTAACCTGTGTAAAGCATTTATTTTTCCCCGTTTACTTTGTTTAGATTTTATTACATGTATTAGTGTACTCCTTCAACTTCTCACTTCGTTTTGCGACTTAGCACTTTTATTAATTTTTAATTTTTTAACGTGACGTCATCTATTTAATTTTTGAGGTATTTGTCTTCGCAACGATGTACGCCTTTACGTTGTAATTTCTTAACTCTTCGGGCGTCTCTTCCGTACTTCTATTTATTACTTCCGGATTTATCGTCAACTTGTTTATTAATTTGATTCAAATTAATTCGTTACGCCGCCGTCGGTTTTTGTGCTGCCATCTACCTGATGTTTATCTGAACCCTTCTGGATTTTTCTAATGCACAATATTTATTAATTTTTTTTTGTTTTTTTGCCCTTTTTTTTTTTTTGATTTTTGAAAGAATCGCCCGTTTAACTTTCTTTAAATTTGTTCGTTACACCACAAAATTTACATCCTTGTTTGTATGTTTTTTACATTGTCTATCACTTACTTTATTTATCACACTTCTCCCTTTTATCACTCTCACCTCACATTTTGTGTCCTGGCAAATGACCTTGACCTATAATTTCTACCTTAATTACATGGAAGTAATACTCAACTTTTATACAGGTTTCTCTTTGGTTGGGAAGATTACTGATTCTGCTTCTACTTAACATTGATTGAAGATCATCATTACCTAGGATCAACTCTCCAATTTCCAGCAGAATTACAAAGAATATGAAAATTTTGCTTTAAATGGAGTTTAAATTGATCTGGGATGGCATTTTAAGAACTTTTCGAGTATTATGGGACTGGCTCTAAAGCAACAACATCGCAATATTAATTAAGCTACCAATCCGTTCCTACAAAAAATTTAGTCTTCTTTGTTTTACTGTGCATAAAAAACTATTTTATTTTTGAGTCAAAACAATCGAAATTGAGTAATTTAATTTTTCCATCAACTTGGTGAGCTTTATATTAAAATACTGTTGGCAATAAAAGACAAAGCTCACAAAAAAGTAAAAACAATGCAGTTAGGTTATAATTTTATGGTTGTGGTGCGTTCACAATAGCATTTCTTTTCTAGAATTATTAGAGTATATAATTTTATTAAAATTACAAAAGTACGGTCGACGGAAAAGTTAGTGTAACTAACTCGTGAATTAAACGGCGATTAAAAATCTCAACACATTATTTTGAAGATAGCAAACTTTTAACAGCATTTGTTGCTAACTTTATTAGGATATCAACTAATCTACCAACAATTCTACCCGACAATTGTCTTTGTGCGACAATAAGTGTTGTTGTGACACTTGTTTTTCAATATACTATTGTAGTTCAAATACTGAAAATGTTTGTATAGTAAAATGCTACTAGTAAAACCATAAAAAATATTCATAAATTCACTCCAATTGCAAGCAGTACTGCTGTAAACGGTGTATTTAACATTTGATGAAAATTTTTCTTTAATTGTAAATAATAATTCATAAAATGCCGAAGCGAATTGGTCAAAATGATTGTTCACTAAAAACACGAGGACGTATAACAAGGTTTGTGACGTTTGCCGTACCCAGTTGACAAATTTAAAAATATTTTTATCTAGAAATTTTGTGCTATTTGTTGTTAATAATTAAAAATTTTGTGCTGGTATATTAAAGAGTTGAAGCCGTACCCACTTGATTAATTCGTTATTTATATTATGGTATAACTTTGTGCTAATTTTGTACTATTTATTGATGATAAATAAAAATTTTGTGCTGGTAGTTTTAAAAAGTTATTAACAAAAAACACGTGACCGTACCTACTTGATCAATTTGACATTTTTACTACAGTATAATTTTGGGCTAATTTTGTGCTACTTACTGCTAATAATTAAAAATTCTGTGTTAGTGTATTTAAAAAGTTATTAACAAAACCAAATGGGTACGGCCAACTTCACGTAACCACGTGGCCATATGCTCTCTTTCAATTCGACATTTTTATAACGGAATAATTTTGGGCTAAGCTTTTTTTATTGCTGATAATTGAAAATCGTGTAATGGTATATTTAAAAAGTTATTAACAAAAACAAATAGGTACGACCGACTTCACGTAGTCATACCCACATAAACAATTCATCAATTTAATACGGTGTAATTTGGTGCAAATTTTGTGCAATTTTTTGCTAACAATTCAAAATTTTGTATTAATGTACTATTTACAAAGTTAATAACAAAAAAAATGGGTACAACCGACTTTATGTAGCTATACCCATTTGACCAATTTGTCATTTTTATTACGCTATAATTTGGTACTATTTATTGTTAATAACTAAAAATTTTGTAATAATACATTTAACAAGTTATTAATAACAACTAATGGGTAAAACCGGTTTCAGGCTTGAATTTCTAGTTTATCAAGTGAATTTTTGTATAGATTAATATACTATTATAGTTGAGGACAAGGTATAAAAAAATCGACTTAAAAATCTCTGTTAACACACTAATTATTATTTGATGTAATCCCTACAATCTAAGGTTTTTTTTTATTCTAGAAATAAAAGCATATTGCCATTTTTAAAAATTTTGTTGAATGTGTACCTTATATTCTAAAACGACAGACAAGAGTGAACGCCAGAAGCGGATTTAAATGTAAAGTGTTAAGACTATAAATCTTTTTGCTCTGCAGGTAAACCGTGCAGCAAAAGATTTTACTACATCTTGTAGTATATCCGACTATACAATATTATCCAATCAAAATGTCAATTTAAAAAAAATTAGAAAATGAGTTGGATTTTTAAATACTCCAATCCAGAGATTGAAACATTAATATTAATCAACCATTGTTTAAATTAAAGTTTAACAGAATTTATAACTTTGTATCCATTATTTAGTTTAATAAAGATTTTTTACATTATTCGGACACAAAATGTAAACAAAGAAAAGAAAAAAAAAAGGAAATAAAAATAACTCCTACCTCAGTAGTTGTAGTGCGATGTAATGTTCTAAGCCTTCTAGGGGATCCCCTGGGCTTAGCACTTGTAACTATAGAAATGCGGATTGGTTGAATATAAAAGCGTGTGAATTTAAGCGAATGCTATTCAAGACTGACTGCCATTCAAGACTTAACTTTATGCATAACGCGATAGGTCGCGTGAACATTCCGCCTACCAAAAACTAAGTTTTTAGAGTAAATAATAATAAACTTTAGAAAAAAATATTAAAAATAAAAAAATAAAAAATAAAGATACAACTGCTAAAATTGAGGTAAAGGGCACAGCTTCACATTGGGTCGTTGAAGCCATTGGCAGGTTGTACCGTAGCGACGCGAATAACACCATCTGCGCCCGGGTGACATGCAATTACTCGAGCTAGAAGCCATTGCGAGCGAGGTTTTAACTCATTTTTTATTAATACTAAAGTATTAATATCGATTTTTTTAGTTTTAGAAAGCGGATGCCACTTAGAACGCTGTTGTAACGTGTGTAAGTATTCTGTATGCCACCTAGTCCAAAAATTTTGATACATATGTTGCAGAAGTTGCCATCGATTGAGATGGTTTATATTCATGTTACATAAATTGGGATTTGGTATCTCCGAATTTAATGGTTCTAGAATCAAAAAATGACCTGGTGTCAGTGCTGGTAAATCGTTAGGGTCCGAACTGAGTGCTCCTAACGGCCGAGAATTTAATAAAGCCTCGATTTGAACTAATAATGTGTAAAATTCTTCATAGGTCATTTTTTGTTCACCTACCACACGAAGAAGGTGAGTTTTTACTGATTTAACCCCAGCTTCAGCTAAACCATTAAAATGTGGAGCGGAAGGTGGATAAAGTGCCACTTGATTGAAACCTTTCACCTGCTTATTTGGCCAAGTCATTTAAAAGTTTTAAAGTACCAACAAAGTTAGTTCCTTGGTCGCTATGAACATTGGAACAGAAACCCCTGCGTGAGGTAAATCTACGAAACGCAGCCAAAAATGATTCTGCAGTTAAGTCTGAGACTAGTTCTAAGTGTATAGCGGTCGTAGAACAACAAACAAAAATACAAATATATGATTTTGTCGATTTTATACCACGTGATTTACTAAGACAAGTTAGAAAAGGTCCAGCATAGTCTAAGCAAACGGTGGTAAACGGTTTAAGTTGCAAAACTCGGTATTTGGGAAGGTCTGCCATAACAGGAAAGTAAAGTTTTGGTTTACTACGAAAGCATCTATAACAACGAGACAAACATCGATCTAAAGCGCGGCGAGGACTTAAAATCCAAAATTGTTGTAAGAGAATATAGTGCAGGGTTTTATATCCAGGATGTAAATTAGAGCGATGTATATAATCTATCAGAAGATCGGTGAAACGGTGTGAATTGGGAAGTAAAAAAAAAAAGTTGATGTTTTACGTCGAATGCAACATCTGCATGCCGAAGTCTACCGCCTACCCTCAGAAGCCCCATATCATCTACAAACAGAGCTAACTTACGATACGGTTTAGGAAGGATCCTTTTTGTTTTAATAATTGAAATAACTTTGCGAAGGAATACTGTTGAACATTTTAAAAAGGAATAAAGAGCTGTTGATGATTAGTGATTTTAAAAAATTTTTTCAAATTTTTTTTAGGGGGGGAAACATAGAATATAAGCAATTACTCGTTGAACTGTTAACCAAGAAGAAAACTTATTTAAAAGCTCTTCTATAATATGTGGTTCACTTGCGACAGCACGGTGGCTCGTTTTTCAGAATCTGCTAGGTCATTCGACCTTAGTATAGGTTGTGCAGTCCATGCGGAACTATTTTCAGCAAGCCACGATGGACCGCTCCACCACAAAGGAAAATCTTTTAATTGTGCAAGAAAGAGTCCTCGAAACGCACAGTCTGCAGGATTTTCAGCGGAAGGGACATAACACCACGACAGGCGCTTTGAGGATATGGTTTCTTGCACATGAACAACACGGTTTGAAACAAAAGTGTTCCATCTATGCGGAGATGCGGATAACCAAGTAAGTACTACTTGTGAGTCTGACCAACAATATAGACCATGAAAAATAATTCTTTTTGACAAAATACCTAAAAGGTTAGATAAAACATCAGCTAACAGCGTAGCCGCACATAACTCCAATCAAGGAAGAGATGTCGTTTTTAACGCAGCTACTTTAGATTTTTCACAAACCAAAGAAGTGGTAATTCTTTAATTTGACAACAGAGTACAAATATATATAACGCATGTGTATCCTATTTGCGATGCGTTGCAAAATGCGTGAAGTTCTTGACGTATAGCGTGAGAAAATATAATTTGATAAAGTAATTTTATTTTGGAAAGACATATAGTCTCTTGTTTAAAGCGATGCCAACACTTAATGTGCGAGTCAGCGAGAGTAGCGTTCCAATCAAGTTTTGAAATCCATAGGTCCTGTATAAGTTTTTTACTATAAATATGGTTGGCAAAAAAAAATTTAATGGGTCATAGACTCGTGCTATCTCTGACAAAATGTTGCGCTTTGTAGGAGGTTTATCAAAAGCTAAACACGAATAGAAAAAACTGTCTATGACTGGATTCCACCTGAGTGCAAGAACTTTAACAAAATGCGGTTCTGCGGTGTCAAAATTGAAACAATCTTGAATTTCAAATTTGGAAAGTTTTGTTAAAATACGGGGGTCATTGCTAGCCCACTTGCGAAGATTAAAACAACCTTTTCTAAAAATGCTAATAAATTCCTTTCGAAAAAGCAAAGCATCATCAAGAGAATTAGCTCTAGCGATAATATCGTCGACGTAAATATCTTCTTTTATAGCCTGAGTTGCGGGAGGAAACATAGAACCTTCTACATCAGCTAGATGTTGAAGGGTGCGTAAAGCCAAAAAGGGCAAAGAAGATACGCCGTAAGTGACAGTGTTAAACCTATACTCTCTAATAGGATCATCGGATGAAGCGCTCCTCATAATCCTCTGAAACTCCCGATGTTCTTCGGTCATAAGTTACCACTTATTGCAGTATTTGTACCGAGCAATAGTGCAATCGTAACGGACTCAAAACTGGAAAATTGAAGTGTTCAAGCTGAATGTATAACGTTATTTTTGAATAATTTAAACTAATCGTTAAATTAATTATTACAAAATTAATGCATTGGGCTCAAAGGACCAAAAATTATGAGGAGCATCCGCAAACATAGGAAACCGGACACAAAATGAAAACAAAGATAAGAAACAAAAAAGGAAATCAGTAGTTGTAGTGCGATGTAATGTTCTAGGCCTCTAGGGGATCCCTGGGCGTAGCACTTGTAACTATAGAAATGCGGGATTTTGGAAAAGCGTGTGAATTTAAGCAAATGCCATTCAAAACTAACTGCACTTAACTTAACTTAATGCATAACGCGATAGGTCGCGTAAACATGTTGTTATGGGCTTTGCCTCATTTGATAAATATTTTATTTTTGAGGATAATCTGAGTAAAAATGACACATAATTCAGATTTCAAGAACAATTCAAAAATAGTAAATTTTACTTCTAGAGACGAAAATAACACTTATACAATAAGGCAACCCTTAGAAAAATCCTACTTTCATATCTATAAGTAAAAAATCAATTTTTATTGTATTTCGGTTAATAAAAAATGCGACAATTAATTGTATCCACGACGTCCGACTTTGAGCTAGAATCTTTTTGCACTAATTATAAATAGTTATGCGCTGGTCCAAAAGTGCTTAACTATCAAATTAATATTTATACATTATGTTAATAAAAGAAATCCTGAGAGTTCATCATACACATCCATACAAACCAAAATTTGTTAATACGCTCAACTTAGAGATTTGATACCTCGATTCAACTTGTTGGCTGGTCTCGAGGAATATTGGAAGACAAACCCTTTTTGTTAGAAAAATACTTTTCACTGATGAGACAATGTTTACGTCTAATAGAGTTATGTGTTCCCAAAACATTCGTTGGTGGACCTCTAAAACTTCTAACTTTGTGATTGAATGCCGTGTTCAGTAAGAAACGTGTAAGCTCGTATTTTTAATCGAATAATTAGATCTGCATCTCCTAGAAAATCCTACTTTCTTATCTATAAATAAAAAAATCAATTTATAGTGATTATCATTGTGTGTAATTATTTTATAATTTCTGATTTTATTATTTGATTCTCATTTGGTGGAAAAATGACTATTTACTATTTGAGATAAATTAAAACATAAAAAATAAGTATAGTCACAAACAACCTATCCAAATTGAATTAAAAGTGTTTGAAATTATTTGACTGTTTGTACAAATCAAGAATAATGTATTCATTATTAATACACTGCTATAACCTGTTTGACACTGATTATAGCCGACTTCATATGCTTGGTTTAATTACCTATTTGAATTAGCAGTAGTGAATAGCCAAACATTATTCCGTAATAAAGATTTAAATTGATCATCTAAATATCATCATTTGAAGTCGGTCGTACCTACTTGTTTTATTAATAACTTTTTAAACACACTAGCACAAAAATTTTTAATTATCAGCAATAAATAGCACAAAATTCGCACACAATTATAATGTAATAAAAATGTTAAATTCATGAAAAGGTACGGCTATGTAGTTACTGCACCCATTTGTTTTGTTAGTAATTTTTGAATACATCAGAACAAAATTTTTAGTTTTCAGCAATAAATAGCACAAAATTAGCACAAAATTATACTACAATAAAAATGCCAAATTAATCAAATGGACACAGCTACGTGAAGTCGGTCCATTAAAATGGAATTTTTATCATTGAAATTTAAGGATATGAAGTATAGTTAACTGATGAAGAATTTAAACCTAATTCAGATGCCAAATAATGTTGTAGATTAATCTGAGGAAAAATATAATGCCCAAAGTATCAAAAAACTTTATTTAAAAATCTAGAATAAGCAACTGTTTAAAAAATATGGGGTTTCCACACCAGAAAATTGTTTCAACTTTTTCAAACCTTTTCAAACAAACCTGTATTGTCAAAATCAAATGTTTCTTTGGCTATAAACGTGTATATGGGTTAAAAAAACCTTTCCAGCTGTAGGGATCATTGGAACTCGTCACCAGATTTTAATGATCTACATCAGCTCAGCGATACCTGTCAAACGTTTTGGTTAGATTCTATCAAAAAACGGATCATAAGCGGCTACAAAGTTTGGATAATGGCGAACAAAAATGGATATTGCCAAAATTTTTAAATCTACCTAGAAAAACCAAATTATGCTAAAAACAGCTGGTGTTCTAGGATGGGGAAGAATTTATTGAAAGGAATAGAAGACAAAAATCATTTTGTCTTTTTGACAGTTTCTTTAATTCAGTACAATTATTAGAGAAACTGAAAAGTAAGAGCATTTATGCATGTGGCCACAGTTAACCTTAACAGAAAATTGCTTTTAAACTTCAAGCCAGATAAACTGATAAAACGTGATCAAACTACCACAATCCCACAGAAATGATCCAAGTTGATCGGAACAATAGGAATGGAATGTTTGATAACATTTCATGTCCTATTGCATTAGTAGATTATAATCAAAACATAAATTTCGTTGACAAGTTTTACCAAAACCTCAATATTTATAAGATTGGTCCTAAATAGAAAAATGTTGGCCTCGCATTTTTATGCAGACATTGTCAACGCTTTTGTTCTGCACAAAAAATTAAATTTTAAAAAATATCTATAAAAACTTCAGAAGAAAAACAGTGAGTTTTCTTCTGTCAGACGCTGTAGTAGAATACAAAAAGAATTGTCGTAAAAATAAAATCGTGTTGCTATCAAAAATCAAAACCGTATATGCCTGTTGAAATACAAACGATTGAAAGTACTTATCAGCCGGAAAGGTCCACAAGAAGTCGTTGTGCTAAGTGCAGTTACCTCGAGGAACAAATTCGGACGGACGTTTTTTTATTATTTGAATGTCAACTTGTATCAGTCTCTGGCTTTCTATTCTAGTAGTAAATTATTATATTTCGGGTAATAAAAAAATACACGACAATTCATTGTATCCCACGACGCTCCGACTTTGAGCTAAATTTTGCATTTCGTGCATTTGACTTTGAACTTCAATATGGATACTTTAAAGTATTTTAATTATAGTTCTTGAACTGGTATAAATAAAAAATTTCTTAACTATAAAATTAATATTTATATTTTATGTTAATAAAAAAATTCTGAGTTCATCATGCACATCCATACAAACCAAAAATTTGTTCATACACACAAACCTAAATTTGCCGTGATCCTTTGAGAAATTTGTGTTTAATAATCAAATAATTAGACCTTATATTTTTAGACATAATCTCCAATTCCAGGCTTCTAATTTCTGAATAATTAAATTTTTATGTTCTCATGCAATTCCTTTACGTATTCGATACACTGTATGGTGTTAGTATCACGGGGCTCATGCCCATAGTCAAGAATTATTAATGCATGTTTGACACAACATTTCCTGGGCGCTAGATTGGAAGATATTTTACAAATACTTGGCCAGCCAGATCATCAGATTTGGCACCCCTATATTACTTCTCTGAGAGAGGGTTATCAACGAAAAAATTTATAAAATTCCAGCTGCAAATGACTCGGAATCTCGTGTGACGGATTTTGTAAAAAAACTGTTTTTTGTATGGAGAGAGATGGAGGGCAGGTAGAATTCGGATTTATTATTGTTGTTATTGTTCTGTTATTATGTTGAATTACATACATTATGTAAGCTAAGTGGTTTGTTAAAATTTTACACATAATTTTTATTTTGAGTAAAATAAAACTTCTTTCGGTGTTTTAGAACTTTTACACCAAAAAAAATTTTATTCCAACAATCAATAAAAAAATTCCATTTTTCAAGAACTTTCGTAAAAACGTTGGTAGATATAATTGAATTATTATTAAATCTGTATGTTCACTATTTTTAATTATAACAAAAACACATGGTATTTACATTTATACAGGGTGTTAATGAATTTGTGTTACATTTGAAGAGCAAGAGGGACATTTAGAAATAAAGTGAAAGTTTATATAAACATTTATGTTTTGAGCTTTATCTATCACTTTTTACATTTTCGATAGTGAATTAAAAAAGTTTTTGCTAATAAAAGCGGTACTCTTGTTTAAAGTACACAAGATTCACCGTTTAGAAAAAACCCGATTTTAAATTTTGTTTTTTTTATTTTGCTGTCAAACTATTTTTTTAAAATAAAAGTAAGCTCTGTAAAATCAACAAAACAAAATTTGTTAGTAATAATTATTACAATAAATGTTCAAAATGACGACCACTAACCTGCAGATATGTAGGAAAATTAACCCGTAGATATCATTTTTCAAAGACCTGCAGCTCACAAACCGAAGCTCAAAAGTATATATATACCTATTTTAGCATGTTCTGCTTGCCGTCAAATCTGTAACACGGTATTCAATACACCTTGTAGAATGATGTCAATATCTTTATCGACGCATGATCAGTTTAGGTTTTTAAAAATTGTCATTTTGACTTTCATTGTTTGTTAGTGGCAAACTCCTAAACTAAGCATAAATTTGAATAAAAAAAAATTGAAAAAAAATTACTAAATGTCAAAGAAAATCCAAGAACTACTTAGTTTAAATTTTTATTCGAACATTCGTTATAAATAAAAATTACAATACACTTATCTAACGCTATATTTACGATTAAGGTTGTGACGTCAAGCCAATGAGAGAGTGTTCTGGGTATTTAAACAAATTCCGTTACTTTTGCTAAGTTTTTGTACATAACAAGCAATTGAGTGACTTTTAAAATTTATTCATTTAATTTTAAGACTATTTTGGACGTATATTACCTTTCACAATAAATATTTTACAATAAAACCACCATTTGTATTAATCCAAATATTTCTATCATAACTTTTAGAACTAATCGCTTACAGCAAAAACGTAAGAGCGATTAATTATTTGAGATTCACTGATCGAAAACACTCCATCTAATAGCATTGTTTTATTAGATACTTTTTCCTGTTTATAAAGTGTTTTCTTTTAATGATGGTCTTTAAAAGACAAATCTTTCATTAAAGAAATTTAATTTGTTAGTGAAGCCGTTGAGCAAAGTACTTAAACTTTTTACGGCGACAGGTTAAATTTATTAGAACGTTTACTTTGTAAATATTAGATTATCTGATGTTCAATATAGAGATGGTCGTTAAGGTAAATGTGAATTTGAAATAGATAAAAATATGACACATAATTTACCTTTTATGTAACCTTATATAAAAGTGCGCTATAAATTATATGAATAACTCTTGAAAATCCAGAACGTAATTTTGAAAATAATTTTGTGCAAGAACTTCTCTTTATATTTTTTAAAGCCCAACGATAATAAAATGAACAATTACTTTCAAATGAAACAAGAATTTAATATTGAGAATAGAAAATGAGTTTTCTACAATAGACAATAAGTAATTGAAGAACAAAAGAGTATCTAGAGCATGAACGAACAAAACTAACAACGTCGTATCATATCGTAAAAGATTCTCTTGCTCGCAGGGGTGGTTAAATGTCAAAACTTGTTATCAATATCTCATCTACGCCACTTCAAATGTCGAGTCTGCGAAACGCTTTGCAAACTTGCACAATAAAAAGGTTAATTATAGTTTTCTATTCTAAAAGGTTTTAGAAGACTTTCTTTGTGGATATTAAAAAATTGCACATAAATAAATGTCATGGCATTTAAAAAAAAAATACGAAACAAAAATATACTTTTGCGTTATAATTGAAGTCGTATGAACCAAATTTGGATAAAAGTTTTAACCTACTTTCAGTGAACTATTTAACTCTTGTAGTACACTTGTTCTTGTTTCAGCAGACCTTTTTTAAAATACACTTGCGTTGTTACCGTAATTCTTGTATTTTAAATAATACTTTTAAGATGAGTTACCTCACCAAAAGTTAATCATTGTTCACAGTTAAGTAATAATTATCTCTCACTTAGTTTAAGAAACATGCAGTATACTTTAGAGGTGGAAAATAAATTGATATAAAATGTAAACCCATATTCTGACATTCATGAAAAAATTCATTCGCAATTCCAATTTTACTAGTTCGACAAATTAACAAATTAATAGTGTAATTACGAATATTTTATAAAACAATTAATACTTTTGAATTTGTTTAATTAATTGTAAAACGTGGTTTGTAAGTTTTTCTCGAAATTGATCGTACTTCCTTTACAGTTTTTTACGTTTGCCACAGCCGACCATGTACAAAGCAGGTACCCAAAAGCAAAGACAGTTTTATGCTGACAAGTCTTTTTTAAGAATATTTAAACACGTAGTTAACAATAAGAAAATTAAAATAGTTAAAACTTAGTTTATCGGCGCAGCAGGTAAAATTTGACAATGTTAGGATTATAAAATATTTTAATAATTTTTTTATTGTTTCTTTTAGAGGTTGATTTAGTGATAATATCACATAGTATAAGCGTATTAGATGGTTCTGCGTTTTGCCCAAATACATGGTCATGGTGAGAATTTATTTCCTAAATAATAAAGACAGAATCACCAAAAGGGACTTCTGCACTAAGTTATTATAAGGTCGATAGTTTGGTGGCTTAAAATGACATTTTAGACATTGATCTCAGACCATTTTTTTTGCCCGAATGCATTCTTTCTTTCAGGTTTATGCGTGTATTTTTTCTGGCAGTTTTTTATTTTAATTTTTTTCAAAATCAATCAATATTAGTAACAGCATTTAAATTCGCCATTGCGATTGATAAAAAACACTATTTCAAGGACCCATATAAAAAATCAACTTAAAAATCGGTTAATTGATTTTTGTTACCACCTAATGTATAGCATGTGTCGAACTACAAAGATGACGTAGACGTTTTCTATGTTAAATTCAAAAAATAATGTCTTTTTCTGGCTCAATTTGAGCACAATATAGCATCATATTATACGACACAAATAAATTTGTGTAGTAATGCAAGTGTTGAAAAGGTGTTTTAATAAAAAAAAACATTAAAATGTTTATAAAAATTTAGGCCACAAATTCGGGTTCAACCCTATACTTGTAATCTTTTCTTATTAATAAAATTATTATAGATGTTTGTTGCGTTGATTTGATTTGATTTTATCGAGAAAATTACACAGAAAATTGATAGAACACTTTTATCGCTTGTTAACTGGATACGACCCCTATGGACGCCGGTAATCGGCTCTTCTACAAAACTACATTTTCGTTTTTAACAATAAATGAGAAAGATTCATTCTTTAAAAAAAAAGTATTTAAATTTAGATATGCAAAAACATTGCTTGACAGGCAACCAAAATTGCACTTAAAAAATTATTTAACACCGTCACCTTTGAAATGACGTAGGCGTTTTAACAAATACTTGTAGTTAATTAAAAACTAGATTAAACAAAATATGTAAATACTACTACTAAAGCAAAAATCAAAAACCGTTACTGAACCTTATAGTTACCAAACGAATAACTTGATCTTTTCTTCGATTGGATACACGTTGGTTCTATATAGGTATAAAGCTTAAATGTTTTCAAAAATAATTTACATTTGGCCAATAAGGACCGATATCCCCAAACAACACACCGCCAATAATCTATAAATTATATTCAGCAGATGTTGGTTGAATGTAGAATTATTAATTTTTTAATATATTAAACTGATGCGATTTTTGATTAAAATTTAATTGGTCCAATATTATTTTACAAGCGTAATAAGGAACCAATATATTTGGTATGCTCTAATATTATTTCTAATAACGAGTCAATATAACTTATTAATATTGATACGATATAACACTTTGTTTCATTCTTATTGCGATGGATTACGCACAAATATTTTAATTAAAAAAATGTTAATTGCATTTAGAGCAATGAGAAACTCTTTGTTTGCGTTATTTATCACAAGGCTTGGGATTCGTTTGCACAATGTCAAAAATGGTTGAATTAACAAATTTATTTATACATAAAAAATTGTTTTTATAAGGAACAAACAGTTAACAAATAATAAATCCTAAATCTAAAATTTATAGTACGCGGCATGCATGCATAAACAATTAATAAATGTTTTTTTTTATTTACACAAATTATTTGTTTTTACTGCTGACAACGATGTCATTCTCACCGAACGGTAAAACTTTGCAAGAGTCTATTGAGCGCACTTTTTAAATATTGTAGAACTTTTTATTAAATCGATCATTACTAATTTAATTTTTAATTACTGCCGTTTAACATCTAGTTTGCATGTTTACGTGCAATACTCAACGTAAACTAATGCACGTTCAAAATTTCTTTGCACATAAAGTTATTCATAAATTATAAAATTAATAATTTTACAGAGCGTTTATTGTATTCTTTTCATTATCGCTACAACTAACTTACTACCTAAATAATTTTTTTATTTTTTAATTAAACGGAAAATATTCATTTATGTACAAACTAAATTATTTTATTAATTTTATTTATTCGTATTTCAACAAACAGAAAAACACCAAAAACTGCACCAAAAACTTTACTCGGACACGTGTCGGCGATACCGCTGACTGTTTTTGGGTTGCATGGTTGGTGTTTTATTTTACTATGCTGTGTTTTTGCTGTAAAACTAATAGCAACTTGTTTCGTGTTAAATAAAAAGTTGTTGAGTTTTAGTGTAATCTCTTTATTTCTCCGAACTGCTTCCTTGGAATTTTTAATCTCTACTGTAGCTGCCCGACCAACAAACGGAGAGTAAACTTTGTCATTAAATCCGGCGCCAGAGATTCGTCCTCTTTTGTTATTTACAGAAACTAATCAAATTGGGAAGCAAGCGTCACATGAGCATACAAACAAAAATACAATTATAAGGCTTTATTAGCTTTGATCCTCTTAACTTGAACAGAATCGGCATAATCTAATCTTACGTTATAAAAAGCTAGCTAATTGACGTTAACTCTTGTCATTGGCAATTTTAAAAATTGTTATTAACTATTGTGACGGTATTAATTCATAAATAATTAATTTATTAAGAAATTTTCTCCCTACAGTATAGGCCGCCGTGTTTACACTAATGCCTCTGATTATGCATTCTTATATTGGGTAGTTTAAGAGATTTTACTTGTTTAGAGTTGTCCGTTCCGTTTTGGTATTTGTGTATTCTAAAATTTACACCTCGTTTTCTCGCAAAAATTATATCTTCTTTTCGTTTAAATATCCGTTCTAAAAGGTGTTCATGAAAAGTGCTGTCTAGGGTTGAACAATTAAACATATGCTTTGTAATAGCAATTGAAGTAAAATCCTCTCATTCTAATTAGGAAATAAATCTTGATTCCAGTGTAAGTACCTTTCTTTGTTTTATTTTTCTGTGTTTTAATAAAGTATTTGTTCTTACGGGTTCTATTAATTATAGGCACCTTTTTTTGTTTGTTTTAACGTTTTGATTTTTCGTTTGACGTACTCTATTTTAATTGGTCAATGGATATTTAAGGATGGTTATACTAGCAATGATAATAATCCAAAAATTATAACCTATTGAACGGGATACTTTGAAATTCAAGACTGAAACTATAATGAAATGATTAATCAAGCTAAGTTATTTCTTTATGCATGTCATTAATTAATTTTGTCGCGTTATATGTATTTGTATCGTGATTGAGAGTTTCACAACGTAACTTTTGGGCTCTTATTCTTATCCTTATGTAAACTCAAAGGATCCTAATTGTTATTAAGTACCGTTTGAACAATACTTTGTCGTGTAAATCATTTGTAAGATTTATCGGTGTTCGCGGCTGTCAAATACGCTAATCTATTTGGGGGCGTTTGTGCCTCGAATTTATATTCGTGTTTTTAACGCGCTCTCGTGAATGATTGGTGTTTGATAACGATATATGCTATTGATTCTAATTGATATTATCTATTTGTATGTTTATGTGTTTCTCGATGTGTTAAATTAAACTCTAGTCACTAAACCAATATACGTAATTCTATGCACGTACAGTCTATTTCTGTATCTATGAATACATAGGGGCTTTAGATATTTCTTTTACATAATCTTAGGTGGCGCTTTATACATTTTTGAGCAGTGTAACGATTTTTAATCCAACCACGACCACTTCCGACTAAGAAGAGCTACCGGGGGACATCGAAGACACTGCTATATATTTATTTTAATTGTTTACTAATAAACCGTAATACTATGCTAAGAAAAAGATGAACCATGAAATCAAAACCTGTAGTCACACAAGTGCTTTGGATTAACTCCTCTAAAAAAATTAGACAACTTACATTATGTTGAGAAAATACATGTCTCCAGTAACAAATGTTAGTTAATCCTTGAATGACCGCAATAGGGTTAGCTACAAAGATGTTATATCGGTTAGGTGCAGAATGGATCCAGTTGAGAGTAACCATGAAATCGGTCTAATAAAACACTCTGTCATATGAAATATCAAAGTTTTTTGATAATTCGGCAAGAAGCAAAAGCCGCACACAACTCTAATCTTCGTATACTTACTTTATGCAGTAGCGGTACTCTAGATTTTACTGCGATTAAATTACATTGTATAGGATTTGAAGTAAAACATCTTATGGTGATACAAGCTACGTTTGCAAGGTTGCATAAACGGTAGTTAAATTTCTTTTTGATCGATTGTAACCTTCGTTAGTATTTTTGTGGTTGAATCGCTTTGGTTTGATAAATTGTTTTAAAAATATTATGCCGATTCATTCTATTACTTACAACACGTTTCAAAAATTTTCTGCAAGCAAAAGAGTTTTGGTTGCGGTACGTGAAGGATGATTTATTTATAACGCTCATTTTCGTATTTGCGCAATTATACCTGGTCGATTTATTCTTCATCGTGACGATCTGTCAGTTTGGCATTTAATAAAAACAATTTTTGTATTGACACACCTGTACAAGCACTTTGTAACAAAAAGAATCATTATAATTTTCGCTTGTCAACTTCCGATTTTGATGCTATCATCCGTGTGATTGACTTCAAATAAAACCGCTTTCGTATCTTTCAATTAGTTCGTCACTTCCTACAACCTAGCGTTACCGTTAGCTCGGCACATCAAATGTTGTAAAGTTTTGTTTTAACGAAATAACGTATTCGCGTATAACTATAGTACTGGGCTTTTATTACTTTTATTTATGTTTGCGTAAATTTAATTCAAGTCAATCCAAGTCCGTTTTATTATACAATTTATGTTGTGATGGCCAACGTCAATTTTATTGATAGAGTTAATTAAATTAACAAGTGTAAAACTATAAACATTATTTTCTTTTTAAGTTTTCTTTGATTAATTAAAAATTGTAAATTAGGAATCACATGTTCAATAAGATTTAATTGTAGATTCTTGTGTATATCGTTATTACCATTGTTTTGATTATAGCATAACTATTTATAATATGTAGGTGTTTCAAATGCAGTAAACTATATTAATTTTTGATCTCAGCAGTTTTTAATACTTACTTGATTATGTTTGTGTACGTATTGATAACAATACAGATTAGTGACAGTACTTTCACAAAGTAGAAAGTACCGTTCTGGTCGAGTTTATGGTAAACGAGGGCTGGAAGTTAATCACCTTTTCTTAATGTTTGACGGCGTGGCAACTTATTAATTCAACTCAGGTTATTCCACGAAAGCAAAGTTTTCCGAAACCACACCCTTTTTCCCTTTGAGCTTTAGTGCACACTTCCAATTTATGTTGGGTTTTTAATCATAATTGACGTAAAGTTTTTTGCATGTAACATGTTAACATTTAAATTTTAATTTTATGGTGGATTTATTGTTAACGGTTTGTTAACGACTAATTACGATTTAAGCAACCGGGTTTTTAAATAAAAACAGTTAAATTATTTTGATGGTTTTAAGTTGGTATCTAACTCATGGTATTATTTGATAATAGTATAATGGCCTATTTCTATTGGTTGGAAACTGTGTCTTAAAATAAAAAATCTGAACTTTCATTAATTTTATCAAAATATGGATTGTAACCGGAACAATTCAATTATAGAAGTTGAAAGATGGTCATCTTTGTTGACCGAGTACTTTATTAAGTAACGAAAATATGCAAAGTATCATTTTACACCATTCATTTATTTCTGTGTTGTTGATGGTAAAACCGAATCCATAATAACGACTAGAAAGTAAAATATGCAAATCGTGCATGGTTAAAATAGTTTGTTCCAACACGGTTGATGTGCAATATTTTATAAGCATCTACCTACATTTGAAAACTGATTCAGGGATCAATTCATTGGTATAATTGCGGTTCATCGAAATATTACCGTGGGCGTAGAAAAAGTGTTTTACATAAATCGAGCAATAAACAGTTTTTATTCTCGAATGATGTATTACACTCCTGCTTTGCAGTCATGTACAACCCTCCCGCTTAATCCAAAATGCGGTTTACAACTTTTATTATTAAAAATACTATTATTATATCATTACTTAACAGTTTTTATAAATAAATTTTTTCAAAATAATTATAGGAGCAAACATGGTTCTTGACTGGAAAGACTAAAAATACATTTTAAGACCGATTTTTTGCGTATTGTCCCATTAAATAGTTGAATATACATTGAAATAATTGATGGTAAACACGAATGCTTCGAAACACTCAACTTGTTTATTTCAGCAGACATAATTGCGTTTGTATTAAAAAAATTATTATTTGAGTAGAATTGTTTAACTGCTGCAGTACTTTTCTATGTTCGAACTGGCTAATGCTATAAAATTCGAATCCGGGTTGAAAACATTACTTTTATTAGAAGAAATATTTTGGAAAGAATCCATCTCAATTTCACAAAATTCAGTGGTAATTGCCGCTGATTACTAACCTCACAACATTACCATTTACAAACCTTTCATTAATTACAGTTCACTAACTTTATCTTAATCACCAGAAAAAACATTGTCTCCTGTTGATTTCTCCTAAAAGCTGAAGTAGTGTTTGTTCTGTAGTTTAACTTGGTTGAATAACTTTGAATTTAAATCAAATCGTATTTATTAATTCAATTAAATGTCATAAAAGTAAAAATCATTATCAAAAATAGTAATGAAATGAGATAATGGTATCAATCAAATCAAGAACAAGAACAATTAATTAAATTAAAGTTGTGTTTAAGCAATTAAGTTTAGAAATTAAAATTTAAAACTGGTACATATTATATAAAGTAAACGCCAATTTTTGTATTTGAAATTGTAAAACTCACATTAAATAGTTTTGGTGAGAATTTCAAGTTAGAAAAAATGTTAAAACACCCGCGTGGATCAAACGAGAAAGGAAAAATGTCCGCTGTCCGTGTAGAAAATTTTCAGTCTAATTTAATTTCCACCAATAGAAAATTAGCAACATGAGCGCCATTCTAAGACGGCTCACGACATACGTCCTAAATACGAAAAGTAAAACCGTAACAAGAGGCGAAATTTTCTATGACCCAAGGACCGCCAAGCACTCTTTCTCAGTATTAGAATAGTATTGTTTATTTTCCTTTAACAAACAGCTAATATAGTTTACCGTTTTCCATTTTTTAGAATTCTGAGTATACAAACGGAAAAGAAAAGTCAAGACCGGACATGATTAGCGCAGAAACTAAAAGCTCTTACAAGGTAGAGAATAATTTAAAATAAAGTATCAAAATTTAGAAAACTCTACTTAATGCAAATTCGACATTCAGGAAACAAGGTAACAACGATGAGTAAATCATATAAACTTACCATTTCTGCTCACACCGCCGACAAATATCCCCGGGGAATGCAATTGATAGCAATAAACAAATAGAAAGATAATGTGATAGTGGCATAGAAAGTAAAATAAAAAATAAGGGCGTCGGGTAAACTCAGCCGACAAGAATTTGAACCGCTATACAGCTCATGTGTAATTTTACCTCTCCGTAGGTTTGGTATACACTAGTTGAATTCGTATTCCATCGCAATGCTTCCCAACCAAAAAAAAAGACAAAATAAACTATTGATCGATCAAAGTTAACTAAGAACTAAGAATAAAAAATAAGTTTACCATTATTTCCAAGGAGGCAATAAGCACGTAGATACTTTGTCGTAACGCATACGCCCAGCAAAATATGTTGTTACTATTCACGGATTTACTATTGCAGTTGATATAATTCAACAATCAACGAAAATTCGTCAACCAAGAACGGCCTGTTACCATTCCATCAAACGAGGTTAATATGAGTGTAGCTCAAGGGGTCTTCATGTTTATAGGAAACAAGCTTATGTTTCATCTTAAAAATACGCCAAATACACCCCAAAAAATGAATAATTTTTTCCAAAAAATCTATTAATAATAGTTTAATTAAGAATATTAGCGACCAAATTTTTATGAGGCGCCCTGGTAGATATACAATGTTATTACAAAAGTTCCCCACAAAATTCAAAAATAAGGGTTTTGGTAATAGTCAGGAAAAACGATGCAATTTAAAAAAACCCATTGACATAGGTTTGACCTTTTATTGCGGTTACCATCGCAGCAGCTATGACGTCATTAAACATTTTTAAAATGAATGCATAAATTTTTTACATTTGTTAATTTGTCATATTAATCAAGAATTATAGCAATATGTCTAAATAGTAGGCCAAATAGTTTTGAACATTTAAGACTCTGTATTAACGTCGAAATGAGAACAATTCGCCCAGAATTTATTCAAAATTCAATTGACAACATTTACACTTGCCTAGGACATTGCCAACTTGTTCATGGCCACCAGTTTCAACATCTTTTATAAATTACTTTGATTATGAACATGAAAAAAATTATTTTTCAACAAAAGAAAATGTTTTAGTTTAGTACTTATTACCAGTGATATTTTGTGTGGTGTGATAAAGTCATAAAATTAAATTAGGCTTCAATTATTTTTTTAATACGTAATTGACATTGCTGCTACATTATTTTCTATTCTTAAAATCATTTCTCTTATTTTAAATGATATACTTTATCAGTTTCTCTTGTGATAGCAAATGATCTCTGTTTTAAATTGTGTTGCGGTAGGCTTCCATTTTTAAAAAAAAATGTTTGATGACTTTATAGCATTGCTATTGTAACCGAACTAAATGTCAAAACCATGTCAAAATGTGGCTTTTCAAAATTTGTGATTGACATGTTTTAGCGTTTTTTCATACTATTACAAAAATCCCTTATTTTGAATTTTTGTGCGAAACTTCTGTAACACACTGTATATTTTATTATTCTTATACGTATATAAAAATCAAGTTATTTGCAAATACTTGATGAGCATAGTAATTTTGCAGCTGGATCTCGTAGGAAAAATGTATATCAAACAATATTTCGTAATAATAATAATAATAATAATAATAATAACAATAATAATAATACAACGCTTTTTCATGCAAAATCAATGTTCTCATGTCAAAGGTGAGAAGACCCATGCCAGCTTCAATCCCGAGAAGTGAACTATAGCAGAAATTGCTAAGATACACATACTCAGAAGCTCAAAGCTATATCTAAACGTCTCCGTAGATACAAGGAATCTAATCGAAGGAAACAACAAAATATCCCTATTTTCCGGAATGAAAAACAGTTCTCACGGAACTATCTACTAACGAAACGACAAAGTTTCCAACTCTCAGGTTCACCCACACGAAAGAAGGGTATCACTCATTTCTGGTCTCAAATATAGTCGCAGCCAGTTGAACACAATGCTGAAAGTTTGTTGATGGAGCAGAGAAGAACGGAAGTTCAAACATGTGCGATCGTCATAACGAAAGCGCAAAACTGGAAACCCCATGCAGTGACCAAATACAAACTTTTGGTGAGCAACCATTCACATGCACTCACAAACTTCTTTCACACGCTTTATCTATGCCATTTCTACAATGACTCACATCCATCCCCCAATTTATCACCCAAAGGTATTACCTATTTATGCGTAAGGATCTACAACACTCAAGATCCCAGTGAGTATAGACCAATCACTTGCTTGCCCACAGTCTATAAAGCTATTCACAGCATGTATATCCAGCAAGGATTATATCAGTACTGCAAAGTAACAGCATAATAGCAGAAAAACAAAAGGGTTGTATTGAGGTTCTCAAAGGTTACCAAGAAAGAGCAACTTGTGATAAACTTGGTTGTCCTAGGACATGCAAGAGCTACACGTAAAACCTCTTCAAGTCATATAATGAGTACAGCAAAGCTTTTAATTCAGTTTCACATTGCCATGAATACTTAATATTCTGAAAATATACAAAGTTGAACCAATACTAATTTCTCTCTTAGGACAACTAATACTCAGGTGGAGCACCGTTTTAACTAACAAATAACACAAAATGTATTACTTTAAAACATATTTAAATCCGACGTAGCATGTTTTAAGGAGACTACTTTAGACCTTTTGTATTCTGTATGTCATTAAATCCCTTATCACAAATATTGAATGAGAATGGATTTGGTTATTGTATAAAAGCAGAAAGACAACAACAAAGGATCACACTTTCCTCCTTTATATGGACAATTTAAAGATATATGCTACAACTTTTTTTAAACTTCAGACCCTACTGCAAAAAACAAAAGATTTCTCAAGAGATGTATGTATATCATTTGGGCTGGACAAATGCAGAACTGTCAGTCTTAAAAAGAGTGCTAGAAATGCTGTTGGATTTAAACTGCAAGACAAAGAAGCAATAGATCCACTCCGCGAAGAAGAGAATTACAAATATCTAGGAGTTTAACAGGCCGTAGGTATACAGAATACAATGATCAAAGAGCTGACCAAGTTCCGTGCTCAGCATCCTAAAACTGCCACTGAAGAGTTAGTTCTAAGACACCTAGGAGGAAGAAGCATTATCAGTATCAAGCGACTGTTTAGTAAACAGGTGATTACTCTCAAAAAATATTTTAGTTCAAAAAGAGACACATCTTTTCTGCACAAAGTAATAGATTCTGACAACAACTATACCCTACTGGATCTACAACATACTTTGACCAATGTAGAAACGCAAGTAGCTGAACCGACTACTGCATAGACCTAGTCACTCAGTGGAAACAAAAAGTACTTCATGGTAGACATTTCCACAATTTGGACCAAGAACATGTTGACATTTCTGCGTCAAATTACTGGTTGACTCGTGGGACTTTGTTCCCAGAAACTGAAAGTTTCGTAATGGCCATCCAAGACCAAGTTGTGGCAACTAGGAACTATATAGAAGTACATTGTCAAAGACAGGAGCATTCTGCAGTGATACGTGTAGACAATGCTCCACTGCTTCAGAAACTATTCAGCACATAACATCGGGGTATCGGGTGTTGTCAGCCACAGACTATACGCACAGACATAATCAAGTTGCAAAAATAATACACCTAAAGCTCGCTTTGATCTACAAACTATGCGACAAAATAACACCATACTACGCATACTCCCCAGAATCTGTTCTTAAAAACCAAGAATGCAAACTGTATTGGCATCGCTCTGTGATAACAGATAAAACCATACTTGCCAACCAACCGGATATAATCCTCACATTAAAGAATCAGAAGAAAACCTACTTGATTGATGTCACGGTTCTCAATACACATAATTTACAACAGGCACATGGAGGAAAAAACTAAATAAATACAATAAGGTAGCTAAAAAAACACGAAAAATTTGACAACAACTCGTCAACGGAATCATGCCTATAGTTATTTCTACTACTGGAGTTGTACCAAAAACACTCGCTAGTCGCCTCAACAAAATTAATATTCGATCGACGCCATGACCTCCGGCAACACATATGAATATCTTGATCTACAACAGAGTAGACAAATAAAACACGCGAATATTCGCAATCATGTGCGACAACTGTATATTCAGAGAGTGGAAAATATCTTCCAAACTGGTCTCAATGGAAAAACATGTTCATGGTGCTCAACACCTATGCAATTTCTGTTCTCACGTATACTTTTGGTTTGGTGAAATAGTCGGAAACTGAACTTGAGAAACTGGAAAAAGCTACATGTGTTTGCTGACAAAAAACCACAAGTACACCATTCTAAGTCAGCTCTATAGCATAGTGACACTTCCACGCTGTAATGTCGGAAGCAAATTCAGACACTCCGGAAATATTTTGCAACACATAACATTACCTTACATCAAGTCATCAAAAAATTGGACGATAAGTACATGCCCCATTACACCTCTTTCATGATACTGATTGCGAATTTTAAGTCAAGCAACACACAATCAACAAAATGCGTTAGAACGGGTATCAAAAGCACTACATGGAAGA
Source organism: Abscondita cerata (assembly GCA_030710515.1). NCBI lineage: Eukaryota > Metazoa > Arthropoda > Insecta > Coleoptera > Lampyridae > Abscondita > Abscondita cerata. The sequence continues at coordinate 291,591 of JALBCR010001021.1, forward strand.
CCTGCCAACAAAATTAAACAACAAAATAATGACTAATGCTTCTGTACACCAAGTTATCTTGGCTTTATCGACTCACGTATTTGTTTTAAGCATTAAAACCATCGGTTAGATGGCGCCCGTGCGCTGCGCACACAAAGTTCTTACATTTATCTATTTTCATTTTACTTGTTTTTACTATTTTACTGTGTCTTCTTTTTATCACGAGTTGTCGCAAGTCACTCTTTTTACTTGTATTCATTGCTCTAGGAGAGTTTAAAAGTCCAACCGCCGTATTGTACAGTTGTATACCGCGCGTGAGTTTACACCTCTGATGAGCTTATAATAAGGCGTTTTGCTGCATCCAGGTTTTCTTTTTTGCGTTTAATAGCTTTATACAAGTTTTTTACATCTTATTCTTTCTCTTTTTTTGTTTTAAGCATTAAAACCATCAGTTAGATGGCGCAAATGCATAACACACAAAATAAAAAAAAAAAAAACACTTTCGGATACACAAGTTCTTACAGTTAACTGTTGGCATTTACTTAGTTTATACTATTTACACATGTCCATTTTAATACGAGATGTCGCAAGACACATTTTACTTGAAAATAATGACTTTAAGAAGCTTCAAATACTTTGCTACAACACAACAACAGAAAGATTTTTTATCGCAATTTAAGATCAAGTAATCCTCACTGAAACTACCTGAAGTATATCGTTAGAGCGAAAATAGAAGATGACAAGTGCCGAAGATGTCATCAACCAAAGCGAGACTATTCAACACATCACGTTGGTGTCAAGCTCTTGTGACCACAGAATACCTCTCTAGACATAATGGGGTAGCCAAACGTTGTACATCAAGATCTGGCACTACAGCATGACCTAATAACTGACAAACTGTCTTATTATCCTTATACTCATCCCGGTTTGGAAAATAACACCCACAAATTATATTGGCACCGCTTTGTTTTGACCGATCGGGCTATCACCCATAATAGGCCAGACATTATATTCATTGATAAGAACCCCAAGAAGACATTACTGATTGATATAAGAGTACCGAATAGTCATAACATCAAACGTTATTTACACTGAGAAACAGGAGAAATATCAGCGGCTTAGTGAGGAGGTTAGACATATTTGGCATCAAAAAACAGTAGCTGTAATTCCACTCATAATCTCTACAACTGGAGTGGTACCGAAGACCCTTAGAACACATCTGCAAGAGCTCGGTGTGAAGAACATGATTGCAGCAATCCAGAAAGCCGTCATACTCTCTACATGCTCAATTGTACGCTCTTTTATTTACTTTAGACCATAGAATTAATCAATGTCTTGCTATGGCCGATACTTGCTATTCACCCACAAATTGTGGAGATTAACGATCAATAATAATAATAATAATTTATTGTCCAACAGAATTTAATTCCGTTTACCGAACAACTAAAAACAAAAGAAAATTTGTTAACATAATATCCAACAATAATTATATAAAGTAAAGCAGAAATAAAAAGAAAACTTCTCATGTTTCTTGACATATCAATCGAATTTTTCGAGACCCGTTAGGTTGGATTTTCCGTTGCGAACAACTGAATAAATAATGTGAAATTCCTTCTTTCCTCCGGAACTCACTATTTAATTTATTCAAAATGCTCTTATACTTTTATGTGTATAAATGAAATTTTTTATTGTATTTAGTGAATACTATCAAAATGTGTAAAACGTATTTAACTAAAATTGACACTTTTGTTATAGGTGACGCAACGCAAGTTTAAATTAATCTTTATTTTAACTAAGAATACGACGCTTTCCTCAAGATAATACAGCTTCAGAACAGTATTACTTTCATTAACGAAATACAATAATACAGTTATAAAGTTATTGTTTTTAAGTTAAATTAACAGCCTTATGAATTATAATTGCCTGACAAAGTTATATAAATATCCTTAGTTTAAACAAATATTTTTTTGTATCTTATTTTAGATGTTTAGTCATCGTTTATGTTGAATTAAGTATTCATTTAAATTAATAAGAAAGTGTCTCCCAAGTACTAGTTTAAACTTTATCTTTTTAGCCGTTAAACTAACATTACGGCGCTCGAAATGAAGGAACCTTCAGGATAAGTCGTAATATATTTCCTTTATGCCACCAGGCGGATAACAATTCTCTCCTCGTATGTTACGAACTATGTACTTATCACTTAACTGTAACTTTCATTGCAGTTGTAATTTAGTTTATATTAAGAGGTTCCGTCTGGATCTTTCCACTTCATACTAAACTAACTTTTCACCAATTTTGTAACAGAATTGATTTCAATCTAATTTACCTAGATTATTAATTTTTAGTAGGTACCTCGTAGGTTGGCAATCAGGTTTATTGCGGTTACTGTTATTATTACAGTAACATTCTAAATCTATTTTTAAACGTTAAGGATAACTGCTTCTGTAAAGTTCGTGCTTAAAATGTTTTCAAAAGGGTCTTTACCCAACGAAAGATAGCAAATTAAACTAAATGGGTAATTATTATAATAGACAATTTTCTAAATTAGAAAAGAAAACACTATGCAATTTTATACGGTAATTACTGATTTAAACTGAAATAGTTATTTGTGCGGCATTCTTTTGAAAGCGGCAATGTACACTCATGAAATTTAAAACTTGGACACCACAATTTCTGTAAACAAAAGTTTGCACATTGTGAAGCGGGCTTAAGGGTATCATTTACAATTCTAACAGCAGGTAGTCTCAGCAGGGGTTATCTTATAGAAGGACTGTAGAATGAATCATTACACTAAGCACGTTTTAGAAAATAGGTAATTTACGTTGCTTACTTAATTTTTTTCTTTAAAGAATATATTTGAAGGTATCGCTAATTAAACACCATAGCTCGATTAATTATCGAATCAAAATTTTGTTTAGGAAATGTTTACAAAATAAAATTAGAAATAATTTTGATTTAAAAAACGTCTACAAGCAATAACTTTTAAATTAAATCAAAAACTAAACATGGTTATTTGGGTTGACTGATTATTACTTATTTTTAAATAAATCTAACCTACTAATTATTGTAAGTTATTAAAAAAATCATTAAACTCTCTATTCATAATATTTAGTCCTTACAAAATGTATATTTTATGACGTTTCATTTTTTCTGTAGTTAATATAAAAAGTGAAAATAAAAACTAAGGCAATTCTTATTGTCAACGTATATATTTAGTTTTTGACAAGAATTTATTACATAATTATAATTAAGATACCAAGTTATAGTTTAAAATTAAATGAAAACGTTTTTTTAAATAAAGGTATTACTATATAAATAAATATAAGAAATCAATAATGGGTGTGACCTCCATTATTATTGATACATTCTTGGAGGCGTCTGCTCATTGACGCTATCAAGGTATCAATATAATTAATATTAATCGTTTCCCATGCGGTATCAATGGCTGCAATTAGTGCATTACGGTTTACTGGTATAAAATTTGGCCCTTGTTGTCTTCGGATAACAGCAAGTATTCGAGCCCAAACATTTTCGATAATGTTAAAATCTGGGCTTTTTGCTGGCCAGGGTAACAGCTCAAGTTATTTTCTCGTATCCAATTGCGCACAACCCGCGAAGTATGAATAGGGGCGTTGTCCTTTAACAACAAAATACATTATGAAAATGTTAATTCAACAGATCCCGAACTATTTTTGGAGAAAGTATAGTGAAATAAGAATACTTACTTGTTGGAAAATATAATCTTCGTCTGGATAAAACACTTCGACTGAAGGTTTCATAATAGTTTCCAAAATATCTAAATACGCAGCAGAATCAAAATAGCCCAACAAACTCCTTGGCCCCGCGCGCTAACCCAACCCCACACATTCACAGAAAAATAACCACTTCGTTTTAGGACATATATGAATAATTTGGTAGAATTCTCAAAAACTTTTAGTGGTCCATCGTTGCGGCTATTGAACGTTTTTCGTCGCTAAAAATCACTCGATTCCAAAATTCCAAGGTTCGTTCACATATCGCCTTGCAAATTCCAGACGACGTCTCATATTTCGTCACTGAGAACTTCTTTCGCAGCAGCATTATACTTCTTTATTTCCATCTCCTTTAATCTTTTTGTGCAGTTATACGGCATCCGGGAAAATGTGTATCTGCTATAGCCCTGGAATATGTAGCAAATGGTTGTTCTGTTACGTAATGAAACAACTCGAGATCTTGAGCACGTGTAGATACTTTAGGTCTACCACTTCCGATGGCTCTTTCCAAAGTGTGTTCATGATTCCACGTACGCTACGGCCCGCCGCTAATTCCAAAACAATCCGCGCTTTCAAATCAGCACCGAGATGAGGTGGCATTTTCTAACACTTGAAATTTTAAACTAAAATGGAATTTACATTTCTTACTTTATTTATTGGTTCACACTACCCCTCTCTCAAACAGTAGGTAATTGTTTATTTATTACATACTTCTAATGACCAATGTAACAACCCTTAGAGCAATATGACTCAAAGGAAGTAAATTAAACAAGCAAGGATATTCTATTGTTATTGAAACTTATTCATAAAGTAAAAGCCATTTCCTTATAATGCTAATGGACAGGATTTTCTTTTAAGTATTAAGATTACAATAGAGGACTTATAAACTTTCGAAAATATCTAATTATAAATATTTACACTGCAATTGCGCTTTTTCCTTAATAATTTCTTAGCAATAACATCACGTTCTTGGTTTTTAAGTTGTCATAAATTTGATATGATATAAATTTGTGTTTCTAATATTACATCACAAACTAATCTTTATTCGCCAAAAATTGTTGCTTAAGTTGTAAAGCTTCGTACACACCTGAACAACAAACCGAGCAACAAACATAACAACGAACCGAAAGTCAAACAGAACGACAAACGATCTTTTATGATTTCCACAATCCGAACAACAAACGGAACGTTTGTGCTGTTCCATAATTATTTTCAGTAGTTTTCAGTTCATATATATTTATTATTGAGAAGAAAATTGCGGAAAACAAGAAGATAGTGCCAACCAAATTTTTACGCACAAAGAAGAGTAAAAAATTATAATTTACTTCGCTTTTTTTATTTTGGAAATTTCCCGCCCAAATGATGCTAATAGGGACATCATTTTTTCTTGCATTCTTAAACACTGATTAATTTAAAACATTTTTCTTCTGTCAACTCCATAATATTACCTAAAACACAACAAACCCACAAAGGGAGGACAAAAAATAAATAATTTAATTCTCCCGCATAAGTTTGTTCGCCGTTTTGTTTAGATTCGTCCAAACCTGCAAACGCATTCGCGCGCATTTTCTTTGATGTCGGAGAAAAAAAACCGACAAGTTGCGGGAACGCCGCAAACCGTTCGTGGAACAATCAGGACTTGCGAATCTGTTCTAAAATTCGTACGTAGCACCGTCCAAATTAATGTTCCGATTGCCGTTCGGTTCGTTGTTCTGTTTGTTCCTCGGTTTGTTGTTCAGGTGTGTACGAAGCTTTACAATAAGCATATTAATATGAACTATATCTTATGAAAGGAGAGTTATGTAACTATAATTAACGACTTAACGTTACGTTAGTAGATTCCATTTACTATTTACACATATTTTCTTGGAACATTCGATAATTAACTATCGGGATATGATGACCCTATACTTCGCAGGTTGTGCGCAACTGGATACAAGCAAATAACTTGGAGCTGTTACCCTGGCCAGCAAAAGCCCAGATTTTAACATTATCGAAAATGTTTGGGCTCGAATACTTGCTGTTATCCGAAGACAACAAGGGCCAAATTTTATACCAGTAAACCGTAATGCACTAATTGCAGCCATTGATACCGCATGGGAAACGATTAATATTAATTATATTGATACCTTGATAGCGTCAATGAGCAGACGCCTCCAAGAATGTATCAATAATAATGGAGGTCACACCCATTATTGATTTCTTATATTTATTTATATAGTAATACCTTTATTTAAAAAAAAGTTTTCATTTAATTTTAAACTATAACTTGGTATCTTAATTATAATTATGTAATAAATTCTTGTCAAAAACTAAATATATACGTTGACAATAAGAATTGCCTTAGTTTTTATTTTCACTTTTTATATTAACTACAGAAAAAAATGAAACGTCATAAAATATACATTTTGTAAGGACTAAATATTATGAATAGAGAGTTTAATGATTTTTTAATAACTTACAATAATTAGTAGGTTAGATTTATTTAAAAATAAGTAATAATCAGTCAACCCAAATAACCATGTTTAGTTTTTGATTTAATTTAAAAGTTATTGCTTGTAGACGTTTTTAAATCAAAATTATTTCTAATTTTATTTTGTAAACATTTCCTAAACAAAATTTTGATTCGATAATTAATCGAGCTATGGTGTTTAATTAGCGATACCTTCAAATATATTCTTTAAAGAAAAAAAATTAAGTAAGCAACGTAAATTACCTATTTTCTAAAACGTGCTTAGTGTAATGATTCATTCTACAGTCCTTCTATAAGATAACCCCTGCTGAGACTACCTGCTGTTAGAATTGTAAATGATACCCTTAAGCCCGCTTCACAATGTGCAAACTTTTGTTTACAGAAATTGTGGTGTCCAAGTTTTAAATTTCATGAGTGTACTTTGTGCTCGAAAAACACACATTACTTTTCTACAGCCGCATTTTAAATAGTTAAAAGTATTTAAAGTCATAGCACACATTTTACAATTTAATTGGCATCTTCATTAAACCATTACCATAGTGTTGGCAATAAGAATCTGGCATTTAGTTGGTAAAAATTTATACTTAATTATAAATATTAAAAGTAAATGAACAATTATTACAATTATTTAATGTTATATTTGATGCAGAAGATGGATTTATTGAAATTTCGTATGTTATTGATGAATCAAACATCGATGTAGATGCAGTCAACAACCGGTGTAGATGAACACGACGAACCCAAAATCTTCTGGGCTATGTCAATTTTATTGGTAATTGCGTCATCTATATATCCTTCTGCGACACTTAAACTTTTCCATCCTCCAAGACCAAGTTTTAAACAGTCGGTATTGTTTTTCATATTTACTTCTAGACTTTTCTGGGTGTAAATTTAAAGTTGCGGATTTGGCTGCTTTGGAAATATCAGGCGGAGTACATAAATAATCCTCACTTTCGCTCTCCATAATGATTGAATTATTATTTATTATTTTTACGACACCAAAAAAGAAAATTAAATGTAATATTTGATAAAATAAGCGAGCGTTTTGTTTTCCATGAGCGCAAAATAAAACTCCACAGCATTCATCGACTTTGCGATTTCGTTTGAATATAGTAATTAGTTATTTTGCGCGCCGCTGTAGAAAAATAACTATTTAATGACTTGCTTTTTTGTAAGAAATATTAAATCGACTACATTTAATACCTATAAAATACATAAAATCCGTGACGCTTTTTATAAAACGTTGACGAAAGTCGCAATAATGTAACAAGTGCTGTATAAAAAGCTTTAGAATTTTCTTTGAAGTGATATTATAAATAAAATTTCGTATATTTACAAGAATTTTATTTCGTCAAAATGAACGTTTAAAAGTTTGAATTGATTATTATACGTGTAGAGCCTTAAAATCGATTGAAAGCTTTACAAACTGTCATTATGAGTAAATTTAAACCAGTTGGGAATGCGCAAGCTTGCATTACCAGGATGAACAAAGAACTGCTTATTTAAGCTTAAGAATTTTTTCGATAATTTGACTGGACTATAAAATTTTTTTAAATTTCTTTGGGAGCCGATTTGACCACTTTGCCGATGAATCCGAAAAGAAAATTTTTCAAAAAAAGCCAACAGGAAAAAAGGTACGGACATCCAGACAGACAGACAGACAACAGACAGACTTTGTGAATTCATAAGATGAACTTTTGTTAATCGAAAAACTTATTTATTAGTTTTAGTTGTAATTAATAGTTACGTATAATTATTAATAATAGTTATGTATGCATTAGTAACATAATGAAGCAGTTTTCTGCTAGCGTCCTATATTAATGCACGAGGTCGATTAGCCGTAAGACAATAAGAACGGAAAACTGAAAATTATCTTAAAATTCTTACAACACCGTACGTGCTATCAATCAAAAATCTAAAGAAAAAAAAGAATAAGAAGTTAAGTCTGACCATTAAAGTTTCTAAAATTAGTGATTGTTACTGACTACGGAATTATGTAATCAAGTAAAGCAGTGCATGTTAAATAAATTACTTTGTATGCAAAAGATTATGTTGAACTGTATTGCACCTGAAAAGAAGAAAAATACTCAGGTAAAAAGTAAGAAGACGACATACAATACACTGAAAATGTCAGTCTTGCTTAACTCTTTTGGAGAAAATGCAGCAAAGTATAGATCTCGTCTTTAAAGACTTTCTACTCTATACTAAGAAGTACATTAATAGAAATAAAAGAAATACATAAGAGCAAATTATACCTTGTTATCTTTGTGTTGGGATAAACGTATTCTATTAGAGTTGTACAGTGTGTCCCATTTTTGTTGTAATTGCGGGTTATCTCCGTCGTTAGTGAAGATAGAAGGTTGTGGTTTACTTTTTTAAAATCGAAGATTGCACTACCAAAAAGTTCCCATAGCTTTTCTTGGTTGGAAGATATAGGTTCAATTTGAAAATTTTAACTTTTCGACTATTATCTGTTATTCTTTACATTAAAATCAGAAATATAAAAATACGTTTTATAAATTTTTTTACGCAGAGAATACAGGCCTCTAGTTAGAATACTGTAGGCTTCCGGGCCTGGGTGGCTCTAATCGAAGACAAATACGAAGACAGTTTACACAATTTTATTTTCGGCAATGTACAATAATAAAAAAAGAAATTAATTCATAATAAAAAAACATAAACAAAATTGTATTCTAGCAGCTCACGGCTTCCGCCCGCTAGAATGCGGCCTGATAGTTGCCCCCCCCTTAACGCTGTTGTGTAACTGGACGAAGTAAAAAAAAATAACGTAAAGAAGTTAATTATGGTGGTTGGTATTAACGTCAATTAGTTCAATAATGGTTGATTCACCTGGTTGTTGTTCGTAACTCACTGTTTTTACAGTGGAATCTAGAGGGGAACGGCCAAAGTTAATACATAGGAGGGATTTAGAATATGCAAAAGCGGGAATACCGCACGAGGGTCTCGCAATTACTAACGGTGACTACAAAGCCGCAATAGACGTTACGCTAGAGGCCCTTACAATTAGTCAAATGCACAGTAGTTTAAGTCTAATGAAATATTCTTTTCCGTTAAGTTCTTTACACACCGTACTTAGATCATGGTTGGTTACGGACGTCTCGAATGGGGGAACCCTCACGGTCTGAACGTTTTCACGGGGATATTAGTTTTTGGGTGTGTTTGAAGAGCAAACGTCGCGCAAGAAGAAACTCTCGCGGTCTGTACGTTTCAACGGGGTGTTATTTCTCAATCTTTTCTGCGACAGAGCACTAGGTCCCTTACGGTCTCAAGGCGCTAAAATAACAATAAAAATGGTAACTAAAATAGAATTTGGTTTAAAACGGCAAAATAAAAATTAAATTCGAAAGTAATTATAAGTTCGGAAAACGGTGAATATTAATACAATTGCAGCGGCGGAGAAGAGGTTCTTCTAATACGATAGATAAAAAGGTGGTTCTTGAACTACGAAAAAGAAGGCTCTTCAAAGACCGACAGAATCAAGACACCTTTTTTTCTTTTGGGGGCCTATTTATACCCGCATCTAGAAACCGTTTCGTCTTGTGAAAGTAGGGCCAATTACGTCACTATCTCCTGGTATTGGCCGGTGAGATTGTTGTTGGCCTGTGATTACGTTTATCAAGCGTAATTTCCTATAAAAAAATTTCAAAGTTTGCTTTATAAAACTTATCACTAAAATTTCCCAAGTATTTGATTGTATTCTTACAATACTTTTATCTTACATCGTTTATGAGTTTTAAGGAAACTTATGTTTTTTTTAAATTAGACACATTATTTTGTAATGTAATTTGTTTTAATTTTAGCTAGGTACTAAAAAATATAACCTACATAGATATTTATTTTAAACAATGAACTTGTATACCATTTTTTGTAATTAGTTTTCTCAATCTAGTAGGTCTGAAGAAACTAAATGAATTTAACAGCTAAATGAGTTTTGTATTTAGGAGTTCTCTACGTTACTAGTTAGGACATTAAAATTCCCATTTAAAAAAAAACATAGGTTTACTTAATATTTCATAAATACTAAAAGATAAAAAAATTTAATAAGACTGACTATTGTACATACAAAATTCTATAATATAAATTCTTTTCTTTTCGGTATGATAAAAATAACAAAAATACAGGAGATATTTAAAAAGTTAAAATTTTCAATTTCACCTTCTATTTCTAAACCAAAAGGTTATGAAAATTTTCTTGATGCCATCTTTCGATTCTCAAAAAGTGGCACAGATTTGCAAAAACTGTAACTTTCTAATCTTTACTAACAACGGAAATATCCTGCAACAACTAAAAATGGGACACACTGTACACTGTATGTTACCTTCGTTTTGGGATAAACTTATAATACACGGATTTTACTAAAAGAAAGAGTTGTTTTGTATTATAGAAATAACACTTATCATAAATATTAAAATTGTTTTGTTTATTTTAGAATTTATTTTTTTGTTATAAAATTTTTTAAGGTTCTATAGTTTCTTTATACGGATGGTAACATATCGGTTTGTTTTTTTTTTTTCAATTACACATTCCATGTTCTACGTGTAATTTCTAAAGCATTGCTCATATTTTAGGTAACCTAATAAAAATAATAATCAAAATAAAAAAAAATCATATATACAACCGTCAATATTACAGTAATTTTAATATTGACTTGTTTTTATATTATTGAGGAACTTTATTATTTAATTATAGACAGGTATAATATTAAAGATAAAGTGACAATGTTTATATAGTACCAAAAAATAGTACCTTGAGAAACGTTCGGGATATGTTTTTAGTTCGTGAAAAGAAAGGTTGTGTTACAACTATCATTGAACAAATTTAAAACCAATCAGTTGTGTTATAACTAGTCATAGAATAATAGTTGTTGTAAAACCAGGAGCAGGATCACTTTTAGATGTGCCTAAACATTTTAGAAATTTCTGCTCATATACCTTAAAAGAATTAAGCCCTATAAAATTTGAAATCAACAATTTACCGAGGAAGATAAAACAAAGCACGCCAATTTTTATAAAATAATGTTTAATTCGCTCAATTAAAATAAAGAAATGTTAAACAAAATAATATTTACAGATAAAGTTAGCTTTACCATTAATGGGGCGGTTAACTATCAGAATTTCGGGTTTGTATCTTCTAATCCCTTATTTTTTCATCAAAAAATTACAAATATCCCTTTTATTAATCCAGGTGCTGGTACTGTACCAAAATCCTCACATCAAAAACTTAACCCGGGCACAGTAGTCTAGGATATGATGCGTAAACAACTCTTTTATTGGTCTATTATTTATCTATGAAAATTTAACAACTAAAAATTTTGTATTTATTCAAGAGTACACAATTCTATCAATTAAAAGGTTTAATATTGTTGAACTCTGGTGGCAAATAAATGGTGCTACAGCACATTCCACAAATACAGTAAGAAACTTTATAACGACCATTTTGAAAGAATTTGGATTGGCAGATTTTGCTCCTATTTTGTGGCCATCTCAATCAGCAGACTTGGCCCCTAATAATTTTTGATGGGGTAACCTAATAGTCAAAGTTTACAATAATTAAAAACTTAGACGAATTAAAAGATCATGTAATTAAATAAATCGATAGTTTGTTTAACACTCTTTACGTTGCTTTTAAAACTGCTTAGATTATTATCTCCAAAGGCAAAGTGGACATTTATTTATTGGGTAATTAAAGCAATTAGTATTAAGTATGTATTACTAAAGTTCATTGATGATGTGTAATTTACTAACTTTGTTTTCATTAGTTATTTGTTTGCGTTAATAAACTATTGTTTGTTTGTAATTTGCGTTAAAGAAATATCTTCTGGATAAAAAAAAATAAATAATTCTAACTCAACTTGTGTAGATTTGTTTAGTGTTAACTATATTACACTAATAATTTAAATTTTTTTTAGTTAAAAGTACTCATAAGGTAAATGTGTAACTAAAAAAGAAGATGCCGGTATAGTGAAATGCAAGCTGTTGATTGTGTGCTTATTTTTATCATCGACATCATTGAAACTTCTCTAGTGTGATGCAGAAATACTTTGTGATTCGTTTTTTGATTTTTAACACAATGCATTTTTCCTTTTGTTGATGAAATTAAGAGGAAGGTAACACTCGGAATTTTAATTTTTAATAGAGTTTTTCCATTAATTTTGTCGACAGATGTTCACTAGAGATTGATGTATCATCGTTCGTTAAGAATAACGCTTTTCGTGACGCCGAAGTTATGAACAATCTTCTGATTGCATGTATTAGCTTTAGAATTACCACAGTTATCTAATGTGGGGTACGATGGTTATAAATAAAATAAAATCTAAACTGAGTTAAGTTACACAATTATAACACACAAAAATTGATCCAACATATTCAATTTAATATTAATTTCCATTTGTCACATTCTATTGCTATCGGATATCCACGTATCGTCTATTTGCCTATAAATTATTTCATATTTGTCTTCTAATACGATATTGTTTAATACTCTGTGATGATTTTAACAAATATTACAAACACCGGTGGTGTTTGATGTTATAGACATAAAAAAATTATAACAAAAAATAATGTCAATGTGTAAAAAGTGTCGATTTTAAATCAACAGTCAATATCTTGTGACTATTGCAAGAAACTGCTTCATCTCTCTTTGCACGGGGCTACAAACTGATATAGTTAGTAAGAACAGACTGTATGTAATTCCTGTGACCGTGCCTGTTAGGATCCTACCATTCGTGTATTCTACTGACAAACTAAAGATTCTTAAAATTGTTCTACCTGATCCGTTCTTGGCTAAGTACGTTTTGAGAAATAAAAGCAAATTTTTAAACTCGTAGAACTATGGAGTAATAAGCATAATAGACAATAAAACCCCGGGTCAACTGAGCTATTTAAACAAGAGCAATTTAAGAGGCGACTGGATGTCACACATTAAAGGCGTCCCCCTAGTCAATAATTTAAACCAATAAAAATTTAGTAAACCAACCTGCGTCTATCTCTGTTAACTAGTTTATGTGACAGAAACATATTTAAAACCTCAAATTCCTGATTTCCTCATTTCCTTACGTGGCTCTCAAATTTTTAGGTCCGACAGCCTCAATGTTGCTTCTGGTGGTGTCTGTATCTACATTAGCAACCAAATTGTTGCTGATTTTAGAATCCAAAAAATTTACTGTGCTAGCCCGAATATTGACACTACGGCTTTACTCTTATGTAGAGAACAGTTCTTATTAATTATTACCTGCATGTAAAGACCCCGTCATACAACTCTACAGAAAAATCTGACATTTTTTGAAAAAATTCAATTTTGGAAAAAAGTATTATAGTTGAAGGTTTCAATTTCTCTAAAGTCATTTGATCTATTGACAGTACTCCCGCTTTCCATAACGCTCTTACATATTTTTTTAATACAATCAACATATGATGTTTTTTTTTACCTCTGTTACGTAAACAGATTTGATAATATTTCTGCCAATTTCAATTGCATCTAACCTTTTTCAAATGTCGATCCTGATGCCGATTGGAGAACATTTCATCAAATACCTTTAACCTTACTTTTGTAATATACTGGAGAAAAGTGTGTCCAGCATGATAATCTATAATTTTTGATTAATCACGATATTCTTATTATGATTAATAAAAATTATGGCGCAAATTCGAGGTAGCAGTGTTCTCGCAGAACACATAGAAAACGTTGAAATGGTTTCGCCATTGAACTTGTGAGTTTGTCATATCCCAACAATATTTACCTCGTTAGAACATTTCTTTGTGTGACATTGACTTCAGTCAACAATGAATTATAAATTTTATTTAAAAAAATAAAAACAGATTGTTTTCCTGCACTTGACAGTTAATGTATTTGTTAAGTGTGATACTAATTTGCAGAAACTTTTATCTTTAGTGATAAAATTATCCCTCTAATGTCATCGAATCCCTAAAGCATGGTTAACTCCCTCCATTACGCCAATCTTTAAAAAGGGTCATAAATTAAACCCAGGGTATTACAAACCAATCAACCTTTTTCCGATTATTAGTAAGTTAATTCAAACTAATGTGTTATATACCAAAGATACAACATGGTGTCATACTAGAAAGATCTGTGATTTTAAATCTTTTAACTTGTCTGAATGACTAGACTATTGCCTTAAATAATGAATGCCTCATTGATGTCATTTACTTTAATTTTACGAAGATTTTTGATACAGTCACAAAAATTAGAAAATTTTGGCATTTGGGGAAATTTACTTGCCTGGATTGAAGCATTCCTTACCAAAGTCAGGGTCTGTGTTTGTCATGTGGCTAGTGGTGTATCCTAGAGATACATATTAGGTCCTTTGTTGTTTCTCTCATATGTTTCGGATATTTTTGCAGTTGTGTCATCTTCCTGCTCAGCTTTCCGGATAACATAAAAATTTATGGCAATCTCTCAACCAACTACAGAGTAATACACCAGGATCTAGATGATATTGATCAATGCAATTATTACCGTTAAACGTCGGCAAGGGTGTTGTTCTGCATATTAATAAGAATAACCCACGCATGCCTTATTTTATCAACGGATGCTGTTTAGCACCTGTAAGTGTTTAGCACCTGTAAGTTCTCCTTGTCGTCCTTACCTTCAGGAGGAAAGTGGCTCCCTTAAAAACAACCAATAGTGACACTCCCGGATAGACCTTTACCCTCTGTCAACAGGTATATGGGAGACCAATTATCTTTTAAAAACTCACCCGTAACGACTGAGCCTAGTCGGAACAAACTTTCGTTAACTTCAAACTTAAAGGAATTTGAAACGACCTATGCAAACGTAAGAAATCAACGGTACTAAAAAACGACATTGACAAATTTATCACAGAAATACTAGATGACCTTTGTATAATGATTAAAATGAATATCTAATATAAGTTTTCTTAATATTTTAATTCGTAATCCTTCTAAGATGCCAAGGGTTATGCTTTTCAAAAGCAGAAGAATTTAAGAATTTGGGCTGTGCGGTACTAATAAAATTTGTTATTATTTCGATGCACTTACCCGTAGCTTATGTTGGTGAGGGGTAGTAGACAATCTTTAAAGCTGTAGCAATTATAAAAAAAACGTTTTATAGACGAGGGCGCCATCTTATAAGTTGTATTTACTAATACGAAGCAGTGGGAACGTAAGATACAAAAGAACAAACTGTTGATAAAAAAACATATAACTTTACACATAATAACAATATGGTTAACAAATAGGACATGTATATAATGCAGATTGTACCACACATAAATGAACTAGTATCTGACAGAAATATTGTTTCTCCAAGGAAAATATAATACGGCAAATCTGAATACGTAATTTAGTTTAATACAATTTTTAGACAATTGGTTTTAGAACAGTTGACTGTACCATTAAAATGTTTAACCTTGTCTTAACGCAAAGCTTGATCATGCCGCAATTTTTTATTATTTCTTCAGTTTCTACCGCTTTTTATATTAGAAATGTAATACTAACGCAAACTTAATATTAAATATATGACGATTATTTTTCTAATTATGTTTAATTAAACGATTTAACATTTAACTCTGATAATGAAATACTGGCGCAAACAAACGTATAATTAAAATGTCGAAGGATCCTTTGAGCACAAAAATGATTACAAACGGGCGACAAATAATAACTAATCCCGATTGTTAACGATCAGTTTTGAACATACAAGTAATTATAATTATCGAAGTTCTTAGTAACAATTGCGCGTGAAAAAACACTTAAAAATAGATCAACTCAACGATTTGAGTTATGTGATGTTGTTAGGGTTTGTTACATCCTCTAGGTATATTCCAAATTGTTGGACGTCAACGATCGAGAAAGAAGAAATGAAGAGCAAAACTGACTGGTATTCAAAGGTAATAGACTGGCTTCGATGTAGGAAGATTACGACAACTTCAGCTTTATAAATTATAACACACCAAAGATATCTCTAGCACGAGGAATAATAGAGAAAAATTTTGTTAATGGGCAAGTTTTTCCTTCATTAAGTAGTTTTAATTGCCCCCAGATTGTGGTTCTAATACGATTGACAAGCTTGTGCTGATAAAGAAATTTGTTTTTAACTTGCAACGTTCTGTAGTGTGCAAACGCCAAACAAAAAAAATGCAGCATTAAGTCGCGGCGAAACTTGTAACTCCTTAATAGGATTTCTACAAGTAATTAGACAATTCAAAAATTTTGTTTATTGAAAAAAAAGTTTTTTTTACTTTTTACCACATAGGAAAAAATGTGCATTCTACGCAATGCCATCTGCCAAAATAAAATTGACCAAAAATTTTATAAAGCTAATATACGAATCAATTTTTCAAGCCACCTGTTGGCCTAACAAACGACTAATTTTCGTTGGTAATACGCCAGGCGTAGAACAGAGCAAAAACGAATTTATTAAACAAAATGTACAAAGGAAAAAAAACTGAAATAAAAATTTTGCTTTGTGGCTTTTACATATTAAACACAGTCGTTTCTTTGTTTTTAATAAAAAAGGAAAATGTTTCACACAACCCATAAGTAGAAATACACACTTTTAGAAAGATTTCATCAGAAGTGACAGCGTATTTAAACCTCTCTATTATTTGCAGATTATGGCTGAGATATTTTACCATTGAATCAATACTGAGATTAGCAGTCTGGATTGCATAAGGATGTATACAGGGTGTTAATGAATACGTGTTACAGATTTTAAGGAAAAAAATAACATGCAGAAATAGGGTAAAAATTCACATAAACATATATTTTTCAAACTTTGGTTTCGAAGCTGGAGTTCTTTGAAGATGATACTTTCAAGTCATTTTTTTATACATATCTTCAGAAAATCGCTTTAAAAAAATATGGGTTAGGTAACTTTACAAGCCTATTTTTTTGATGTTGGATAGATTTTTTTAACACGATCGTAGGTGCCGCATTTGAGGAGGCCAAAGAATATTTTTAGTCATATTTTTCTTATCTGTCACTTTTTTACATTTTAGATAATTAAGTAACAAATTTCAAGACTTTCACTAAAAAAAAGATACTCTAAGCTTTAAAAAATCAACAAAACAAAATTGCGTTAGTGATAATTATTACAATAAATGTTTGAAATGACATCCACCAACCTGAAGATATGTATCAGAAAAATGACTTCAAAACATCATCTTCAAAGAGTTTCAAAACCAAAACTCAAAAAGTATATGTTTATTTGAACTTTTACCTTATTTTTGCATTTTTGTTTGTCCATAAAATTCGTAACGCGCATTTATTAACACCCTGTATATAAAAGGTAGTTTTCAGAACAAGTTCAAAACGGCTAAAAAATTTAAGAAAAACGTAGATATGAAGAAGCAATAGCACCTCACTATCCGCTTTTTCGAATAACCACATCGAAGAACCCAATAGAAAGAAAAGTACGAAACTTACTATGTTTGAAAATTTATCAACGCAGTTTATTCAAGATTTACGAAGTTAAATAGGTTCCAAAAAATTGTAATTTGTGTAACAAATTGAAGTTTTTATGGATGAGCAACAGAAAGGCGAGACCATAAAACGAGGTTATGGACGAATTGCATACAAGATTTTATGGTCAATTGATTGATTTTACTCAAATGAACGGCAGAAAGGATTTGTCATACTGACGTATTTATAAATTTTTTGTCCCTTAGAAGGACTCCTTTAGGTGGAGCTAAGAGAATAAAAACTACAACGTCCTGGCGTTGATTGAAATCAACGGTCCTGGCGTTGATTGAAATATTGGTAAAGATAGTCAACCGCTTGTATTTGCTTGTATTACGGATGCAATTCACATATGCATGTTGGGTTGCGTTTTTGTTTACTTTTTTCACCTGTACTGAAGCGCTAAGTTATAATGTGTACGATTCTTGAAATAGAATAGTTCAATTTATTCCACCGTTGTAAAATGGCGCAACATACAATCCGTAAAATTTACTTTTGTCAATACAATGTTGCAACGTTTTCAAATATTTAGTAAACGTATTAACTAGTAATTAAAAGTGACGAATTTTTCATTTATGAATAATACCATTGATGATACATATCTTGGATTTTAATGACAATGTTTTTTTAATAATTTACTAAAATACATGCGAAGCGTTATTTGTTAAAACAGTTTGGTTTGGTCGGTGTTAGATAAATAAGAAACAATTATTTTACAAATTATGCTTGCACTTTATTTTTTAACTTGCAAATAATAATGTTGACATTTGTTTGTCATTTAATAACTTCGTTAGGAATAAAGTAGAACATACTGGGAGAAATACCACTAGAGTTCAGAAACGCAAAATTATTGGTTTTTGTATCTACTTGTTTTTACGTGTTCAGTTGAAAAGGATTTTAAATAAAAATTGGTTTTCAAATTTTTCAATTCAAAAGGCAACAAGTTACCGTGTTTTTAGGGAAAGTGGGTTCCACTAGACCTTCAAATTTAAATTCACTTGGTAATAAAACCTATTCCTATTACTTCTAAAAATAAAAGTACTAGATTTTAGCTTGAGGTGTGTTGTCTCCCGACGCGGTGCGGATAATACGTGTATAATACACTATTCTTTTCTGTGACGAAATAAATGACGATTTAATATTGAAAAATCATATTACAATAGAATTAGAAAATTATTGAGGGAAATTTGGTGTTAAAAATAGTACTCACTTTTTTCCCGAGGGAAAAAATAATTTACGAAAAGTGACACTTTGTTATCTGTTAGTAGAGATAAAAAGTTAGGATTTTACTCTTTGAAACTGTATCAAAATATCATGGTTTCGAATTAAAATAGTTTAATTAAAGTAAAAATAGCTCATTAATTATAAACATTGTTTCAAAATTACAATTCCAACTGATCTAAAATAATAGTAATAATTTACAAACAATTTACACATAAATAATAACGTACCTAATACAATGCTATACATAAAACATATCCAAACATTTACACTTATTTATGCAGATAATATTCTTATTTTACGGTGTGGTTTTGTGACATCACTGTAATTATAGCTATTAGAAATATGTTTGTTAGCCTCCCACTTTAAGGTTCGATATAGTTTTATTTTAACCAACTGATCGATAATTAACAGTTTATGAGTGTCGCATTCTCTGAACCATGAATTCACACTGCTGTTGAGACATTTTTTATACGGAGTTTAATTTTTTCCAATAAACCATAATCTGTTTTAAAAAGATGAAATTCTTCTAGTAAAAGTTTCAATAAAAAAACACAAATTTTGAGAATTCGGGTGATGGTCTGTGTAAGTATTTAATTCCATCAGATTTGCTGTAATCTTTATATAGAATTAATGATTCGTTCACATTGAAAACACTTGAGTCGTTAACTGTTAGCATTTCCTTACACGTATTACAATGTACTTTTTATATATGTAGTGACTTAAATAACCCGCAACATACGACACTGAACAAGATTCTAAAGAACTATTAATTACGACATTGTCTTCATTGATTTTGTTCTCCAGACAGGTTCTAGACGATCTCTTTGTTTCATTATTTTCTACACTTTCATTTGTCCCAATTTTGTTATCCTCTTCCTCATAGTTAGTGTTAAATTGTTCATCTATACCATATAGTATCTCGTCGTTATCTTTTCACAATTCCCTTGTTCTATTGGTATTTGCAAGCGAATGTGCATGTTATGTTGTAATGCAAGCCTAAATTCGCGGGCAGACGGTTGGGCATTATAACCTCCTCTAGCACGAATCATTGAAAAGCATTTTCTAGAGGATCTTGATTTATTCGTGACGTTAGAAAGTACAAAGTTCCTTCTCCCTTTAAGTCCTCCCACAGACTTAAAATTGAATTTATAGTCCATTGGAAACCTGCAATACAGTATATATGTTTTCTTTCTACACCGTTCTCATAAAACTTGATGGAATTGAAGTATTGTACAGAACGTTTCAACGTTTTGCATGGCATGTCTTTAAAAACTGAAAGACCACGCTTGTAGGGATTCGGATCATTTACTGAAAACTATTTAAACAGTCAAAAATGTTGTTAATTGTTTTAAAAAAGATGCAGTATCTAACGCCGTATTACTTGTTAATTGACCCGTCATCACAGTACTGCTAATTGCTGCAGATACAGAATTGCTAAATACCTGAGCGGCGTATTTAACACGCATCTTTTGAAAATTTGATGGGTTAATATGTTTGTCCGTAATTTTTAACATGGATCTTGCTACACTGCTACACTGATCAATATAAAAAGTGTTGACAAAATCGGTCCACTGAATTTTTTATTGTTGACGACTATTTCCAGTTTGCTGTTCATGACATTGTTCCTTAAGCTTTTAGTAAATGAGGAGGATCATACGCTACATATATTTTGTTATTGTCGATTTGAATTGTTGGATTTTCTTTGTGGCGCCTAGACAAGATAGAGCACTTCTGTTATTAGATCCTTGGTCGCAAACTAACGCTCGAGGTTTCAATCAATTTGAAACAACTTATGCATCACTTGCTTTATAAGAGTACATAATATTTCGCTTTTAACTGAACCACTACTGAGAAAATAACAAAATGGAATTTTCCAATTATACAATATTCCTCTCAAATAAAAACCAATCCATGGTTACTTAAAAACGGTTTACGTCCTAATTCCCTAAATCTTGATATCCTTCGACGTAGTCCCAATATTGGTTATAATTTAAATTTCGTTTTAAAGTAATTTCGTCACACATTACCACGCACTGCTTTTCTTTGTCTGTCATTCCTTCAACTTTTTTTTTTAATTTTTGTATAAGAACATTATTTGTCCCCGATCTTAAATTAACAATTTTCAACCACGACTTGATTGTTGAAATTGCTGGCAAAACAAATCCTAAATGGTTCAACATAAATTTGTAAGCGGTAGGCGATTTATAATACAATGATAATGCCAGTTGTTTTTCTGAATCCTTCCATGGAGTTCGTGTTCGATGAAAACATTGCATATTAATAAATGTCTTCAAAGCCGGTTTTTGTTTTTAAAAGACCCGAAATTGTGCTGTTTTGAAGTTTGCGCTTCAATCTAAATATTTCACACTTTTGACTATTCAATTTATTTTTAAACTTTTTAATTTTAAAAGAAACGGTTGTCTGTATAGGTTTATCAGAACTTATACTTGCACTGATTGTTGCACTTTGAAGAACATTCACAAAGGAGGCATCACTAACTGAATCGGCGTTGTTCTCAATTTTTTTCTTATTGGCTGACAGAAAATAGTTGTAATTACGTTGCAAATACTTTCCGCTAGAAAATATATTTCATAAGTTCGCACATTATCAGATTTATAAACTGTCAGAACTTCTGGTGATTTCTGAGTAGGATTTCTTTCTAATCGCAAAGACTTCGATGTATCCTGTTTAGGTTCATCTGCAATCAAAGCAAATAATTGTATTTCTTGAAATTTGGGCTTTTTAAAAAGAACTTTATTTATGTATTGGCAAAATTTTTAATAAAAAATGAAAGTATTTCTTGAAATTGATTTTGTAATTTGTACTTTGCAATACCAGTAGTGGTGAGAAGATTGAAGACATGAAAGTGGTTAAAAGTGTTATGTAAAAAATTGAGTTTTGAGAACATTAAGATACTTCTCACCACTGGGTACCTACCAGACCGCTACCAATAAGTATTAGCAAATTGTCATTGCTGAACAAAAATTATTACTTACCCAGAAACAAACTTCTTAGGAACTGCAGTAATATTAAGTTTCTTCTTCGCAGCGGAAGGATCTCGAAAACTACTAGATTCAAAATGCTTCTCACAGATTAATTTATTTCGTAATAAATTAAGATCATCTAGTAGTACTAGCTTTGAATTACCACAATTCATCACCCAATTTTGCATCTATTTAGACAATTAGTAGGAAACCGATAAAAGCTGATCGTCGGGCAATTTTTTCTCGAATTATTGCAACCGTGATATACACAGCGATGACACGCAATAGTATTACTCATTTTAATGGATAAGTTTTTAAACCAGCAATCCGATCTTACATGTAAATAATAACTACCGAAATGTTTTAAAAATCAAAATCAAACTCGAACCGAAAACCTCTTAAACTGAGCACAACAGGAAGACTAATTAATTTTCGGTTTTGTTGTTAAACTAAAAGTGGTGGGGTATTATTACTTTCGATTATTTTGTGTTCTTTTGATAGTATTTTGTAAATGTTATTACCATTGTTATTAGTAAAGCTCAGGAAATACATACTTAAAAACCAATCTTGATTGTAATATTTTCATTGTAACAAATAAACAGATAATCATTAAGCTTTGCATAGATGCTTCTTTAATGCGTTTATCATATCTTAAAATATAAGTACACCTAAAGTTGATATTGAAACAAATGTATTACGAGGAGTCTTCCGGATTATCGTTTATGAGTCACATTCCTTATCGGCTTAGTCAGAAATTCTACAATTGCATACTTTTAGCAACACCTTTAGTAAATGAGTAGGCTTGTTATAATATTGTTTAGATGCAAACAGTTGAGTACGTTAGATTGTAATATAAGAAAATTCAACATTCGTTCCAACATAAAAAGGGATAGCGTTTCTATGTTAAAAATTTTAATTTCAATGACCAAAATTTAGAAATTTACTTGCGTAAGCCTAATAGATTTTAAAACATTTTCAACGGATAAACGATGTTAATGTAATAAATATATGAGTATGGAATTTTCAAAAGTATTTAAAGAAATTGTTTTTTTTGGGAGAACGTTTTCAACGATTTCTTTACGAAATTAATACTTTTAAATCTGCAGGTTTTTTTTCATAATAATAAACTTTATTCACATGTGTATGTATACAATCTTTGTACATATATGTGTTTGTCATGATGGTATAACCATTGTTATAACCTTACGTAAGAAAGATACAAATAAATATTATTACATTGAACAATTAACAGACAATAGAAAAAAAATATATAACAAAGGACACACATTTATTAGTACGTCGACAAAAATCAATAAATTCTTGTATATTGTAGAACGCATGTTTTGTTTGTTTGTCAACATTGACTCAATGCACCAATATTTCAATCAACGGCATGATGCATTGGCAACAATGTCGTGCCTTAGCATAAACTATCAGCAAAATTACAGTTTTCTATTTCACATTTATCGGCAATACTGTTCTGTAAATTCTACAATACAATTGACGTATTTTCTTAGCACAAAGCGATACTACCGACCTCTGATGTTTAGAACAAATTTCGGGGTCGCATAATCCCGTAAGGTTGACTATCTTTACCAATATTTCAATCAACGGTCCTGGTTAAATGTCGCCTAACAAATTAAGCCATGATAATGCCCACGCTTGCTGGACAAAACTTCGGCGACATCTAACCAGGACGTTGTGGTTTTATTCTCCCAACGGACAAAAATTTTATTAATTTTGGATAATAAAATTATTTTGAAAATACCGAGTACATCTAGTCGTCTTTGCTTGAGTTTATAAATTGAAGTTTTTACTCTTAAAATCGGCACATTTATTCTTATATTTACGTTTGACATTGATAACCGTCCATAAAGTAAGAAAAGACTAGTCCATAAAAGAGGTTGATTATGGAAAAACTGTATCATATACAGCACAAAGTCGGCCGGTCGACCATAAATTGAATTTACCTTTTACTCAAATTAACAATTATTGTAACAGTGTCAAAGAGATGTACAATTTTGGTTTAATTAGAGAACAATAACGCTACAAATAAACTACCGAAAATCGTAGACCTAAATTTACACAAGTTGTGTAAATACTGCGAATATATAGTCAAAGTAATGGATATATTAAATTTTCAAAAATTATATAAAAAATAATTATTATGTTTACTGAAATATTGCGAAGATATTTAGACACTAATAGTTTCAAAACATGGAGATTTATGAAGCTTTTAATGGTGCTTCACCTAAATACTGAGAATGTTTCTGACTTTTATTGCAATTTTCGCCGAGCTGGTGAATTTCGTTTCAGTAACAGGTTAGATTATTAAAACATAACTACGTAAAAATTAATTTTATTTAATTAAATTTTTTTAATCTACAGATTCGTAATAAAAATCCTCACCACCATTGTTGAATAAAATAACAAAGTAAAATAGTTTAAATTTGTTTCTATGGTAAGCTCGCTTATGGAAAATCGAAAGAGTAAACATTGAAAAGGTAAAACAATTTGAATGTAAATAAGTGAGCAAAATCAGCAAAAAAAAAGAAGCTGTAGGCGTTTGGGTTCAATTTAAAAATTTAATAAACATTGCTGTTACGAAAAAAAGATGAAGTTGCAAGTGTGGGCTTACGTTTGCTCCAACGAATACCTATGATTTTAATTAACCGTATAAACGCGCTTATTAATTAAACATTGTATTTTTTTACTAAATTTCAAATGTAAACTTGAAGATGTGGTTAAACCGTTAGTTTAATTATAAATAATTAAAAGCTGCAATCATGGTCGCTTCTGTTATTAATTAAACTTAGGTATTTATTATATCTTCCTTAAAGTGCATGAGCAAAAGTTTTTTAAATTTAAATTACTTTTGAGTTAACTTTAACAATTAAGTTTTTATTCGAATTAATGTAACTTTACTTTGCGAAGGTTTATAAATAGGAGTTGTTCAGATACCCTATAATGTTTGTGATTATCTTTCTCGTTACCTTTACTTACATCCGTTTCGTAATATTTAATTTTATTACCATCATACTTGCAATATTGATCTTTCAAAAAATTTCTTTATTTTATACTTTTTGAAAATTGAAGTGAATTGATATAATTAATGGTGGTATATTATCAACACCATTTAAAAATATAAATAAGGAGTAGCACAGTGGAAGCCAGAGTCTTGCTTTCTTTAATAGATTAGTTCATCGATTTGCAACAGCATCAAAATCCATTAAAATGTTAATTAAATCATACCCCAAACGTGTATATTACTTGTAATTTAAATGATCTTTTTGCAAATTAATTCGTATTTGTAAAAATTGGTAAAGTGATTAAAAATTGTTTTGTTTCTGCATCCATCTAAGAATACAAGTAACACGAGACATTAGTCATCTCTAAAATGGGTGTTATTCTAGGTAACACGACGTATCGTAACGCGACAGTTCGTAACCACACAAATGGTAACGTACAAATCGTATCATCAACAGTTTGTAACGGCAAAATTTGATAACACCGACAGTTTGTCGTTTTAACTATTCGTAACGGCATAATTCGTAACGCCAAGACTTTAATCGTTTGTTTACTCTACTTTAACTAAATTTGAATTTTAAAGTAAAGACACTTAAAACATAACAAAGTCATTAAATGCTTAATTGCATTATTGTTTAAATTTATGTTTGGTTACATACCCGACAATTTATGTGCTTTAAGAATAGCGGGGAATTGCCGTGCAACACTACATGTCGGTAGATGAAAAACTACATCAAATTTTATTAACATTCTCACTCGTCGATTAATAGTTATGTATAGGTACTAAAATTAGATTTTTCATGACGAATGTGTTTTAGTTGCAGATGAGACGATAGCTGAGGCAAATAAAACACGTGAGTCATAAAAAGAACTTTAGTGCCTAGGAACATATTATATTTTCGAAATCCCAAAGTTTGAACAAATTCTGATAATTTTATAAAGGTTCTTTAGGTAGCAAATGTGATCAACTGTTTTTTTATGTCAAATGTTTCCACCGCGCATGGGCCATTTAAAATTTACATACATTTTACACATCTGTACCGGCGAAAATGTGAATTTAAAAATCGTCGTCTAATGAATTACTTTAGTGCCAATTTTATTTACTTTACTACTGATTTTTGTACTTTAGTGACGATTTTGGGAAAACTTATTATTCAGTATTAACATTACATGTTATCAATTTAATATACTTATGTAATTACACTGTTTTGAATAATAATAAATAAAACTTAAAAGAAGTATGTCAATAATCTTTATTATAATAAAAATGTTTTTCTACTACTAGCTGTGAAGTGGACAATTATTGCGTCTTCTAGCCAACTGAGAAGTTGAATTTTTCTATTAGTGGATAATAATTTTTCTATTGTTGACCTAGGTTAATAATGGACAATTTGAAATTTTTTGAGAATCTAAGAATAGTTGTTTAACAAAAACAGAGTGAAACATAATTTTGTATATCCAGGTGATTATCTTTAACTTATTTGCTGCTTAAAATTACCTAACTCGATAAAATTATTTGAATAAAAAAATGCCATTAGTTTAAAATTCGCGCCCCCATCCCATAACCGCAAATACATAACCTGAATTTATTTATTTATTAAATATGATGGTAGAATCAGTTTTTCAGGTTTCCCAAAGGAGATTTAACCAGGCGAGTTAAGTTACATCAAGAATTTTAAGTAAATTACAAACATTTTGTTGTAGGTATTTTGAATGGTTAACAGAATCTGGAAGGTCCGATCTGTTGCATAAAAATCTCGACTCTAAAAACTTAACGAGTATGTGGTGAACACTTGCCATTCTAAATGAATTACAAGTGTCAATTTCTGAAACCCAATATTCAAATGATGCAAGGTATATTGGCGAAGCAATAAATGCCCGTTAACATCTCTAGCTATACCAAAACTACTCAAGCTTGCAGCTCAAATACTCTTAGGTAAAGAAAATTACGGAGGAACATTCTTAAATTGCAACGTGAAAAGAAAGCACTTCAATTGAAGTTAACATCTCTCAACGATTACTTCCCGAAAGCAGAGCACAAATTGTGACAGCCAAGTGGACTTCAAAAATAAACCACTAAGAAGCAGGAGATAAATAGAGGAATACAAACAATTTTCACTAAAATTATATTTTACGAGCCCCAAAATGTTAATTTTAAAGTAGGTTTTAAATTTTTTGCCAGCTCAAACTGCTACGTGATCATGGTTAGAGTTATATATAAAAAGTTAAACAACCCTTGTGCTACATCTTTACAAATACGATATGTAAAGGTGACAAATTGAAGTCGATAGTATTAGACTGCATAGAAAAGCTACAATTACAATGCGGTGCGAATGTTAGGGCAGTAGTGAAATTTTCTAAGCCTAATTAAAAGAATATATGTATCACCTGAGAAACCAAACCTTCTCGTAAACGATAAGAAAATCTATTATTTCTACGATGTCTCTTATTTATTGAAGTTGGTGCATAATAACTTGATTAAATACGATATAATCTTTAATAACAAAAAAGCATCTTCGAAAGACATTAAAAATTTCTACATGTCAGACAAATCTAAACCGCTGCGATTGGCTCCTAAATCAACTAATTTACATATCACTCGAATAATTTTCAGAAAATGAAGGTGAAATATGTCACACAAGTGTTTAGTGAATCAGTTGCCGTTGGTTTATCAACGTATGTAACTTTTAATGCTTTTGATTTATTGCATTCCTGTGCTACTTGATTTTTACAATAAAAATATTTATTTTTATTTTGGCTTAAATTTGGCTAATAGTGGAAAAAATAGTATATACACCATGGTTGTGAAGTCCATTATTGCTTAGCACCAAACTGGTGCTAAGGCGTAATGACAGACTACAACCCCACAGTGTATAATATACTATTCATACTCGTTAAATAATGGCTATACATTCCTTTTCGGAATTCCAGCCGCTTATTTGAGCTCTTCAGGCAATTTTTTGCATAGCAGTTGGTCACTCTGTTATGCAGTCTTGTTTACTTCTTCTTATAGGCAGATGTGTTGTTTTTCCTTTTTGGTAATTTTTTCCATTCTATTCGGTCTTGTATTTTCTCTTTTACTCCGCTTATTCCAATCTTGTTTATGTCGTTTATCACTTAATCTTTCCATCGTAATTTGGGCATTTTTCGTTGTCCAGTGTTAGATGGCTTCTATTTCATAATTTTCTGTATTATTGGATCTTGTTTCTTTCTTTGTATATTTCTGTACCATTTCATTCTCATTGATTTGGTTCTCCTTATTATTGTTTTGTTCTCTAATATGTCGTTTATTTCAAACTAAGCAATGCCAACAGATAACTGTAACGACGATGAATGTTTTTAAATGCTCATCGTTATCTTATCAATAATTTTAATGCAATACTCAAGTCGATAAAGCTTAGTTTGTTACTATTTACACGTGTCTTTGATTACACAAGATGTCGTTAGACGCACATTTTACTTATGTTGTTTATTTCGTTATTCATAAGTCTCCTGTAGTCTTCGTTTATTTTCTTTGGTCCTATTATATTTCTTGTTATTTTTTCTTTCAAAAATCTTCAATCGTTCTTCGTCTTTGTTTGTTAAGCATAAGGTTCCTTTGTATAGGATTAGTTTCGTTTTGTTGTTTATTTTTTCTTATCAACGTGACGTTTCAGTGACCGCTTTAGATTTGTCTATAGTTAATTAAATTAGTTTTGTTAATTTTTTGGGAACACCTTGCTTCTTTGCATCTTTGAATAACTCTTCTTGTTTGTAGTCTATAAATACTATGTGTAAATTATAACCTTTTTTCTACGATTTTTCAATGATTTGGTTCAGGCTGTAGATAGCATCTACTGTCTATTTCTCTTCTCAAAATTTGTTTTAGTATTCACTAGTAGTCTTTTCCGTGTTTTCTTTCAATTTTTTGTATAATTGTTGTTAGTATTTTATACATTATATTCAGTAATGTAATCTTTCTGTATAATTGTCGCATTTTATTAAGTCTCCTTTTTTTGATATCGGTATAATAATTCCTAGTTTCCATTCCTCTGGCATTGTTTTATTTTCTCAAACTTCGCTTATTATTTTAAATAATCTTTTCTCAATTGTTTTTCCTCGTACTTCAACATTTCATTGCAAATATTATCTGCACATGTCGCTTTTTTAATTTTAATTTGGTTTATTATTTCTTCTACTTCTTGTTTTTGTGGCTTTCGTATTTTAATCTAATCTTCTTTTTTTTGTTCTTGTAGTTCTTAATTAGGTTCTTCTTTAGTATCCTTATTTTCTGTATTTGTATCTAGTAGGTATTTTTCCCAGGTTTGTTTATCTATCTTCGATTTTGTATTCTTTTTCGCCTCCTTAAATGCTAATATAATTTGTGGTTGTCTTTTCCTATATTTTTCATTGCTTTTCTACAAATTTATGTTTCTTTTCTGTCATTATTTTAACTTGTTCTTTTCCTATCTTTCTATAGATCTCATGATGCTCTGTTTTATAGGTTCTTTTCTCGCTTCTCTTTTCCTTCTTATTATATCTTCACAATCACTATCAAATCAACCACTTCTATATTTTTCTTTGTGTTCCTAATCACTCGTCTGCTGATTTGAGGATAATTGTTTTAATGGTGTTCCACTCTTCTTCTATGTTTTCTTTTACTATTTCCTTTTGCAATAAGTTATTTATTTCGTTCTCGTACATCTTTTTTTTTATTTTCCTTTTCTAATTTTTCTATATTCTATTTGTTTTTGGTTAGTTGGTTACATCTATTTTTAATAAATCTTTTATAAAATCTTGTTTTCCATTTTTGCATCAAAGTCTCCTACTATTATTAATGTACCGTGTTATCTATCATAAATGCTGTACCTAGTTGTCCTTGTTTTTCGTTTCCTCCGTATAGTATTCAGTATTTTTCTTCATCTATCCTCCCTTCTCCTTCCCATCTTATTTCTTGCAGTGTCATATTTTTTTTATTTTTCTTTTGCGCTATATACTACATTATTAATTATCATCGACTTGTCATACTTTAGTTGAGCTTTCATTCCTTTAAATCTTACTTCCTTCATATTCGGTATTAATTTTCTTTTTGTTTCTTGTACTACTTACCTCTTCGTCTATCTCTCTTTTTAGATTAATCGTGACTCCGATGTTCTGCATTATTGTAGCTACTTTACTTTGTACTTTTCTTCGTCTTCGTTTACATTATCAGTTATTCCCTTTGTCACAATAATTTTTTTTCTTATCTCTTTTTCTTTTTTTATTTGTTTTGTTTCCGCCATTACGGAATCTAATTTCTCATTTAATTGCTGCATGTTTCCACTGATTAGTTTAAACATTTTTTCTACTTTTTTCATGTCTGTGTTCTTTATTTGCCGATCGTGTATTTTGTAAAATCAACCTTCTATTCCTTTTTATTACTTTACTACCTTTGAGTGTCTAATTACTTATTATTCACTTTACAGTGTAAGAGACCAGGAGCCGGTTAACTAATCGTACATCTTGTCTCTGTCCGTAAATTATTTTATTTTATCCTGCTTTCATTTACTTATAGGCCGTGCAATCTCACGCGTATGGTGTATTGCCTATCCAGAAAATTTTAGCGCTTATCTTGTACAATTTATTTGTATTCTTGTTAACGTTAAAATTTTAAAGCACGTTTTTCGACCTTATTCACGTTTCTATTAACCTCAAAATAAATTGTAGTTAATAAAATTTACTCACTGCCACGGCGAAATGCAGCTAATTTCTCTTTTCAGCTATTTACCAGTCATATTATTTGCTTATCAATCTTTAATCAAACATTTGTTTGCGTACACAACACTTCAGCACACTTATATATTTCAAGGTATAATACTTGTAAAATATGAATATTTATTTATTTCACAGACACAATTAAAAAATGTGCACCATATTTCTTAAAAATTGCAAGTGTTGTTCAATATTACCATCTTAGATGACTCATACTGCACGCTGCTTTATTTGAATATACTTTAAACGTTGATGCCTCTTTAACCACTTTCATATTGCAAATAATATGTGTGTTGCAAACAAACTTCTGCCAAAATTCCATCAAAGAATTTCCACATTGTGGGACGTGCACAATGAAATGAAGATTGAAGGGAATAATGAAAACCTTCTATGCTATTGATAGTCCTGGCCAAACCATTTGATGCGTTCTGACGGTGATTCAATATATTTGTAAGAAATACTGATTCTCGTCTACGACCATTTTTCAGTTCACGACCGCTAATGAATGTATTTTCGAAATACTGTAAAACTCCTCAGTTTTCTCATCAAATTCAGGAAACATTTTTCATTAGTAGCTTCTTCAACAGGAAGTAACAATATTGAAGTTGGGATTTTAACGCATATTGCTAAATTTTTTATATTTGAATCAAATTCACGTTTTAAACCAATTTCCCTAACTTTCGGATTTCTGATTGATTTAAATGAAAAAACACCCTTTTGTTTTAATTTTGATAAACTCAACTTGAAAAGCATTGTGAATGCTGCCTTTTCAAAATCAAGTAGACAAGATTCAGGATTTAGAGTTGGAAGTCGGCTTTTTATATACGTTCTTCTTAAAGTTGCATATCCGTTACCGGACGTTGCGCACCCCTCGCATATATATATATATATATATATATATATATATATATATATGTGTGTTGTGCGTGACAGTAGACACATATACATACGACCTACAGCTTAACGCCGATTCCGAACGACTTTGTTAAAAGGTTTACTAGGCAAGTATACTCTTGCTGGTTTACTAATGCCTTTCGAGAGAGTACGGCCAAAAAATTCGATGTTTGCACCGGGAGTTGAACCCAAGGTGCCTGATTAACAGCTAACGCACTTAACTGCAGAGCTACGACCGTAAAAACCTTTAATTTGTATCCTCAGTCTTATTTTGCAGTAACGCAAAAAACACATAGAAATGCTACACCATCAAATTAAAGATGGATATTATAAAACTGAAAAAATATTTTAGGTACAACTTTGAAATAGAATAGCAATATCATATTAGGATCATCAGATCCACTGTCATGTAATAGTAAATTGCTACATTCTGAGAAATCAGAAAATTCGTGCTGTTTGAAATTTCTTTCTCCTTGTTTATCTGTTTAGCACGCTGAAGAGTTCTTAATATTGAGTTTTTTTGGAAGCATTAATTTGACACCCTCATTTGCTTTAAGTAGTTTTTCAGTATAGACAAGTTTAGGTGTTGCTCTACAAATTTTCAGATTGGCTTTTATTTCATTTACCATTTTTTTGCATCTACTGCAAAAGGTTGAACAATATGTGAATGCTGTTTGTTGCTTTACACTTGTAATTATATCTGTTCCGACATATTCAATGCGCAATTCAAGATTTTGTTACCAGATTTTGAACAAACTCGAAATTTTGGTATATATGAGTACGTTTACTACGCATACAAAGACTGTACGTAAGTTCATTTGCCATTTGTTAAATTCCGAACACTCTAGATAATAGCATGAAGATTACTACTACTACTACTACTACTACTACTCTCACGAAACATGACACTTATATGTTTAAAAACATACCTCTTCTTAATTACAACCAATCACAATGCTTATTATTACAATGGCGTACTTTATATGTCTGTTTTACAAAAAAAAACATTCTTACAATACTGAAAAAAATTAAAAATCGTTATCCGTTAAAAGATTTTACGACTTAGGTCTGATTTTTTCACCTCCGGTTAACTTTATCAGTCTGCTAACTACTATGAAAACACAGTATTAAACCAATCTAATTTTTAAAAAGTCGCGGTTCTGAGATGATTAACCGACAGATAAAATTAACTGGAGATGAAAATATCAGGCTTACTTTATTTAAACAATTAAGAGGGATTAACTGCGTGAATTTAAATAAAGCTCACACGTTCGTAAGCAACCATAGCATTTAGACATTCCTATATCATAAAGTACTTAGTGGTGCAGGTAAAGTGTTTATAATTTTGAAACGAGTACTTAATTCTCTAATAATAATAAAAATATTTTAAAAGAGCAGATAGTAGTAGATGAACAAATAGGCTTTTACAATGGGCATTCAGAACTAAAACAGTACTTACCAAAAAGCCCCACAAGTGGGGATACAAAATTCACGTCCTAGCCGGGTCGAATCGACAAATACAAACATCACGACATTGAATCTTCAGAAAACATCGGGTTGACTTTATCTAGATATATTGATCTTGTAAACCATCTACTGTTTATAGACAACTGGTTTACCTCAATAAATTTGTTGAGCAAACTATCCAGGAAAAAAAAATGTATACCTTTGGAACTGTTTGTAGTAATTGTTTGCCTAATTGTCTCTTAGTGTCAGATAGAGTTATAAAGTTACAAAGTCGTGGTTCATTTTAAAAAATTGAAATAAAATGAAAAAATAATTGACCAGTAATATTTCTCACAAATTTCAGTTCAGTTCAACCATTGGGTCAGATTCCTCGATGGAGCAAACCAGATAAGAAGCACATCAATATTCTATACTCTGTTGTTGTGACTATTTATAATAAGTTCATAGGAGGGGTAGACCTAATAAAATTTGATTGCTCTCTACCGAGTTACAACTAAATCAAAAAAATATTACCATCGTCTGTTTTTTCACTTCATAGATATGACTCTTGTCAATTGTAGACACTTTGGGATACCGCAAAGAATGAAATGACGCTATACGAATTAACATCAAGGGTAGCAGAAAGTTTGTTGAAGGAAGGGAAATATGTAGAGCCCATTAAAGTTGGGCGTCCGAGTGGCTTATCTATTAATACACAACAAGTCGTTAAAAAACGTAAAGGACATGCGACGCAGCAGTCATTGACTAATAGTACACGACAAACATGGGCCTGCCTAGTGTTTTTTTTGCCAAATGTGCAATGTGTAAATATGTGTAAAAAGAAAGACAAATAGTTTCTACGATTTCCACCACATGTAGAATATTTTCCTTGTATTTTTATGAATTAAACAATTACTTTGCTTTAGCGTTTTTCTCTTCAAATGTCTAAGTGCACGTTTTCGCCATAAGGTATGAACCATTTCGCTGATTTAAGTTATTTAGTAGAATTTTAACATATTAACTCCAGCAGTAGAAGGTTAATTTTAATTAAAAAAATAGTTAAATAATTTTTTTATTTTAATTTATTAACCGAAATTAAGCCAATGTAAAAGAGTTGATTACATAGTTTTCCCATAATCACTTAATCTAAAAAACCAGAGGTTCAATTCTGATTGCAGCAAATTTTATTTAGAAATTGACATTTTATTGATGTTTTATAATTGCAATTTTTATAAAACAAGTTTAATATTTCAAAAATTAGTATTACAGTAATAAAATAAATTTAAAAAAAAAATACTCTAACCGGAATCGAACTCGCAGTTAAGTTGTGGAAATCACTACTCGGTAACGATGAATTAATTCGTTAACTAAGTTTTCCAATTTATATAAAATAATTAATTTTACTGACCCCTAACCTGAAAGATTTTGTGTCATAAGTTTTAGTCTTTGAATAGTGGTTCCAAAATATTTCATTCAACAAAAACAAACGTTATAATTTTTTTTTTAAATTAAAAATATATTTTTTTAAATATTAATATTTTAATATTAATTTAAAATTAATTGACATTATTTTATAAAATCAGATACTTTTTTGAGAAAAGGGCAATTTTTTTTAGTTCCTTAGAAGTAAATTAAAAAAAATCTTATATTAAACATTTCAACAAAAGTAGTATTGATTACTTCTACGTTCAATCTTTTTAATCTTAGCTTAATGTTTAGCTGCAACTATGCAGCAAAAAATTTACTTTGTACATTTCACTCATAGTCTTATGTAAGTCCGTATACAGAAAAATCTAACAAGCATGAAATTAGTTAGTACAACATCAAAGCCTTTTAAAGTACTCCACTTTCAAACTTTTTAAACTTTAGTTGTTGTTATTTTATTCTAAACAATCTCAACAAAACTAAACTTTGTGAAATACCTTTAGCGTAGATTAATGATAATTTCTGCGTTTAGATTTGAATACCATTGTTATGCCAATCCCTTTTAGGGTAGATATTGATTCTGAACTTATTTATCGCAACTCAAATATTGACACATTTTCAAGTTACAATTAAACATGTTTGAGTAATTATTTACTTATGTTTATTTAACGAACTTTTATATATTTAAATCCAACAGTTCACGGCAGTTCAATCTCTTATAGAATTAAATATTTATTTTGAATTATAAAAGTTATTAGAGCAGCCGAAGAAGTGGAACAGTATAAATTACGTTATTAGAACTTAATGTATGAGAGAAAAAAGTAGTAGTATCTGAATATGGAAAGCTATAAATGTCACGTCTTTTCTTTTTAAATTAAGACTAACGTAAGTAATAAAATGCACTGCTAGAAAAGGAATAAAATGTAGTAAAATGTAACTAACATAAAAATTTTATGACATGTTATTATTTATATATTTTTGCATAAAAATTTGATTGATTTCTTATTCGATTTGATTTTCTTTTTATTTTTCTGAAAATGACATACTGGAAATTATATGTTGACCGTTTGCTAGTCGAAGACTTTATGAATTTGTGGGTTCAGTTTGGATTCTTCTGAAATCTAGAATCTACCTTTGGTATTGATATACATAACATCCTGATTCTTGATTATTATTGTGGTATTACAAAAAGTATTACTTCTTTTCAAACATTAATTAACTCATTTACTGCTAACGTTTCGGATAATTTATTTAAACGAATTCCTTTAATAGCTACTTGTAGGTTGATTCCGTCATTAATAACTGGGCACTGTCAAATGCCGTAAATGTGGAAGAAACTTTTTATCAAAACAAGCGCCATTTTGTTGATTTTTTTTGAACTACCACCTGAGGATACATTAACTAACACCTGTGGGTAAAACTAGCCCATGAGTTGTGTTTATATCTTTCATTCTCATTCCTTGGATTTAATTTTCTATAAAGCAGAAGTTGTCGCAATCTACCTACAACGGAGTTGCTGCAAAGTATTAATAGCAGGTTATTTTCTGATCGTTAATAACTTGGAACATACCTGGAGAACATAAAGAACTTTATCAGACAATAAGTAACACGACTCAAAAACTAAGATAATTTATTGTTATTAACCGTAATTCATTCGTAGTTAGCGCCGTTTTGTGATAATTTTTGTGTTTGAGGGTTTCCCCGACAGATTGTCTTTACGTTTGTTTGCGTCAGTATTTCAGTACTAAATTAGATTATTAAATTTGTTAAGTAGCTATAATAAGGAAAACAAACCGTAACATAATTTTAAATTACTTAAGAAAATTTGAAGACTTTACCACTTTACACACACCAATGTCTAGACTTGATAAATTATTATCTGAAGAACAAAAACTGAAAATTACTTTGCAAAATGTTATACCATACTTTCACACACACTTGACTGTAGTTTCTAACATCGATGACTTATTTGATTTGGTTAAAAAACTCAAAATAATGTTAATAATATTAAACGTAAAACAAATTTTTATGCGCAATATCTAAAGTTAATTCTTCTCAACAGCAACAGCATGCTCTAGATTCCTTAGTAAAGGATTCTTTCCATAAATTATGTTCAGGTTTGGGATGTGCTGCATTTGTAGAATTGTGAATGAAGAATTAGATTTTACGTTTTTTTATTGGTTGTTAAATCATCTGCTATTCGATGGTCAGGTCCTGCTGTTCTAGTTAAAAAAACAATAACTCTTATCGTGTTTGCATAGATTTTCGCAAGGTAAATGAAGTTACATTTAATGATGCCTATCCTTTACTTTACATTATTACTATTCAATATTGGGATGCTCATTTCTTATCTTCTCTTGATATTAGATTTGCATATTTAAAAATTCCTTTATCTGAAGGTTTTAAGTCTATTACTGCTTTGATTGTGTGTCAACGGGGTTTGTTTTAATTTACCAGAATGCCTTTTGGTTTACATAATTCTCCTGCTACGTTTCAATAATTTATAGATATTCGTAGATAGTATTATAGCGATTCTTACTTTTGAAAAACATTTAAGACTTCTCCATGAGGTTCTAATTTGATTATTTACTACTGGTCTAAGTTACTTCCAGGTAAATGCTACTTTTGTTTATCTGAATTTAAATAGTAAATAAAAATGTTTTTCTTATCAATTCGAAAAAGATTTTTTTCATTTTTAATCTAGTTGGTATCGTTGGTTTATACCAAATTTTGCTACAATTATTGCTTCTCTGTCTAACCTAACCTAGAAAATCGCAAACTTTAAATGGACTTCAAACTGAAAAATTTTTTATCCAATTTTTGTAAACATTTAATTTTGGCTTCTGTACTGACTTGTGTAAATTTTTCTCGTCCTTTCGTAGTTTATACAGACGGTTCTAATTTTGGATTGGATGGCGCAGTAAATCAAGACAATATTGAAGTTAAAAAGCTATATCAGCCGTTTTTTAACTAAAGCTAAAAAAAATTTTTTGTGACAGAAAAAGAGTGTTTATCTGTGCTTCATGCAATAGAAAAATTTAAACCTTGTCTTGGGGATGCTCACTTTATTGTCGGTGTCGCTTAACCGTTTTACTCTGGTATTAGACAACACATTAAAAGGTATGTTAAATACGAATAAGAGGACTTAGTGTGGACACGCAATTATGCTCTGTCAGATTCTATTAAACATTTTAATGCAAACTACAAGTTTTCGAGGTTAATGTTTTATGAAGAATGAGTTTGTGTTTTGAAAGATTATTGGTTTTTATTTTTGGTATTACTGTTATCTAACAACTCTCGACTTCAATTAAACCGTTATTTTCATAATGTTGCTTGGAAAACATTTGGTACATTCTTTTACTATTCTAAATGTATATTATCTAAGAACTGAGTTCATCAGTTTATATGATGATTAGCTCAGACATTTCCTTACGTTTTTTAGTTAGAAGAGAGTTTTCTGACAACTTTACCGATGCAACATTAGCTCATATTCCGTATTTTTCTTCACATAGAGACGGAGTAAGAACTTTCCTATATCGGAAAACACCGATTGTCGTAAGACCACTAACCAACTGTACTATCGTCAACTGGTGTTTGTTATAATTTTAACCAATTAGTTCTAATAGGCACAATACACTAATGGCGTTGATGTAGCGTGTCCTCTTGTCCAGACTATTTTGTTACATTAGTTTTTTAATTATTGGCTATGGTTTTTGCTTATTAATTATTGATACTTATTTGGGTAGTATTAGTTTATTTAGTTTATTGTTGTTAGGGGGGGAAATAGTAACGTGAATATGTTGTGAAGTACCCGGTATACGTAAATCCTTTAGATACTTTTATTTTTGACACTATTTATAATGCATAAAGTCACATTATAATTTTTCAAAAAACATCAAATTTGTAATAAAAAATGGGTGGTTCTATTTAAAAAAACATAACTATGGTATGTCCCACTATATAGAACCCCTGGTATAAACGAAAATATTTTTAACATGTGCAGGTCCTTGATTTGTACAACTTTCATTTGCAAAAGTTTTTTGTAACCCCAATATTTTCCGAGATATTCACCTTCCTCGCACTAATAAGCCATCCTATATATTTTCAGTCATAAAAGATAATGGTCATATTTTTAAAGCATTTAACTAAAATTTAAACTTTAAACATAGCTTACCACTAATTAACAAATAGAGTCAATTCTCAATAATTGATTATATTAAATTAGATTATTTTTTTATGAACATGTGAACTAAAATAAACCCTTTTAATCTACAGCCATCTCAATTATTTTTAATAAAATAAATACATTTTTAAACTTGGACTGTAATTAATTATTAAATTTCTATAAAAATTGCAATCCACTGCTGATTTAAACGTTCTACTGTTTCGTATCTTAAGGGGGGAGAAAAGGGGTAGGCACATTTAAGGAAAAAATATTATGTTTTGTTTATAACTTTTAAAAAAAGTGTTTTATCTGCTTGGGCATTCAAAATTCTAAAATTTTGGTCTTTAACATTTTTTTTATACAATTAACCGTTTACGATATAATTGTTGTTAGAGGAACAAACGTTATTGTGAAAATAAATTGGGTTTAATTTTTTTTGATTTTCTTAAAAACAAAAAAAATTGTGTTTTTATTCAAGTGCTGGAAATGTCCTCCGGCATCTATAACACAGTCTCTACTCTTCTCTGCATATAAAATGGCTCTAGCTCAAAGAGGGTGTATTTTATGACACATGTTTATATGAAAAAAAAAGTCTTATTTTTATCTCAAAAATACGCTATTAAAATATTTTTACGGAATTTTAAAACACTCTGTGTACAAAAATATCAAAAAAATTACAAACACTGTCAAGTATTTTTTTAACTCATGCCCCATTTTTATGAACAAATTCGCATTTTAAATTTTTTCAGTAGTTTGGTCTATACTTAAACCTATATATGTGTTTTAATATTTTTTGCTCCACTATCATTAGTGGAATATAGTAATTCTAATTTTAATAATAGAAAAAAAATTCTAGCTCTAGATATAGAATAGAATAGAACCATTTCGTATTGGTATTGCGTATATTTTTGTTTAGTAATTATACAGCCATGATTTTTGGAACTATCACTGTCAAAAAATAAATGCAAAGTTTTAGAAGTTTTGAGGCAAGTATTAATTTAAATTTTATAAAATGAATAAAAAATCGAGCAAATCAGAATTGATTGTAGAGAAAACACGGTCTGTTATTCGATTAGAATAAAAATTAGATTGCTCGTGGTTCTTCCACTTGTATCGAATTTTCATTCTAACCTTGTTACAGAATCTACTATTCTAATTTTTTTTTCAATATGTTTATGCAAAGTATGATTATAAAAAGATTCAAATCTGTATCTTTTCAAATAACAAAAATATATGGGAGTCTTCATCTGAACTCAGTTTCAAAATTTAAATAAAATTTGTATGGATGCATGATAATAAATGATATAAATAAGGAAGGAGTATCTAAGATAACAAGAACTAAACCAAGAAAATAAAAAAATAAAAACAGAGGAACAAAATTAGTGAGATAAAAAAATTCTAATATACATGAAAAAAATTGAAGAAATTAAATTAAAGCCTCGATGAAAGATTAAAAAATTAAAAACAATATTAACAAATTATATCAAGAAGTAAATTAATTAAATTTCAATAAAACGAAACAAAAATACATCAATGTTGTAACAACACTTAATCAACAGAAAAGGAAAATGCGAGATCATGTCAAGCAGGAACAACAGGAAAATCAAATCCAACAACTAAATAGCCAAGACAAGAACAAAAACCAAATTAATTTTATGATTTAAAAAGAAACTACGACAGAAAGTATTGACGAAAGTAAAAAAATTTGAAAAAATTTTTGGTTTTTAACAACAATACCTACATTTAACTGGCGTTTTTGAGAATCTCCATATAATATTTTATTCATGACTTTTCTAAGGAACGTATTAAGAACTCTGGACTCTTTCAAAAGACGTGAATGTTTAAAACATAAGCAGCTGGATAAGGTTAGTGGCTTTGAATAAGTGTCTATTTCACGGTTTGAAACGGCGCCTTTTTTGGAACATTTACACCTTCCAAAACGGATCAAGGATTTGTAACAAATTCCAAGCTAAACTCTTAAACATTATAAAGACTGAAATTAATTCACAACACACTTATGATATTTTATTAATTTTTGTGGTTTTGGAGTGGGCTTTACATCGACCTAATTGATTTGTCGCAAAAAAGCTAAAATCAAAATTTAAAAAATTGAAAGTCTAGATCAACACAATGACCTTTTTAACTACAAGCAACTCTTTGAATTAACTTCAATAGAACTACTGTATGATGTTGAACATTAAAGTACGCGCAGGAAACAATTATGACGTTAATAAATGATTGATTTTTTTTAATACAATGTTGTTGCAATCTACACAATATAGTAATTGTAATTAACAAAAACATAAAAGTTTTAAAAACCTTGTGCATTATATTTTTATAGGCAATAAGCACATAAAAAGGTTAATATAGAACAACCAGATAAACTTTGACTGATTCGCATCATTTAAAATGTCAGCATTGTATACATTTCTTAAACGAATACAAGAACAGCAATTAATTATCACTGCAATTTGTATTTTAATGAAACTTATTAAGATATAGATTTTTTATAAGATTAAAGATTAGAGCTAATAGAAATTTGACTTTGTACTAATAAAAATACACTGTACTCTGTAAAATTAACGCACAATTTTGAGATAATTTATTTGTCAGGGTAAATTAAAAAAAATATTTCGGATTATTAAATACAGTAAAGAATATCAACCTTTTATGAACAAAAAAATAATTTGATTAACGTATTTTTTTAATGTTTAACGAAATTTTATAATCTTATGTTTTTTTAAATTAATATTTCTGGGCTAGTAGTGGGTGTTACTACCTCTACTGGGTGTTACTGCTTGACTGTGATGTACATACTTTTTGTAAGTTGTTTTGGTCTCAAATTTGAATAATACTTTCTGTTACTGGGAGAGACATAAAAGGTTTAAATTGTTTTCTCATGACGTCCGCAACGGGTTCTATAGGATTTAGGTACATCTGAATTTCTTGCTGGTCAGTTCATGACTTAAATTTCAACTTCGTAATATTTTTACAGTGTTGGGATCTCAAAAAATGGGTTGTTCTAAGATGTCTGTTACATACAGGTATCCTAGAACAAGTGTAATAGTCGAGATCAAAAATATAATAATGTAGTGGAAAGAAAAAATATCTATGTAGAATGGAATTTAATTTAGAAAAGTTTTAGCTTGACTAATCGTGAAAAACTTTCTAACTAATTGTTTAGGTGTAAGTTATGTTGCCAAGTAATACGCAACAATTTAAAAAATCGGTTTTTTTGTTTCCTAGCGTGTCAAAAATATGTAGCGTAGGATGATCAAGACTTTCGTAGTTGGTCAACT
Source organism: Abscondita cerata (assembly GCA_030710515.1). Lineage (NCBI taxonomy): Eukaryota > Metazoa > Arthropoda > Insecta > Coleoptera > Lampyridae > Abscondita > Abscondita cerata. Next base: position 333,448 of record JALBCR010001021.1, read on the forward strand.
CCAAACTTTACAACTAAACATTTCGGTACTAGGAATAGTTAAACTAACCGAAAACGCTACACCGATTCTGAGATATCCTACATTGGTGACTGTTCAACGATTTTTTATTTACCAGATGTAAGTAGGTTATTATAGTAGATCTGGCATCAAATGTTTGCATTTTTTAACAGTGAACTAGGTGAATCTCTCATTTGGGCGTTTGTACACTCGACCACGTCTCTGATTATTGTTTAGGCAAAATCTGAACTCATCTGTGAATATTAGACAATCATTACTAGTCTAATTGATATTATTTTTAGCAAGATTTAATCTTGCTTGTCGATACTGCACGATCAAATGGGACTTGAAGCTGGTATTATGGCGTTCAAATCGTTTACAACAAGATATCTTCTTATTGTATCAGCACTTACTTGTATGTAATAGTCAATTGCTAGTTGGATTTGAAGAGTTCTTGCGGTAAGAAACTTTTCATGTAATGTAGGGGAGAGTGTACCTTGGGACAAATTAAATATACGCGCCATCTTTTGCCGTAGAGTAGAAATGTTAGACTTGAGTTATGAGGCTGTGTCGATTGTTGTGCCTCTCAAATAAGTGCACGTGCTGTGTGATAATTTTTGTGAATTTATTACGTCAATTTTATTTTCGTTCACCCACAAGTGTGTTGGTTGTTCAATTTAGTCCCACATTATTGATGACATAAAAATTCAAATTTACTAACTTAAAAAAAAAATGCAAAGTTGAAATGCAAAGGTCTTTTGCAACAACTTAAAATTGTAAATCTGTCATCACCAAAGGTCAGTTTTGTGGGTCCTGAAATGATAAGGCCTTGCCCAATGACTTTTTCAAGGAAAATCAGAGGCGGCAACAAAAGAAGGAAGTCCCAAATATTGACTGAAACCTTAGAAAAAAATGAAATTGAAAAGAAATACTTAAAAAAACAATAAAAAAATCTACTCAAGTCAAAAAAGTGACCAAAAAAGCAGGACGAGGACGAGGATACCGAGATATTTATCCACGATTCTGATTTTAATAAGAACACTTGTTTGGAAAATTTAGTTAAACAAAAAATTTGACGAGAGAAGAAGAAATGGATATTGAGAACTCAATATTTGTAAGGAGATTTTGTATTGACAGAATAGAAGAGAAAAAATCTATACGTCACTACATTGTAGAGATAAAGAAGGTATTGGATCAAAGAATCATTGAGGTTGAATATCTGAAGAAAATACTGATTAGTATCAAGTTTGGAAAAACTGAAGGCATATTATACGAGACTAATATTTTTAGAAGATTACCCAGAAAACAGTTGTAGAAGGGTCTGAACACCAAATAGGGCAATGTATTGATTAAAACGTTTAGCTTACTACAAATGACTTTTTGTTTAGGTATCACTAATTTTTATGCATAATTGATGTTGCCTCAAGATAAAATCATGGCTGTCTCAAAGTACAAGACCCGGTTGTACCTTAGGACAATTTGCACTGTGAAGTATAATTCGAATTACATAGATGAAAAAACACCATTAATCATTTGAATATTACATACTAAGTAGACGAAGTATCACTGGATATAATAGTTGAAACTAAGTTATTTGATCTAAAAAGGAAACGAAAAAAAGATAAAGATTGGAAATTTGCCCAAAGTACAACACTCTCCCCTACGATCGTAAATAACAGTCTTGCAGAGGAGTAGTTTTGGTAAGCTTTTTTTGCCAAAGTCTTCTCTAATTACTACTTGTTTCTCTGTGCCGCTGGAAAATTCTGGAGATGGTGGAATGACACACACAAAATCTTTGGGCAACTCATCGGTAACTCCATCCTTTTTTCTGTAAATTTTAACGCTTTGCAAAGTCATTGCAACTGAAATTTTGTAAAATGCAACCATACCAATATTAATCATATCTGTCAGAATACAGCAAACCCGCCGCCTTATTTTGAAATTAAATAAAATAATCATATTTTTTAATGTGAAGTCATGTTTCTTTGTTTTTCAGTCAATTTAACTCAGAAAACCGATACCATTAATTATATTGAAATTGAAATGTTCTATTATACAGGGTATCTTAAAAAATGTAGAAAATCTCTTCAGAAAAAGCATGCAAAAATAAGACAATTTCCACATGCCCTCTCTACAAAAGTATGTGCTCCAGAAGGACTTTGCTGGAATTAAGTTTTTTTAAAAACTTTGAATTATTCGATAAAATTGTGCAAAATAATGTCCTTGAATCATAATTACATTGTTTAATTTACTAGGGCCAGGCCGGACTAAGTTTTACAACTCAATGCTACTATTTTTCCTCTATGATAAAGCATGAAAATAATTAATTTATGGAGTTTAAACCTTTGGTTAAAAAAATTTATCCTTTTTTGACAATCTATATAATAGGTACTTTGTAAACTCGAATACAAATTAAATTGTAAGTATGAAACTACAATGCCTGATAGATATAACAATAGATTTAATTAATATTGCACAATATTAGTAGATTGAATGTAAATATACACAGATGTATCGATTAAAGGACGTATTCGTTAATAAACATTATTTTAGGACATGTGATAACGAAACGTTTGTTTAATAGACATTTCACAAAGAAAACAGTTTTTTATGTAACGGTCATTAATGACCACAAAAAGTGTTTATCAGAATACGATGTGTATCTTCAGTATATTTGAATGTATTTGCTAAATCATCAATTTTCTAAAAATAATGGAGTTTAAGTAGTGCGGGAGGCATCAATGGTGTACTTTTGATAGTGGTTTTATAGTAAAAAAAAAGAAATTAAAGATATTTTAATTCATTCGAAAATTTTGCATTGTATGATAATATAATCACAGTAATATAATAGTCAGATACTTGAATAATTGAGAATTATAATTTAGTCACACACATTTTGAAGGGTCGTGGATCATAACTAAGGTATTAAAAAGCTCAAAACATTTAAAAAAAACCCGATTAGTTGACAAATAATGTAATTTACAAGGTCGTATGACGTCACTATTGCACCGAACTTTATAGTGAGCTATATCTGAAAAATTACAGCGCAACACCATAAACATATAAACATTTTTTGCTTAATATTTTACAAGCTTTCGTTTGATGCTAATATATTTATTAACTTCAATAATTTAATCAAAGAGATTTTAAGTAATCAGCGTTGAAAATAAGAAATGTGAACGATAAATTAATTTGAAGTGCCAAGAATAAGCATATATTTTTACAAAATAATCCCGTTACTATCAGGTATGGTTTAATGTTAGTATCAACGTTAAAATTTATAAAATAAAAGGAAATTTTCTTGTTAAGAACAGCAATGATAAGTTGTATTAAATTTAAAAAAATTTATTTGTTCACTGTTTAAAAATTGTAAACATAAACATAGTTTTACTCGTCTTAAGAGTTAGGTTAATGTTGTTTATGTTAGTAAATTTAGTTGGTTTTGATTGGCAAAAGTTAGGGTTTTAATTTTAAAGTAATTATTTAAAAAGTGTATGTATGTATGTTGAGTCATGCGTTTATGTACAAATTATTTAAATAATTATTAGAAACTAAATGTTATTTTTTTTCATTTATTTGTTTTTTTTATTGGTTCATGTGAGAGAGACATAGTTCTGAAAAGGTCAAAATGAGTAGTAAATTGTTGTTGTCACTTAATAAATTTTCAGAATTATTGATTGCAAATGCTGGTCATTAGTATGTCGTTTTATTCAATTTAATCCTTTCAATTATAAAGTTTTTAACAAGTTTCTTAAAGGAATCGTATCGCATGCACATATTCATATTAAAAAATCAAGTCTTAATAAATTTTTATATAAATAGTAGATTTGTCGACTCTGAGATAAAAATTTATTTTCCCGTTAAAATAACCTTAATCTATGGCTTTTCGTTCACATGTTAGTATGTAAAATGTCACTTTTTCAAATGTCATCACTTCACAGCCGCATATAGCGTATGTCGAGACAAACAATATTTGTTTCATGTCAAATAAAAACGTGATAAAGTTTCATTTTTATTTATCGTGGTACATACTTTATACGTTTTTGTTGAGCGGTAGTTTTAAAAGTTTTTGGCACTCCTCTAGGTGTGCTTGAAGAGAGAACTGCAGTAGCACTTGATTTGTTACCTGAAAAATTTAAAGATGAAGATCATAAATCTTTGATGAATTAGTTTTGCAAGCGAAACAGTAAATTCCTATTTTGTCGATTAATTGTCTCCGAAAAAATTTAATATTTACCTCAGTAAAGTTGCTTTTTTGGCCTCGCTGGGCTTCCGCCATCAAACTCTGACTTGGCCAAAAAAGTGCACCTTTACGTCTTTGGTAAATAATTAACTATTTCACAATTTTAAACAAACAGAAAGTGCAGTAATTGATATAAAGCATTTAATGGTAAGCTTAAAGCATTCTTTGAAGTTTAACCGATGCAGTATACAGAGTGGCCTACCGAAAATGTAACAGGCCGTTTTTTGGAGGTATTTTACAGTTTTAAAAAAAAAACGTTTGGTCAATTTTTGTTTAAAGAAGGACATCTGCCGAAAACAGAGTTGACATCAAAATATCAACAACGTGACCCTGGCAGCCCCCATCTGGAAAATCTTAAATGTCATGATGAGTTTGACAGGTACCTCATATGAAATCTCTTTTAGTTCTCTATTCAACTAAATACATTTTATTTGATTGATTTTTGTAAACATAAATTGGCATTTTTGACTATATTGCAGGATTTTCTGACTTTTTTTTTATTTTAGGAAGTAGAGCTTTCGGGGACCCTCCTCCCCCCCGATCAAAATATGTAGCATATACCTAAATAAAAAATAAAAGGGCTTTCATGTTAAGTACCTAATGACCCATTATGCCCTTTCAGATTTTTGACATGGCAGCTGCCGCAATCACTCTGTTGATATTTTGGAGTCAACTTTGTCTTCAGAAGATGGATCCCTTCATTAAAAATTTTTTTGTAACCGTAAGATAACTCCAAAAAACGGTCTGTTTTGTTTTCGTTATGCCGCCCTGTATATAAAACACTTCCGGTATTAGGATGAGTCACAAACCACAATGAATATGATTATGAATAAGAATTTTAATGGTAACATAAAAGGAGGCATCTGGATTTAATGTTAACTAGTGATGGTTGCGACTACATATACAGACTATGTTCTTCTAGTTCTTAACAAATATTTGAGACTCATCATCTTCTAAATCTGAAATGTTAATTTTGTCCAAAAAGGCATCATATACAGAACAGGCTTTAGAGTCGCTAAATAATATGGTTGTATGATTTAGATTTTTAAAAGCGTTAAAAGGTTGATGAGGTATTATAATACGGTTAGGGTCCAAGGACTTCTGGCGTAAATAAACCTTCTTTTTTTAAAAAAGTATGATAAATTTGGAGATGGTTATACAATCACTGAAAGCGTAACGTTTTTTTATAACAAACCGTTTAAAGATTTACTACGTTCTCAAAATTCGTCACAGTACGGTTTTGGAGTATCTTAACTGAAAGAAGATTTTTGATCTCGGGGACTGTCTTCTGGTATCCAATTTAATTTGATTTTTTTGCCAAAATGCCTCATTAATTCTTGTATAGAGTAATAATAATAACTATGCTCTTTGTGCAGATAACTCACATTGGGAGAAGAAAAATAACTACCACTATCCGCTTTAGATCAATTGTTTGGTACTTGGTACATTGTCATGTAACGTAATAATTCAAGCATCTGCATCAAACTAAATGGTTAGCTTGGTAAGGACAATATTTTACTTAATATTTAGATTTGCCCCGATATTAGTAGCATTTTTTGCACAGTGTAAGAAGCAACAAATAACGGTACTTCAATTAATTTTTTTACCAATAAAATTATTATTATACTTTGTCAAAATGAAAAATTCTGTATGCATTTAATTTCTTTCTTTAGTAATGTCAATTAGGACAATTTTTAAATTGTGAATACTGTCAGTTATGTTGTGCCAGTGGTCAATGGTTCTTAATCAAATCTAAAATATTGACACTAGAATTAGAGAAGGAAACACCAGGTTATATAGTGGAAGAGGAACTAAAACTACAAAAAATTAGGAAGCAGACAGAAAAAAAGGTAGTAAGGTATGAAGTAACAATAGACAACGAGAAAGAAAATGAACGTTACAAAGAAATAAAAGCGCAAAAAGATAAAATACGGTAAAGATGGTAGACGAAGATATTATGAAAAAAGAGATTATGCAAGAGAGGAAATAAAGAAGATAAGAGATGGAAGAAGTAAGGATAAAGAAATAGTACAGTAAGATATAGACACACAGGCACAAGTTAGAATAGCAAGAATTAGAAAAGAAAAATACAACACGAAGTATAAAGAGTTAATAGCAGAACGAAAGCAGAAGTACGTAACCGGAAAAATGATGAAGGATAAAATGTTAATTGCAAGATTTAGAGTAGGAAACAAAGAAAGTAAAACAAGTACTAGATAAAGATAGGAGGTGTAGAATGTGTAGGGAGGGGTAGAAAATATAGAGCATTTGATGCTAGAGTGCAGTCAAGTAAAAGCGGAGAAAAAAGCGAGAAAAGTGTTGCTGGAAGAGAAAGTGATTGAGTAGATGAAGAAGGTGGTGGAAAATGAAAATAAATAAAAACAAAAAAAATATAATGGACAAAAGAATCAAAAAAAGTTTTCTTTTTGTTGTTATTACTGTTTATTTTGTATGTTATAAAAGCATATTTGTTAATGTAATGAAACAAATAAATTAAATTAATTAAATCGTTGCTCAATGGTACAGTCTACAGTATATGGGTGCACTATTAGAAAATGCATAGATCTCATGGATGAAGATTAAGAAAAAATAAAAATTTTGCTTGTTTACGTTGTTGAGATACGTGCGCATTCTGAATGATTAAGAATGTAAGTGATATATTGGCTTAGTTGGAGTTTCGTCAAGAAATTTTTACAAAACGAACGAAGTACAATAATTTTTTGACCAACACGGAGTAAATGAAGTTTATTGTAATATTATTAAAAAAAATTGAACCTTCTCAAATTCACACATTAACTAATTTTACTGTATTTATTTACCTGCTTGAAATTAATTATCTACACTGAGACAACAACTGGCAAAATTTGTTGAGTGAATCGTTCTTTTGAGAGCAATGTTATGTTATCTGTGAAACAAAATGTTATGGGTAGATATGGTTTACGAGACTGTTAAAAAAGAGTACCTCAGGAGTCAGGGTTGAGACCAATTTTGTTTCTAAAATTTACAACGCCATATCAGAATATATATTATGAACTGTTTATGCCCAGAATATTTCTTTATTAAACTCACCTAAAGAAACTCATACTATGTATGATATTTGTAATGAGAATCTTAATTCAATTCACTTTCTACCAAGAAGTCAAGTTATTCCCAATTCGATACACACCAAAACAGAAAAAAAAACCTTGAGATAAATTTGCAAATTAACAAGATTGACAATTTAAACTGAACTGTATACGTTTTTTAGATCTGAACATTGATGAAAAACCTTTCATCTAGAAAAAGATACTGTTCAAAGCTGATTGAAAAGTTAACATATCTTTTAAGAACTTAGAAACCGTACTAACTAACAATTTATCACAGCGTACTGGTCTGCACTTAAACAGCATGTTACATATGCTATAAGATTTTGGATTTTATCTACAATGGTTTCGAATTTTTTTTTTATATTAAAAAAATAGTAAATAATCAAAGGAGTTGAGTTGACGTATTCGAGGGTGATTCTGTAATTAGTACGAAGAAGGATTTCAAAAAATTATATTAACGTAAGGTTTTTTTTTTTACTTTTATAACTTCAAAACTAAGTCGTTTATATAAATTATGTAGTTTTATTGCATAATTTATCTACGTTAATGTTAAATGATCCAGACAGTTTTTTCAAAGTATTACCATTTTAATTAAATTTTAGAAAAATTTACTTTTTACATTCCATAGATCCGGGAAACTTTATACGCCGTAGTTAATGAAACCACTATATTTTTAATAACTGAGTGGAAAATAACTACATCATTTCATTTTATCTTTTTATTTGACATTTTCAAATAAGTTTTAATTAAATGTCATACATTTGTTCAGTACGTTTCAGAACGAGACACTAGTCTCAGAGCGATAGTAATAAGTTGTTTAGATTGTATTGAAATATAATGGCTGACACAAGATGTTGGGCAATATTTGAGTAACGTCAAGACGGCCTTGCATACACGTACGTGGTTGTTAGTCTTAAGTTGATCTCATTACTATAGTTCTTATACTTACAGAGACAAAAAGTAAGAGTTTACATAAAAGATGTAGAAGTGTAAATATATTTTAATAAAATTTAACATTGTACACCAATATCGTTTATGCATTAAGAGGTCAAACGTTGTTAATCACATCTTCTAAGATATTTAAGAAGTTATTAAAAAAAAAGATTACGTCGAAAACGTTTGCAATTGTGGCTTTGAAAAAAAAGTTTTAATCATATCACCTTAAATGAGCTTCTGCTTTTAAAAATTATTAAAAAAAGTCGTAAGTACACTCTAAGATCAAGCGACGGATAAATGCTAAATTTAAACGCATATCTTAGGTTTATGGAGTAAGTTGAATAAAAATGTGTGTAATACGTCTTTTATATATATTACGTTAAAGAATCGTTTTAGCTAGACAACATACACGTATAATTTTTTTAAGTCATGGATATCGTCATTTTGTAAATTTATTGTAAATAGCTGTTAGGCAATTACCTATTTATTGCATTAATAAACTTTATGACCACACAATGGACAATAGATAACAAGACTTAAAAAAAGGCATCGACAAGACGGTAAAGAATACAAAACCGACGCAGCCTTGCCAGGTTTGATTGCGGTGGGTAAAACAACATGTCGACAAAGATTTGTTGCCTTTTTTGGGACCAAAAGTTTTCGCCAAGTCTTTCGCACCTTCTCCCCACGGTCCAAATGTTTCAACAGCAAATGAGACAAAACAGGACCAACCATTGTAGTTTGTACAAGACTTTGCTATGGTGTGTCTACAGAACGCATTCCATATAAAAGCTTTTCTTTTCTTCCATGGAATTAAAGACATACAATATGCACGTTCACCATCTCTATACTATTGTTCTCTACTTTTAAAGCATGAAAAGCTATGCTTGTCCAAAATATCATTATTTTCAACAATAAATTCACAGTTGTGTGGTTAACATCCAGCTCTTAAGCCAACAGCAATTCAAAAAGGTTGGCCATCTAAAAGATGATGGCAGAACCTGATTTTTTCTGCTCAACTGCAAACAGGCGTGCTTTGTTTTGAATATTTAAAACAACAACAAAAATATTTGAGCGGTAACATTCACATACTAAAGCATCAAAGTATCATTGGTTTTTAGAAACCAAGCAAAAGGCAAGATTTTGGTTGGTAATTTGTACTATGTGGTTAGGGCCTAATTAAAAGCATCATCAAGAGAATTAAAGACAATTTCTTTGAGAACATTTTTCATATGACTAGACACACCTAAGCAGGAACCCAGAAAAGCTGAATGACATAACGAAGTGACATCTCTAACTCCCATACCTCCCATTCCAATAAGAAGAGTAGATTGGCGCAAAGATATTCTATTAAAATGCCAATTGGTGATATTTTCTATGAAGTTTCTTATCAAAGAGTCATACACCGTCAATAGGTCTAATTTAAGCATGGAGCACAACGTAGCAGGTAGGCTATTTTATAAATTTTTGAGAAAGAAGTAAGCTTGGTGAGAGATAATTTTTTTTAAAGCATTTAAAAACCTTTTGGTAACCTTGATTTGATTTTCAGAAACTTCTGAAATTCCTCCTGTAGTTGAGGGGGCACCAAAGAGCGTAATACCGATTGTGTCTGTAATTTTAACAAACAGTTTTACGATCTTTGTCAAGAATAGTAATTTCAAACTTTTCACTCTTAGACCTGATTTTTTACGCCCAGTTACCGATAGTGGACGCACAATATTGAGCCAATCAAATTTTTAGAAAGGCGCATTTCTAAGTGATTAACGAACAGATAAAGTTAACTGGAGGTGAAGAAATCAGCCTTTAGAAGTATAATATTTCTTGATATCATGTTGTAAGCTTTTGAGTAGTCTATTTTCAAAATGAATTTTTAAAATCAGAAAAACACCAAAAACTGCACCAAAAAACTTTACTCGGGCACGTGTTTCAATAGCTAAGCTATCATCATCAGCAAACCAATACTAAGCTTATATATACTATCTACGTGTCACGTATCGTTACACATAATTGATTCTTAGACAAACTTGAATAATTCCAAAAATAATAATGGACCGTTATCATCATAATTCATAAGCAAATTTCTGTTTTTAAAATAATTTTAGTATTGGTTTGCTGATGATGATAGCTTAGCTATTGAAACACGTGTATGAGTAAAGTTTTTTGGTGCAGTTTTTAGTGTTCTTCTGTTTGTTAAATAGACGCTGCCGTTTAGTGTTCCATTCCTTTGATCAAGATGAATTTTGATTATACTTAATTTATTAAATAACTCTACGTAGTAGGTCTTCTTGATGACTAAAGGAACGGATGCTCAAAAGAAACTCGTTAATTCATTTCTCTAACGTTTGGCCCATCCAGTACGCCTTTATCAAGGTATCTTTTATTAGAATAAACAATTAGTTAATGTACAAATACATCAAAAAACAATTACTAATTTAAAAATAATATGATAAATTAATAAAAATACCTTGATGAAGGTCTACTGGATGGTTGGAACGTTGGTGGAATGAATTTTCTCTTGCATTCGTTCCATTACTCCTCAAGAAGACCCACTACATGAGTGTATTTAATGAATTTTGCTGAACTGTGTTAAATAGGGATATAACTATAACTTCTTTCAGAGTAAACTATTGCTTCGGTCCCAGACTTGATGGCATAACCAATTTAAAAAAAAGTTATAAATAATTAAATAAATACAGCCAGGGACGTAATTAAGGCCCCTCGACCCCTTATAGAAAGTACCGAAATAGTAAAACATATTTTATCGCCTTGTACAGCAAATTCTTTGATACCGCCAGAATCTGCGCAGATATTTCAGTTAAACCTTCTTCCCGTGTTTCCGTTCGGTAAAAATTTTTAAGGTTTAATTTCGACTGCAATAAGTTTAAAATTCCTAATAACATTCGACTATCTGATTTGTCGTTCAACGTTCCTGGTCAAATCGATTTTTTAATTCTTTTCTAAGAATTATTCAATTTATTATCTGTAGCACCAAACTTGCCAATTTTACAAAACATTTGCTTTGATTGAGATATATCTGGCTCAACTACTCCATTGTTGCCTCTTTAAAAACACAGTCATTTAAGTTATGTCGATGATCTTTTCACAGACTCTGATCACATTGACGAACCTCGCACACTAATGCAAAGATAAAACAAAAGTTTTGAGACTAATAGTTTAATTTAAAAAAAATTGATTTTAAATAACGTTTGTTCTAAGTTTTTTGATTCGAAAATGCATTCCGGAATTCTTGAAATTGATTGTCACGAACCTACCACTATTCTTGACATGGTCTTTCCAAACAGACAGTTTTGTGTTCTTAATATCTGAATTTAAATGGATTACCAAATTCCACAAATATTTGACCCGTTGGAAATTTTAGGTTTTTCCACAATCAATGTGAACAACTTTGGTTAGAAAAGTTATCGTGAGAAGATTTTGTTCAGAATAATATTTTAGCAAAATGTTATGTGAGTTAATAGATTAAAGATTTCGAGACATGCTATATGCGGAAATATCCTTAACGTTCAATGCTTTTGCAAGGTCTGTTTATAAACACAATCAAGTCCATTTATATCTTTTCTGTAACAAAATAAAGTGACTTGTGAAACCAAGCACTATTTCAAGACTTGAATTATCTGAGCTCTATTATTAAAACTTTACTACAAGCCAATTGAAAAAAAGATTAAAGAAAAAAAGATATCAGACAGGCATGGGGGGATTTAGAAAGATTAATATTGTGACAAATAGTTAATAAAGAATTGGAAAAATAAAAGGAGAAGAGTATATGCTCAGTTTTTAGTATTAAAGCAACTTTTGATGATGTAAATAGAATAAGGGTGGAAGTTTTCTAGACAAAAAGGTCTGAGACAGGGCTGTCTATTAATCCAATTTTATTCGCAGCATACATACAGGACATATAAACATAAATAAAAATATACTAAGGAGGGGGTGTTAATAGGTAAGATAAAGATATCGGTATTAGCATATGCGGATGACATAGTGGTAATAATTAAAAGAGTGGTAACAGAAGTAGTGAGAAAGTATTCTTAAAACAACCTGTTTGCATAGGTGGAAAACACAAAAGTAATAATTTTTAAAAAGAAGAAGGAGGTGAAAAAAGGATAAATGGTGGTGGGAGAGGAAAAATACAGAGGGTGGATAAATGGAAATATTTAGAATACAAGTTGAGATATGATAAAAAGAACGACGGACACATAAGAGAGTTAACGAAGAAACAAAATAGAAAAGTAGGATAGGTATGGAGAATGGGAAAGAGGGTGTTTGGAAACCGCATAGAGGGGAAGAGTGGGTTTTGCATAAATTTGTTATAATAATAATAATAATATGATTTATTGTCCAACAGCTACGAAGTCAATTACAAGACAACAATAAATAATTCAGTTTTATATATACATATGTTATTAGAAATAGCAAAATATTAATAATAGTAATAAAAATAAAAAACTAAAGCTATGTTACTAAAAATTGCAGAATCAATAAATAAATAAATTACTTAACAAGAATGATAATAATGATAATAGTAACGAAAACTGAAATTATATATTATGTGTAATAGTTGATTGTTCAAAAGTAATTAAATAATATTTATTGTATGCCTCTAATAGAGTTTTAAGGTTACAATGAAAACTATCAGTATTGCAACAAATATCATTATAATAACCGCACATTGCCATGACTGGGGATTTTTAAATGTATTGGTTTTAGCAAATTGAGTATAAAAAGTATAATTATTTCTGGTGTTCTTCATGGATGCGTAAAAATTCAATTTACCTAGTATAAAAGGACAATCAATTGCATTATGTAATAATTTATATAACACACACCAACCAATTCTACGTCTTCTTAGGTCAAAAAATAACAAATCAAATTTTCTAAGTAGTTGTTGATTACAAAATCCTCTTTCAGGATAAAATTTATATTTTTTATACCAGAGATATTTTAAAAACTTCCTTTGAACTTTCTCAATTTTAATTTTGAGGTGATCATAATAAGGCATCCAAACTATTGCACCGTATTCAAGACAACTTCTGACTAAAAAAAAGTATAACGTTTTCAGTGTATGAATGTTAGAAAATTGCTTGCAAATTCGAATCATAAATTCAAGCATTTTAGTTGCAGAAGAAACTGTGTTTGATACACGGATATTAAAAAGCAATTCACTGTCAAAATAAATGCCAAGGTCTTTGGTTTCATAACAACGATCATCAATTGTATAGTTATGCAATAAAGGCTTAAGTTTTCTAGAGAACGTCACTATTTTGCACTTTTCGATGTTTAAGTTGAGTCTGTTTAACTTGCACCATTTTGAGATAGCATTTATATCATATTGTAATTTAATACAATCAATAACAGATTTAACAGTAGTAAAAACTTTTACATCATCTGCATACATTAAGGCTTCACAATCAATTTTATCACAAAGATTATTTATAAATAACAAAAATAAGAGAGGACCCAGGTTTGAGCCTTGTGGTACACCAGATTTTGCTAAAAAACTTTTAGATATAAAGTCATTATATACCACGTATTGTAAGCGATCTTGGAGGTATGATGAAAGAAATGAAATTATTGAGCTGCAAAAACCATACAGTCTTAATTTTTCTAGTAATATCCCATGGTCAATGCAGTCAAAGGCCTTGGAAAAATCGGTGTAGATAACATCCACTTGCCCGTGGTTATCTAGTGCCTCAGCGGTAAAATGAGTAAAACAACACAGGTTAGTAAGTGTAGAGCGTTTGTCCACAAAACCATGTTGATGCAGTGATATAAAATATTTAATTTGATGATATATTTGGTTACATATGCAACTTTCGAACACTTTAGCAAAGTTAGACAATATGGATATAGATCTATAATTTGTTATTTCAGCAGGGTCTCCCTTTTTGAGCACAGAACATATTCTACTAGTTTTCCAAGTTGTAGGAAAGGTACTCGTTTTTAGACCCAGATTAAAAATGATAAATAATGGTTCAACAAATATTTGACGACAATCTCGGAGAAGAAAGCTAGGAACTTGGTCATTTCCCGACGTTGGCTTACTTTTTAGTTTCAATATTGCAAGAGAAATGTCATCTCTGGATACAGATTTTGTTATGAATGTTATGGTTTACGTAGCAGACATTTGGGGATAAAAATAATGGAAAAAATTAGATCAGACATTGGGGTTGAAGAGGAAGACACCGGAATATATAGAAGCAGATTGTATTACTAAAGGAGTGCAAATCAAAAAATAAGAGGACGTAGAAAAAAGGTAATATGGTGGTGGGGAAGGAGGAATTAGAGTCCGTAAATACTGCACCAAAAACTTTACTCCGACACGTGTTTCAACAGGTAAGCTGTCATCATCATCGATACCGATACTAAAATTAAAAACAACGGGAAGCTTATATATACTATCTGCTTATCCACGCATCGTTAAACTTAATTGATTCTTAGATAAGCTTAAATAATTCCGAAAATCCTAATGGACCGTTATTATCATAATTCATAAACAATTTTCTGTTTTTAAAAATTTCTAAACTTTCATAAGAATCAAGTTCGTTTTTATTATCTACCGTCTTAATTAATTCAATGTCGCCTACTCTATGGCCATTTTCAAGCATATGCATGGCAACACTGGACCTATCTGTGCGATGATATTTGACATGAGCTACGTGCTCTTTAAAACGAGTTTTAATAGGTCTCTTGGTTTGCCCTATATATACTTGGTTACAGCCTTTACAATTAATTTTATATATTCCCGATTTATCACACATTTCTATTGGGTCTTTCGGATTGCCTAAAAGATTTTGCAAGTTGTTACTACTAGAGGTTACTGTTTTATAATCAAATTTTGAAAATATTTTTTAAAGACCTTTTGTGTATGTTTGATAATTTGTTAATTTGACATATTTCTTATCTCTTTTGCTATTACTAGTTCCTAACGTTGTAATGTTTCTAATGTTTAACTTATGTTTATGTTTTCTAATTATGTTTGTGACAATTGATTCTTAAAAACCATTGTATGATGCAATCAGCTTTAATAACAAAGTTGTTACGGTTTGAATATGGGGGTGGGAAGGGGCTAAGGCGACCTCATCGTATATCAAAATAATGTCGAATATTTAATGTTTGCTGACAAAAGAGAATAGCTAGCATAGACTAGGACAACTTTACTCAACACTAACACTTCTTCATTAGCGGAGTTATTGAGATTTGAGTCTAGAAAGCCAGTCCCCCACTACAAGAATTTAAACTTTTGACATTTGAATATTAAAGAGTTAAGTTAACACTGGCTAGCACAACTAAAAATAACGTTAGCATACCCCTAATAACGCAGTCATTAAGGTTTGAATTTGGAGAGACTATGGTGACCTTAGTCTTCCCACAAAAAAATATCCAATTTTTGATGTTTGCAAACGAAAGAGAATAGCTAACACATGCTAGTACAACTTTGTCCAACGCTAGCGCACCTTTAATGACGTAGTTATTGTGGGGTAAATCTAGAAAACCAGTCCTCAATAACTTCATTATTAAAAGTGTGCTAACGTTAAGTTTATTATTGTACTTAACCTTACTTGCTCATTTCTTTAATGTTCAAGAGTCAAAAGTTCAAAACTTTGTTGAGAGGGACTGGCATAAATTTAATTTCAATAACTCTGTTATTAAAGGTGTGTTAGCTTTGAGTAAAGTTGAATGTTAGCCTGTGCTAGCTATTTTCTTTCATGTGTAAACATCAAAAATTTGATATTTTGTTGTGGGGGGACTGTGGTCGCCTTAACCCTCCCCAGATTTAAACTACTACTAAAGGTGTGCTAACGTTGTGCAATGTTTTCGTGTACAGGGTACACTTTTTCGACACTTTTAAAGGGAAACCCCTTCATCTAATTGAAATAGGCAAAAACTGATGTCGGTGTCTGAGCCTTATTTTTAATGATAAACACAATAGGACTTCAAAAATAAATTGGACTAAACTTACCTTTTTTATTTTTTTTTCCCGTATACTCAGTCTGAAAACGAATTTGGATTCTACGTGACGATGTGCTACAAAGAAGTCTTTGCACATTCCTAACAGGAAACAAACCACAAACATTTTTCAATCCAGATTTTACAGAATCACCCTGTATCTTTGAAACTATAATAGATAACGATATGTGGTTATCTCCATTATGTTGTTTACTGAACTGAATGATAAAGCTTTGCCTACGCCGTTCAAAAACGACATATTCAGAATGCGCCTTTTAAAATCGCAAGCAAAAATTTAAGATGCTTAAAAAATAAAAAAATAAAGTAAAGCATAAAGTGTGTTATATTTTTGAAATGGGTATTTATGAGAAAAATAAAATAGATAAAAATATACAGGGCGTTCTATTTAAAGAAAGTAAGTTTGGTACGATTACTTTTTGACGTGACCCGGTATACTCATTTTGAAAACGGCATTAGAGTCTACGTAAAAAAGTACTGCAGCAATGTTTTTGCAAAAATTGAAAATTTTTAACAGGAAACAATTTAGAGACATTTTTCTAAAATGCAGATACTCGAAAATCACTCTGTATCTCCGACACTACAATGGATGTCGCCATGCAGTTTTCGCCATTGTGTTTCTCATTAAAAATAAGCCTCAGACACCAACATCAGTTTTTGCCTTAATTGGATGAAGGAGTTTCCCTTTAAAAGTGTCGAAAATGACCCACCTGTACAAACGCCAAAAAATCCATTTTTTGTGGGGGCTAAGGCGATCAAGTTTATATATTCGTATCGTTTTTTTTTCGTTGTGACGCATTTTGCGATTTATTTTATTTTTTTGAGCAAAAATTAATTATATTACCGATACCATTTTACACTTTGAATAACACGAGAACGATGTGGAATTCTGTGCAAAATAATAATTTTTTTTTCATGCGTTTAACAATTCGGATGTCGAATCCGATGTACATCCTGCATAATAAGAAGAAACGATTAATAAATTTTGGTTATTTAGTAAGGACCTGCATTTCTTTATCAAAAATTAACTTAAGGCAAACACAGTATCTATTGGTAAACATTTTATTCGATTTTTTAAATAATTAAAAGAATGTTATTTGTAGGAATAAAAATACAAGAATGTTATTAATGTTATCGTACAAGCGTATTTTAACATGATAATGTAAATGTCGTAATTTGTAATCAGCCAAATAACTTATGAAACAGATACCGCTTTGTCTTCACCAAAAAATTTCATTATCTCTTTTTATGGATTTATTTTTGAGAAACTAGGTGCGTTAGGTTCGAAATTAATTATTACAATACTTTGACCCATTATGCATTAAATACACGTATCAATGAAGGAAAATATTTGTTCCGATAAAAATGTCTTTAGTTCAATTGGTGTAGGCTTCAAGATAAATATTCAGTCCGAACGCAGACTTTGTAGAATCAACATTTTTCGATTAACACAATCATGCCCGAGCATATTTTATATGGCCCGCCACCATTCTACCCTCTTGATAACGGAACTGGTGGTGAACAATTGTATAAATGTATTCCAAGATATGCTAACCTTCCTGGTTGTATTGCGTTGGTAAGTATTTTTTTCAAAATAAATTATGAAATAAAAGTTATAAAATTTCAGGACGAATGCGCACACAAATGAGAATATTTCATATATCGATTTGTTGCGTTTAACATGCAAATTAGCGGGAAAGTATGAAAAGATATGGAATCACGGAGAAAAGTACCATAGCTGTGTGCAGCGAAAACAGTCTGCAATATTTTGTACCAATTATTTCTGCTCTGTACATCGGTGCTGCTACTGCGGCCGTCAACAACAAATACAATGAAAGTAAGATAACTATTAAAATCGCATATTTTTGCGTATATTAACCGTTTGTAGGGAATTAATTAATTGTGTTAATTTATCAAAACCAAGCGTTATATTTTGTTCAAAAGACGTTTTGTTAAAAATTCGACTAGCGAAACAAAAATTAAGTTTTATAAAAAATCATCGTTCTTGATGGCGTAGACGATATTGGAACGGTTCAATGCTTAAATAATTTTATTCTTCAACATTGTGACAAAGCTTACGATGCGAAGCAATTTAAACCAAACAATTTTAACCGCGATGAGCAAGTTGCTTTAATTCTAAACTCATCAGGATCGACTGGACTTCCCAAAGGCGTAATGTTGACCCATAAAAATTTGGCAGTGCGATTTTCTCATTGCAAGTAAGTGATAAACCGCATGTACGTTTGATTTTATATATAAATTTTTCAGAGATCCTACTTTTGGAAATAAAATCAGCCCTGGCACTGCAATTTTAACAGTCATTCCCTTTCACCACGGATTTGGAATGTTTACCACCTTAGGGTACTTTACGTGCGGGTTTCGAGTTGTACTAATGCATACGTTTGAAGAAAACTTGTTTTTGCAATCGTTACAAGACTATAAAGTTGAAAGTACTTTGCTCGTACTAACGTTAATGACATTTTCGCCAAAAGTCCTTTAGTAGAAAAATTTAATTTGCCGCATTTACAAGAAATTGCTTCAGGAGGTGCTCCCTTTCAAAAAGAAATTGGAGAAGCTGTTGCAAGGCGGTAATACTTATTAATAGTTTTTTTTTTGGTAGTAAATTGTAATTATAGGTTTAAATTAAATGCTATTAGGCAAGGATATGGTTTGACTGAAACGACTTCAGCCGTTTTAATTACTCCCGAAGGAGATGTGAGACCTGGATCGACAGGAAAAGTTGTACCATTTTTTGCGGCAAAAGTTGTGGATCATACAACCGGTCGAGTACTCGGCCCAAATGAAATAGGGGAATTGTATTTTAAAGGGGATATGATAATGAAAGGTTACTGTAATGATCTCAAAGCTACAAACGCTATCGTAGACAAAGAAGGGTGGTTGCAATCTGGTGATCTTGCTTATTATAACAAAGACGGACATTTTTTTATCGTAGATCGATTAAAATCTCTAATTAAATACAAAGGATACCAAGTAAGGCAAACTATTATTGTTACCCATTTTTTTTTAATTGCTATTTTATAGGTTGCCCCAGCTGAATTGGAAGGAATTCTATTGACTCATCCTAGCGTCATGGATGCAGGCGTTACAGGAATACCGGACGAAAGTGCTGGCGAATTACCAGCAGCATGTGTGGTGTTAAAACCCGGCAGGCATATAACAGAAGAGCATATCATGAATTACGTTTCAAGTACGTATTTTTTTTCAGTTTATTATTACAACAAAATTTACTTGCAGGCCAAGTATCTTCTTCTAAGAGGTTGCGCGGGGGCGTAAAGTTTATCGACGAAATCCCAGAAAGGATCAACTGGCAAAATTGATACCAAAGCTCTAAAAGAAATTTTGCAAAAACCTAATTGCAAACTATAGACATATTATCTGTTTTTATATATTTTTTTGTTGTTTTAATATTTTTGACGTTATATTTAAAATTGTTATGCATTTGTTACAGAAATTAAACTTTTATGAGCTGTATAATTATTGGAACTTTTAATCACCTTTGATTTACCGTACCTTGCATCGCATTATACTTTTGCATTTTCTTTTAAAGAAGAGTATGTTACGCTAATAGTGCATACAGAGTGTGTTTTAAGTGGGGAACCCTCAATTATCTCAGAATTTTGGTGTGCAAGGGTCCTGTAATACGGCCGCCATTATGATGGTATTTACATTCTTGTCAGTTCCAAAATAATAATAAACTTTGTTATTTCAAAATAATAATTAAATATTTTGTTCAATGTCTTAATTTATTTTACTCAAAATTTCTTTTTTTTTTAAATTTTGAATACAAACTGATTCCACTTTTTTTATTTGTTGATAATACTCTGGCTTCTTGCTACGTTGTATCTCTACTTTTTAGAATTATAGTCAACGCTTTTTTCCATTTTTGCTGTGGTCTTCTTCTTTTCTTTTGTTAAGAACTTTTGTTTTCCATACTTTCTTTACTTGTCTATTGTTTTCTAATTTTTGAAAGTGTCCCCACCAGCTAAGTTGTCTCTGTTCAATATATTCGTATTTCTATTTCTTCTTGTATTGAGTTATTCCTTTTGTGATCCAATTAGTGGCATTTCCGTCATCCTTCTGAAGTACTTCATTTTTGTTGCTTGGATGTTACTTCTTGTTTTTTTTGTTGTTATCCATGTTTAGCATCTATAAGTAGGAAGAAATAATCTCTGCTCTTATTTTGTCAATTCCGGGGGCTTTTCCGTTTTTTAAATTTTTATTACTTCTTTTAGTTCTTCGTGCTCCTTTCCCATGAGGCCGTATGACAAAGATATCGTTTGCGTATCTAAACCAGCATTTCGGTTTCTTTTCGCTGGATTGAAAGGCTTTTTGCTCGAATGCTTCTATAAAGATATTCGCAATGACCGGTACAACGGCCATTCAATCCAGCGAAAAGAAACCGAAATGCTGGTTCAGATACGTGGACGATACCTTGTCATATGGCCTCATGGGAAAGAAGCACTTACTGTATTTCTAACCACCTCAACACTCAGCACGAAAAAATCAAGTTTACCATGGAGACAGAAGAGAATAAGGAGCTTCCCTTCCTGGATGTTCTAGTGAAACGAGGGGATAACAACAAGTTGGCTTATAGTGTATATCGTTAAAAGACACACACCGACCAATACCTCCATGCCACATCACACCATCATCCACAGCAGAAGCGGTCTCTAATCAAAACTTTATTGCATAGAGCCAACAAGATTCCTGACGAGGTTCACAAGGCAGAAGAACTTGGACACGTCCAACAAACCCTAATGAAGAACGTCTATACCAGAAAAGAAGTAAGAGCCGCCTGTCGCAGGAAATCCAAAAAAGAGAAGGAACAGGTCACCACCTACGCTCGTTTGCCATTCATTGCTGGAGTAACTGACAAATTAAGAAAATCATTGGAGAAGAAAGATAACAATGTCAGGTTTGGAACGGTTAGAAAAATCCAGCAACTATTACCTTCTAATAAAGATAACCTGCCGAAACTCTCAACAAAAGGGGTCTACCAAATTGATTGTTCATGTGGAAAGGTCTACATTGGTCAAACCGGACGCAACATAAAATGTAGATTAAAAGAACATCACCGAGACGCCAAGTCTAGAGCGGTAGATAAATCAGTAATCGCAGAACATCTACACGAAAAAGGAAAGCACATCATCAACTTCGAGGAAGCTAAAGTTCTATCAAGGACTAACAACTACTATCCAAGGATAATCAGAGAATCCCTAGAAATTATGAAAAATAAAAATAACTTCAATCGAGAAGATGGTTACCGATTAAGCAACACGTGGAAACTAACTCTTCACAAAAACAAAGAAAACAAATGTCGCCACAAAATTAGTCGATACCAAACAGAAGATCAACCAACCAACAAAACCAACCACCCGTCACTGATCGACATCAACCAACCGTAACGGAACATAGGTATATAACGAGGAGCAGAAGACAACAACATCAGTCTTTAGAGTAACTTCTGAAGAAGCTAACAGCATGGTTAGCGAAACGTCAAGCAGAGAACGTAGGAAGGAAGGACGAACACGGCTGAACCCGGAAGATAATAATCTTTAGTGACAACAGCTGCGAAATATTATCATTGTCATTCTTTTGTGATAGTTTTAATTCTTTGTATTTTGACTAAATTTTTCTATTGTTTTTATGTTCTGTTCTTTGTTTTCCCACCTTTGCGTTGAAGTCTCCCACCACATATACCTAGCCTTTGCTCTTTTCCGTTGCTCCCGTAAATTTTCCCCAAAATTCATCTTTTTTCCTTAAGTATCATTTTTATCTGGTTCGTATACCGCTGTTATTGTTTTGTAGTCTGTCTTTGTTTCTTTTAATTGTACCGTAAGTAATTGTGTGTTCCAAATTTTCCATTTTTCTACATGCATTTCACTTTTTCTTATTTATGCATCCCACTCAAGCTTTACATGCTCTTTTATGCTTATTTTTTACTTGTTTTATATCTGACCATTTCTGTTTTGTTTCTGTTATGATCAGTGCTTCTAATTTTGCTTTTTCAAACTCAATTCATTTTCTTTGCCTTTTAAGTTCCGTAGATTTCATGTTAAATAATTTCTATATTTCTTTTTTGTTGTTATTTTTGTTTATTCCATGTAATCATCTGTTTTCGGTTCCGCAAGGTTTTTTTCTTTAGTTTTTTGAATCTTTTCGACTAACAACTCTTTTGCGTCATTCCAGACGTGTTACTTTATTTAGTGTAAGTTTTTTCTAGCTCATTTTTACTTGTTTTCCTTCTTGTTTATACTACTCTCCTATTTCTTTTATTTTTTTTGTGTTGACCTTTCTTTGCATGTTAAATCATTTTTAATGATTACCTGGTACCTGCCAATTTCTTTTTCCCTGTAGAATTTTTCTTTTTTGCTTCCTAATTTTTTATTTTTTTGCTATTACTACTTTTTCTGATTGTCTTTTCCTATCTATATATCTTTTTTTTTATTTTGGCTCTACTTGTAATTTTTCATTTAACCATGTTTCTATTGCTACCTGGTCTGCCTACCTGGTACGCCAATTCTTTGATTGCGATATTTAGTTTTTCCTTTTGCTTTTCTTGCTTTATAAATTTATCTTTCAGTGTGATAATTCGCTTAATTTATACTCTTTTCATCTTTTCATTTTTTTCTTTTTCTTCCTATTTTTGTATTTTCTTTACTTCTTCTTTAATCTCGTCGTGATTATTATTTAACTCTGTTTTTAGATGTGTTTTCGTCTCCTCCATCTTTTTAAAACGTCAGATATTGTATTTTCACGTCGCTGATTTTTTTCGCTTTCTTTGTCTGTGTTTTTGTCAATTGTCGGAGATCTTTGCGTTTTTTACTTGTACTAAAATCTTCTTTATTGTGCCGTGCTTCTTTTCATTTCTTTTTGAAGTATTGATCTATCTGGCCAACGCTATTTGCACGGTCTCTTATTTTGCGAATTGGTTTATTAATTAACATAACTTAAACTGTTATCTTCCGGGTTCAGCCGTGTTTGTCTTTCCTTCCTTTGTTCTTTGTTAGCTTCTTCAGACGTTATTCTATAGACAAACGTTGTTGTCTTCTGTTCTTTGTTAAAGTTATGTTCTGCTATGATTTGATAATGTTGATTGGTGACGGGTGGTTGATCTTTGATAGTTTGGTTTATCTTTCGTGTAATGTTTACTAATTGTGTAGTGACGTTTATTTTCTTTGTTTTTGTTAAGAGTCAGTTTCCATGTATCGCTTAAGCGGTAACCATCTTCTCGTTTGAAGACATGGAAACAAACTCTTCAGAAAAACAAAGAAAACAAACGTCACCACACACCACACGGAAGATCAACCAATCATCAAAGACTAACCACCCGTCACCGATTGACATCATCAACTAACTGTAGCAAAACATAAGCATATAACAACATTAGAGTAATTTCTGAAAAAGCTAACAGTATGGTTAGCGAAACGCCAAACGGGGAGGAAAGGACGAACACAGTTCAACCCGGATGATAAAAATCTTAGTAACAACGGCCGCGAAAGCTTACATTCATAACTTATCTTAATTATATAAACAAGTAAAAGTTAATGACAGTATGTAATATTCATTGCAAAAGAGTTGATAAGCGTTTGTAAAATGCTAGTCACAGTCCTCCGTGGATAGTCAACAATAATTGTTATTTGCAAATATTCTTCATGTTTTCGTTTCCAAACTATTTCTGCAGCTGCATCCGCTTCAACACAGATTTAGGTAGATTGGACGGTGCCAAAGTGCCCACGCAGGTCACGTCTCACACCGAACGTTGGCCTCTCGACAACGGAACTCGGTTACACTATCTTGTCCTTTTCCATTGTCTCGGCAAAAAACAAGTGGTTTTTGCAATAACAAAACATAAACGGCATGCTTCAATATCTGATTCTGCTTCCTTTACTCTGCGGGCAATATCATTTATGTTGCTTACATACAACCTAAAGTTTAGGATATGTAAACGTTTGCTCGTCCATGAATGTTTAAACGGTGTCAGAGAGAATAGTTTGCAATCATGCATCCGATTCTTTTTCTGTCAGAGCCGGAAAACTTGCAAATTTTTTTTTGTTTCTAAATGTTAATTTGGTTTCAATGATTCGGGGATATAGATTTTGTTCCAGTTCTTTTGAATTTGTGGTATGGGTGAAGTTGCCGTTCATCAAGCATATATATTGATATTTCATTGTCCATAGTGTTGTGTATTTTAGAGGCTAAATTTTCACATCTATTTGAACCCGCTAGACAGGCATAAAAACTAAATTGAAGACTCGCCTTAATAGCAAGATTTTCAGAAGTCACTGCAAGATTGAAATTATTTGTTTCTGGTTTATTGAGCTTGACGTTTAGAATAGATTCTGAAAAGTCACCGTACACGAACCATAGTCGCTCTTTAGCGATATCCTTTATAAATTGGGGTCGAAACCATTCATTTCTCCACCAAACTAGTTAATTGAATGTAATAATTGTAAAAATGTAAGATGCCGTCTGTAAACCTTTTAACATTGTGAGAAGCTAAGCACATTTTTAACGTAATATTCACATTCTTGCCAACCGAATAAAGCAGTAGTCAGTGATAATTGGCAGAATTACGAACGGCACTTACACACAGATATTTTGCCTTATTTGAAGTTTATCCGTTTAGGGTAGCTTAATATAGTTAATTACTTTACGCACATCAACCTTTAACTAGGATTTGTTTGTACTAGAGGTAGATCTGGGAAGTTTAGTTCTTCTTTCATTTGAAGCCTTTTTAATGTTTCATTGTTATGAAGGGCTAATGAATCGTCTCACAATAATACTTTAATCGATTTTACGCCACAGTCTTTAATACGGTTTTTTAGTGTTGGAGGTGCATTCTTTCTCGAACATGGGTCTAACATTTTAAAAATCTGCGTGTTTTTTTTAATCTTTGTCTCAAGTGTTTTGATTTTTTTCGTTTCGTATAAAGTGTAATGTATGTAAACAAGATGAATTTTTGTTTCACATTTCTTAGAAATCCTTGAAAAGTCACATGTCAAACGCATGGCATAAGGTAGGCGTCTTATTCCAGAAACTGTTGGATTCATGATAATAATACAAAACCAAGTGATTACCACCAAATATTATAAACAACATATACTGAATGATACAGCAGTAGTGAATGACATCCACAGAGAATGCAATCAAAAACCAGAAACCATACATCATGTGATCGGAGAATGTTCTATTCTTGTTCTATACAGTCGCAAAATAATACACCAACAGTTAGCTATATGCAATGAGGGTTTGCCATAAAATAAGTAATGTCAGCATCTGTTTTAGATAACGATAAATATCGCTTGTACTTTGACAGTTTAGTAATTACAGATAGGTCTATCTAACTCAATATACAGGATATTCTCATAGAAGACAAGGTAAATTAAGAAGTATATTTGATAGACATTGTTGTCCCAAACACTTCCATTGATTTGAAAACTATCTCGAAAAATCAAAGAAGTACGTTGTATTGGAGAAGAAATATTGAGTTTTTAGGAGTGAAAAAATTTTAATCACGGGTGTGATTTTCACAAACCTCCATGACAGTGTTAAAGCACTGAATACAACAAAACTAATATCAGAAAGACTGACCGCACATCTGAAAGAAAATCAACTGTTTTCCAAAGAACTGAAAGGGTTCGTGTAAAATACGTACGGTTCTGTAAAACATCTTTTGACAAGCAAATGATACACAAAGGTTACCAATTCTTTAAAAAGAACCTTTTATTTGCATAGACTGACTACAGAAAAACCCCAACATTACTCAAGTTCCTAACCAAAGCAATAACCACATGGAACACAAACATTAACCTTACATCTATCTTCAGCCTAAGGAGGAACGGACCATCGAACCCCTCACAACTAACAATCAACAACATCTAGATAAAAAACGGTATATTCAAGAAGACTCAGTTTTACTACTGATGATCTGCATTGCCTTGTTCCCCTTAGCGCTATCTTGGGGAAATACAACATCGGATATATCTGTAAAAACAAATCAGAACAAATTATTCACCTCTAATATAAGCTGGAGAAGAACTTCAGCAATGGTAGCAAAATGGATTTTGGCCTCGACAAATACGCAAAAACTTTATGAATAAAAAGAAGAATACAACGGAGCCACAATATAGAACTTTGGACATCTTTACTAGCATTAAGGCATTTGAACAACACAAAACCAGCAATTACCTCGGGATCTATGTATATGAAAGTATCCAAAATAGAAACATAAAAACAAAACTAGCAAATAAATATAAAAAAAGAATTAGGTAAGAACCAAAAACA